>CM033469.1:190460693-190932403 GCA_019447015.1 Hymenochirus boettgeri | reverse complement strand
AAAGCTGAACTTCGATTTGACAAACGGAGCGATTCCTGTCCTGGGACAGTTCAGCCTCCTTCGCGTCACCGGCTAACAGCAGCTGCTCGTCCTTCCTGTCCCACCAGGGGGCGAACTAACACAGAAACCTTCATTCTGCATATCCCCAATAACCTTCAGGAGCTATAATAGCTGTAGATGGTCCCTGGGTTAGGCACTGAGTAGTTGCTCTGTGTGCAGTGTTATAGAGGATATAGAGCAGTATCCATTGCATGCAGCTGAGTCAATCAGAACATTACTTGTAGACATAGTAAGAGTTAATTGTTATCATTGTAATGATACTTACCCGACACTAACCTTAGTAGAACTGTGGTGCTGGACATACACTAATTAGACTTTAGATTAGGGATGTCCAACCTGTGGTCCTCCAGATGTTGAAAAACTACAACTCACAGCTTTCCTCCACTGCAGAAGAAACCAAGGAATTCTGGGAGTTGTAGTTTTTCAACATCTGGAGGGCCACAGGTGGGACATCCCAGCTTTAGATAGATAACACCTATGGCGCAATTTACCGCCAGTCGCTACACTGTGTTACAGGTCAGTTAACGTGACTTTAACCCCCTAGGTTGTGGCAGGTGTGCAAGTATAGCAAGAGACACTTGGCAGCCACATCAAGCCTATTCACCATGGGCTGGGCACACATTACGAGGACTGCTCTCAGCTGGCCCTAAATACGTTAAATCAGATTCACCCTAATTTCTAATTAGCCCAGTAGTTTTACCTCCCGACATTCCCTGTCTTGATCTACTTATTTTGCTATCAAATGTCAACATCACAGCGACAACAGGAGGTAAGCTTGAGAAGGTTCTCATTCATCCAGGTCATGGTATATCTGTTGTATTCAATTAGATCAACTGGACTTGAAGTTTAGTTCTTGAAGACATTTCACTGGTCATCCGACTGGCTTTCCGAATTCAGAATGACTTGTACAAGAATCTGTGGCAATTATGTACCCTGGACTGTGTCCCAATTAGCATATAACAGCCAGGTGTTAAGGGCGTGATTGCATTGTGGCTAAGAGGTGTTATAGGAACGCCCAGGGTAAGGCATCAAAACAGCATTGTACATGGCAGACAGTTGGTGTCGAACCCCCCCACCTCTATTTAGGCTTGGTTTCTTAATTTTCACATAAATGGCCTCCTCGACATCTCTCTTGAACCAGTCACGTTTCTATGCCAATATGTTAACATTACAATCTTCAAAGGTATGTCCTTTATTGACAGAAAACAGTCAGTGGCTCTAAACCTCCCCTGTTCCCCGCTCTCACCCACTCCAAAGCTGGTCTCTGCGTCTCCAGCGTCTTGGTACATGGTCACGTGATGCAATGCTCGCGATAGTAGTCAGTACTCCTCGAAAGTGTGCTCACTGCTTGGGGCTTGTCCACGCCCCCCTTGAATAATCTCACAATGTTATCCTACGGACCTAGCTTGGCACCACTTTAGCACGATTCCTGATCCAACATTCACGCAGCCCGTTTGATTAAAAACAGATTCTTTATTCACACATCATATTAAAATCAATCAGATAGTATGGAGGAGAAAATTAGCACCAGAGTGTGACACGTTTCGGGTCAGGTGACCCTTACTCATAGACTTAGTGTGTCACAGTAACCACCTCCTTAAAAAGGCATAATATCCAATCAGAGGTAAGTATAGTTTAACACTCGGTATACCAATAAACAATGAATATTGGCTAACAAAATGGACAATATCAATATCAATCAAAAAAAAATAAAAAATGTATATTTCTTATCTCTTTTTCTTATTCTATCACCCTCTTCCCTTCTCCCACTTTCTTTTATTAATACATTATGTTATACAACTAATGTCCCATCTATAATTTAGGCCATCTAGCACCCTTGTACATAATTTAAAGATCCAAAACGCTTCTCTTTTGTTAATGAGTTTCAGAATGTCTCCTCCTCTAATGCCACATCGTACCCTTTTTATAATTTGTACCTTACAATCTTGAATATTGCCATCATTACAATACATGAAATATTTCCCAACTGGGGTTTTATCTTCTTTCTTATAAATGGAACTTAGATGTTCTCGAATTCTTTCCTTAAGGGGTCTAGTTGTTCTCCCTACATATTGTTTTGAACATTTATTACAAGTAATTAAGTATATCACATTTGAGGTATCACAATTTACATAATCATTAATTTTATATTCTTTCTGTGTAACTGATGATGTAAATGTATCACCTGTCCGGATACATCTACATGTTTTACATATTGTCTTACCACATTTATAGTTACCCTTGTGTGATAACCATGATGTCCCTCTATTCTTCTGTCTATCATTCCAATATAAGCTGGGTGATATTATACTTCCAACTGATCTTGCCCTTCTAGTAACCATTTTTACTCCTTCTGTAAGGATCTGTTTAAGATGGGGTTCCCTTTTGAGGACAGGCAGATGTTTATATACAATCTTTTTAATGGATTCATACTCTAAACTGTAATCTGTTACAAAGTATATTGCATTAGAGTTTTCTTTCTTTTTAGTATTTTTCTTAAGAAGTTCCTTCCTAGACTTGGATTTTGCCTTATAATAGGCATGATCAATATCCGAGTTTTTATAACCTCTTTCTAATAGTCTTTTTCTCAAATCATCTGAGGCCACCTCGTATAGTTCATTTGTAGAGCAATTTCTCCAGAGGCAAATAAATTGCCCATAAGGAATAGCTTTAATGGTTTGTCTTGGATGGCAACTATCTGCTGCTAAGATGGTATTGCGGGCTACCTCTTTTCTATATACATCTGTTATCACTTTCTTATTTATAGGATCACTCTCTAATTTTAAGTCCAGAAAAAGGACACTTCTTTTGTTATACACCGGTGTGAAAACCAAATTCAAATCATTTTCATTGACATATCTCACAAAATCTTCAATAGACCTGTCATCACCCCTCCAAATAAATAGGAGGTCATCTATATATCTGCCATACCATTGAATATAACTTCTATATGGGTTCTTCTCTCCAAAGATGCGGGACCCCTCCCACCAACCCATGAAAAGATTGGCAAAGGAGGGAGCAAAAGCCACGCCCATTGCAGTCCCGCATCTTTGGAGATAGTAACCACCATCAAAAAAAAAGTAAAAAAAAGGATATTAAGCCTTTTTAAGGAGGTGGTTACTATGACACACTAAGTCTATGAGTAAGGGTCACCTGACCCGAAACGCGTCAGACTCTGGTGCTAATTTTCTCCTCCATACTATCTGATTGATTTTAATATGATGTGTGAATAAAGAATCTGTTTTTAATCAAACGGGCTGCTTGAATGTTGGATCAGGAATCGTGCTAAAGTGGTGCCAAACTAGGTCCGTAGGATAACATTGTGAGATTATGACCTTTATCCTTAAGATGCAGGTACACGGCTGAGTCCTGACCTGAGGAATTGGCTCCTCTGTGCTGGGCCATACGTTGATGCAGTTGCTGTTTGGTCTCCCCCACATACAAATCAGAGCATTCTTCACTGCACTGCACTGCATATATGATGCTGCTTATCTTGTGTTTTGGTATTGGGTCTTTCGGATGTACCAATTGCTGCCTCAGTGTGTTGTTCGGTTTAAAGCAGACAGGGATACGGTGTTTTTTGAAAACTCTTCTTAGTTTCTCGGAGACCCCTGCTACATATGGAATGACCATGTTCTTTCTCCTGTCTTGCTTTCCCCCTTCACTGTTGGTATTTGTGTTCTTTTCTTTCCTTCTACTTCTTTTACAAAGGCCCAGCCTAAATATCTACAAGTTTTAAGGGCTCCTCTGAGATGTTTAATTTCTTTAGCCTTCGCCTCTGTGCGCCTCTGGGGATGTTCGCAGCTCTGTGTTGCAGGGTTCTGATGACGCCCAGCTTGTGATCTAAAGGGTGGTGGGAGTCAAACATCAAATACTAATCTGTGTGAGTTGGTTTTCTGTAAACCTCTACTTCCAGTTTACCATTCTCCTTGACTTCTACCAAGCAGTCCATGAAAGCCAGTTTGTTGCTTTGTACCTCTTTTCCTTGTTTTGGTCCACCGCATTGATGTGTTCTGTGAAAGCCTGTACTTCCTTTTGGTGGATTTGAACCCAGGTGTCATCCACATATATGAGCCACTGGCTGGGTGCTATGCCCTTAAAGGTTTTAAACACCTGTTTTTTCACCTTTCACCTCCTCCATGTAAAGGTTGGCCACAATGGGTGAAACTGGAGATCCCATAGCACATCCATGTTTTTGCTTATAGAACGTATCCCGGTATTTGAAATAGGTGGTATTCAGGCACAAGTCCAGTAAGAAACACACCTGTTTTGGGTTGAGATCAATTCTGCTGAGGAGGTAAGTTCTGCAGGAGGTAAGTTTTCTCAATATGGCCAAAACCATTCATCTCTATAAGTGTGTCTTGTTACAGACTATGACACAATACTCTTTAGTAAATACTGTTGAAGATAAGAAAGGAATTATGCGGCTACCCCATCAGTTCCCCCCTCCTGTGCAGACAGGATTTCTAAAGCTGGGTACACACAGTATCGATAAAAGGCCAATCCTGTTGGTACTGACAGGATCAGACCTTTTTCTGTACTGTGTGTACTCACAAAACGACTTCCTTCCAATTCCAACAAATGTTCAAGATCGGCATCAGGCGCATAACTGCAGGGGGCCGCCCTCCCACAAAACACCCCCACCCCACAATAACGAAGGCCGGTCCCCTGACACACTCCCCAGAGGTTTGTGATCACAAGTAAAGATGCATGCAAAAGACAGCTGATTGCAGAGGTTTGGGAAGATGATACTATGTGTATTAATATTAGTAACTCACAATATTTTTTTGAATTTTAGAAATTTTAAAGCTATTTAATGAACTTGCCATAACAACATCTGCTGTTTTACCATTCCCACTGTAAAGGAACCTTTCCTAACCTAAAATGTATCTTTTCTTCTGTACAGCCCTAAATTGTCTAATCTGCCTGCATACTCAAACCCCTTATCCTAATTATTTTAGTTGCCCTTCTCTGAACTCCCTCCATTTCCAAGAGGTCCTTTCTGTACACAGGATACCAGAACTGCACTGCATATTCCAAATGAGGCCTTACAAGTGCTTTGTAAAGAGGGAGAATAATATTTTTCTCCCTTAAAGAATAATTATACTCACCTCCTCCTCGTTCTTCTTCTTCCATTCCTGTAAAGTACCCAGGCTGAGGACCTAACCTCACCTCTGGATACTTTACAGAAGTCCTGCACTACTTGCTTGAAGATTCCTTCGGCGCTGATCCTCCCCACTGACACTGTGATTGATAGTCTGTGTGGCAGCCAATAGGAAGGAAGGAGGCGTGTCTTCCCATTGGCTGTCTGGCTGACTGTCACTGACAGTGTCAGTGGGGAGGATCAGACCGCAGCGCCGAATAAATCTTCAAACAAGTAGTGCAGGAATTCTGTAAAGTATCCAGAGGTGAGGACTTAGTATTTTAGGTCCTCACCCCGGGTACTTTAAAGGAATGGATCAGGGAAAAGGTGAGTATAATTGTCCTTTAATCTGTTCCCCTCTTTATACAAAACAGTATCCTGCTAGTTCTAGCGAAGTTTTCAAATCCACCTGGAGTGTGGCAGGCAGGACATGGATGTTCATACAATAAAAATTTTACCTGTTAAACAGGAGCACTGATGAGAAATGCAGTTAAGTATTATAAGCAAGTGGGAGTGTCTTATTAAACAATCATAAAAGAACCAATTAGATAACATTAGTGCATTACTTTTAAATTGGATTTCAGTGCAATCTACAGTTTATAGAACAATGTCTACTCAAAATTGCATTTTGAAAATCAGAAGTACGAAAATGTGAAAATTACATTGAAAATGTGAAAATTACCGTACAAAATTTGATAATTTCTGTGAAAGATTTAAAATTACATCTAAAAATTACATTGAAATCTAGAATGTTGCCCTTTAAATTAGATCAAGTTCTTCAACCATGGAAAATGCTGGCAGAACCTAACTCACCAGTTTCTTTCATCTCTACTTATAATCAACTCTGTGAGTAGATGTATATAATCTCTGCAGATTTTACCTTACATTTTTTGAGCTTTATACTGCAGTACTTGTGAAGGTTTTCAAATAGGTTTTTGTGTGTTATTTTAAAACAACTTTCCTCCTCTAAATCTCTTATTGTATAAGAGGTAGGAACAGGTATTCCTACCTCCTTGTCTGCTCCTGTTTAAAAGTAATCAGCTTTCATACATTTTGAACTGCTTGAAAATATTAGTCTCCCTGACTGAGTTCAAAGAAAAAAATTGTTACAAATAAGTCAGGGAGACTGACTAAACTTCTAAAGGTAATTTAAAATAAAGCAGAAAGAGAGGTAGAAATACTTGCTTCTACGTACATTTATATCATAAGTTTATTTTTTTGACTGGAATTTCAATGACCCCAATCTGCTCATCCAGTAATTTCTATGTGCATAAATAAATGACCTAATAATATCTGTTATAGTCTCAGTTCCTGAGTTGATTCACATTCCAAGCAAAAATCTGAATATGTTTGAAACATCCAACAGCCAATCAGTAGAATCCTGGGAAGAAGTAAGACCATTTCAGACCCTAAAATAGCAGCTCACTACTGACTACTGACCACAGCAAAACATAGGTTAGAGTTATGAAATCGATTGATTTTGAAAAATAAGTACAATATACAGAATACTTAGGTATGTGTAATGTAAAGAAATAATTGTGGGTCGGTGCCAGGATCGGACATGTGTGCGAGGCTTAAGTGTCACTACAAGTGATTTTCATCTCCTGAAAGAAGACCAGCTGTTTATCTGCTTTACTCATCAGAGGCAGATAAGCTTTTGTACAAACATAATTTTCTGATTTCTAGCAATTATTACAATTTTTAAACAAATCCAACAAGATCTTGTACTGCTGACATAAAGAAAATTGCATATACAGGGAGGAGAGACATCTGGGACTGGATTGTGGATTAAAGGAGAACTAAATCCATTTTTTATACTCCAGAATCTGAAAACAACCCCCCTAAAAACACCAATAAGCTATATAATATAACTTCAGTAAATTGCATTAAAATAAATGTAAGCCTGTTAAGAACTGGATGAATTATCTGTGTGTATGTGCAGTGTCAGACCACACCTCCTGCCTCAGTCACATGCTTCCTTGCTTTATCTGTCCTGTAAAAGGATTGGATAGAGATTATTAATGGGTGTGACCAACTGTAACAAGTTTCTGCCATAGCTAAAGACTGAGCATGGGCAGAACATAATGGTCGTTGACCAGACTGTGTGATATTAGAATGCTGTGATATTAAGCACAAACCATATATTATTTAGGGAAATTTCCCAGCACCCATATCAAAATGAGAGGTAAGACACTGATTACTGGCTTTATATCAAGGTGTTCTGCCTTCTGGTTCAGTGTTGTTCTGTGGCTTTAGTTGTCCTTTAAGTAGAAGCTTTAAAACATTTTTTAGCAGTTAACACCCCATATGGAGTGGATTCACATACATGACTTGTACAAGCAAGTACAGCATGTCACATGAGTGGTAAACGAAGTCTAAAGCCTAATTATAACTGAATACAACAGAAATTCTGTGTCCCACCCACTGCTCTATTATTAGAAATGATGCTGTATGTAATATGTAATAACTATGAAATGGTTCTAATGGTTGATGAACATTCCTTTAATCCATATTTCCTTCAACAGGAAAAACACTGGTAACCCAGTAACCAACTAATGTAGTCCAAACACTTTGCAAAATGCATCTTCATTGTTCTATCAATTGCCCAGGCCAATTATTTTATGATTAACTATTAATCGCACAAATTGATCGCATTAATGGGCCAGGGCAGGAAACATTGTGTAAACACCTCTGTAGTAATTATAATACATAAGTGTGGTATAAATACTTATAAAAATCACTCAGCTATGTCACTGATGACTCATTTTTTTATATCCCACTGCCCCTCCAATTCCAGTGTTCATACCTGAACAATGACATGTTTTTTTGCAGTGTTTAAACACTGGAGCTGCTTCATGTCACTTCATAACCTATGTCTCTCACCCCCTCCACAAAGATTGGTTTAACCAGATAGCTGCTGTTCTTTTCTACTGGTTTTAAGTTACAGTAGGTAGCTTTGGGGGGTTAAATGTAGGTAGAAATAGGGACAAGGCTGGAATTAAAAATGCATTTTTGGGGGGGAAGGAATCAGAAACTTGTGTATTGTAAGAAATTATGCGCCCCTTCACAATATAATACAAGGATATTCCCTTGGCCTGCGACCTCATGTATCTATATGGTCAGGGAACTCCTTGGTGTTGTAATATCCTTATATTACACTGTAAGGGACAAATTATCCCTTATATTATTTTTAGTAATCATGATTTGTTTGATTGGAAAATTGCATGGTATTTGCTGTTTTTTGCAGTAATACCCTAATGTAACCTTTCCTTCATTAGTACTCCCAAAGCTAGTGACAGGCAAAGGCATTCTGTTGGCCTAGTTCTCATTTACACCTGATCAGTTTTCTAAATTGTAACCTCTCTTTCTCCTATTTCCTCCACTGCCGCTTGACCTTCATTCTGTCCCTACTATGTCTCCCCATCAGATGCCCCCAGAGCTCTAAGGGCATGCAAGTCTCCAGGTATAGAGCAGAATAGAAAAGAAAATTAAAATACAGTTATTCAATAAAAGTTCTTATCATTTCAAATGGTGCTAATTTTGCCCCAACCAATCAGATGTTAGTTTTTTTTAAATGTTAAATAAGGTCTGATTAGTTGGGGCAAAATGAGCACCATTTTAAACCATTAGAACTTTAATTGAATCTCCCATCATGCAATTCTGACCATCCTTTCAGCATGCTGATTTTATATCTGTACAGTATCACATCTATGAGGTGGCAACTCTACTAGATCAGATTAACAGGGCAGATATAAAATATTAACTTTGGTTCCAGGACCGGATTTGTACATTTTTCTTCCATAGGCCAGCTAGCTTCTGCCACCATCCCTTAATACCTATCTGAAAAGAGAGTTCCAGAGCAAATGAATAGCAGAAGTAAAGTCCTGAATGTGGGCATGGGAAGAGATGACAAGGGTGGATGAGAGGAGGATATCATTAGCAGAGAGGTTACGCCTGGGGTAGTATCTGTGGATCAGCACTGAGATGGATGGAGAGACAGAATTAGATGCTTTATAGGATAGGGTAAGAAGCTTGAACTGAATTCTTAGTGTGATGGCCAGCCAGTGATGAGACTGACCGAGAGGAGAGGCTGCTCATTACAGTCTGATGGCATGAAGAGGCAATTACACCTACAATGTAACATCCCTTTGCAGTTCCCACTGCTTTGCAATCCACTGTAAAACTTTTTGGGACAATAAAGCCATTCATTAGCTTGCAGTTTATCGACTATTGGCATATTACATTGCTTGTGGCAGCTATGCAGATGTCTTTTGAGATACCTATGCAGCCGTTTCAACACCATCTTTAAAGGGTATGTCCACCCCCCAAACCAACTTTTGTATTCTGCATTATTGCCCCCCAAAACGTTGTAACAAAGGATACAACAATGTTTACATTATAAGATACTGTATATACATGCCTATATCTCATACTGTTATATTATCATGGGACTCTTAGGCGATTTCTAATATTACTTTTATTTAAAATAAAGAAGAATCTATACTGGATGGCCTTTAAAAAAGGCTGATAGCCAATTATAAAGCATCACAGAGACCCACCTCTGTTGATTACAGATCATGCTATAGCAGATTCTGCCCCATCACACGCCCCTTACTACCTCAATGGCAAGCCCAGAATCATGATTAGCTGTCTTAAACAGCACCCAGGTTATCAGTTGCCAATAAGAAAATAACACGAAAGCAAACACTACTGATGAACATGAAATGTTTCACCTTAATACCAAGTCCTTTCCAGGTAGGATTTTATTTTTTTACATCTACCGCATGGCAATTTACTGCTTAGATAACTGGATTCCAGCTAAACTCCAGAACATAAAACAAAAGTCAAAACAGTGCTTAAATGCTAGAGTATAGAGTATGTGTGTCCTGAAATGTTAGGCATGTCAAGGTGCCATTATCAGAAATGTTTTTATTGGTTAATTAAAACTTAAAATCTATGCTTGTATTTTAATGATGTATGCTTGAAAAGGTCAGATAATAGATAGCATTAGCAGCACATCCTGCTTCAAGCAGAACAGCAGCCTAGTGTGTGAAACTGTTCTTTATTTTCCATTCACCTTTTCAGAACCATAGTTTCACACACAATTATCATTGGTTATAACTTTTTACATGAAGTATAAGTCAAACGTCTACGCGTTTCAACCCGACCCATATCGGGTTGAAACGTGTAGACGTTTGACTTAATAAAGGAATCTTCTGTTGTTTGTTACAAGACCCGCTGAGTGCTTTATTTGGAAAAAGTTGTATGGATATGAGATAAGTCACCCGGGCATTGGATCATTCTGAGTGGAGTGCTGTCAGGTCGTATACTATTTATATATATAGTTCATGTACCAGTCACTGTCACACTCACTATGGGCCAACTTGTATGTACCAGTCACATGCACACTCACTGTGTGCAAACTTGTATGCACAAGTCACAGTCACAGTGGGAAAACTCATATGTACCAGTCACTGTGCACAAACATATATGTACCAGTCACCCACACTGTGGGCAAATGTGTATGTACCAATCACTATGGGCAAACTTATATGTACCAGACACACACTGTGGGCAAACCTTTATGTGCCAGTCACACTCACTGTGGGCAAACTTATGTCTACCAGTCACACTCAGAGTGGGAACATTTGTATGTACCTGTCACTATCACACTCAGTATGGGTGGGCAAACTTGTATGTACCAGTCACAGTCACAGTCACTGTGGGCAAACTTGTATGTATAATTTACACTCACACTCACTGTGGGCAAACTTGTATGTACCAGTCACACTCACTGGGAGCAAACCTTAATGTACCAATCACTTTGGGCAAACTTATAGTTCACTAGACACTAGCCCACCACACCCACATTCACAAGCCATTGCCCACCACCACCTGCATGGTCAGGAAGATATATGGGTGGCTTTAAAAATTTTGCCTCAGGCTCCAAAAGGACTAGAAGCCCCCCTGGTTGAAATGGGTTGCAAGTTGGGACCGGTAAAAAGCTGTGGGTGTTGGTTGGTTAGTTGAGTGGTCAGTGAGGGACAGGTACCGGGTATGTTTAATTTTAAGTGCAAGTCTGACAGTTATGGAACCCACCAGCAAAACGGGTGTGGGTCTAAAAATTTGACCCACCCAGGACCCCCACACTGTGCTGCCATCTATTGGTGAATCGAGTGATCCCCCCACTAAGAAATAACCGAGCTCAGTGTAACAACGTTTCCTTTTATTGGTACTGTGTGTACCCAGCTTTAGTTCTCCTAAAGGAGGAATATTAAAGCCTTTTCCTCCACCCCCTCCCAATAAAAGTGCCCAGGACGAGGGCTTAAAAGGCTAGGTCGTCATTATGGGTTTACAGTATAACTCCTGCACTTCTGCTTGAAAGTTACAATAGCCAGCTAGCTTAGAAAAACTTTAATTGTCCTTTAAGAGAAGCAGCTAACACAACATTCCCTGAGGGGAATTGCTCTGATAAAAAGGAAATCTTTTGAAAATACCATTCATGTCTTTACTTTGTTATGTAAAATAATTCTACATTTTTAAAAAAAAAAATATTTTTGTGTAATGATATATCAGCCGGAACAACTAAATCTCAGAACGGAAATCCAGTTTTGACAGCTTTGATAAACAATTCAGTTTTGTTTATTAATTCTAAATTTAAATTTAATCTGCTTGCATTTGCACTCTTTCCAGTAAAGTAAATTCTGTAGATGTGGCTTTACACAGCATTATATGTAAACTGTACGCAGTATAGTACAATAATACCCAGTAGTGTTAAAATATGTTTATTTAAACCCACAAAATGTTTTGAGAGCCATTCTTACACTGTTTAGAAGCAATGTTTTACTGTAAAGCAGGGTGTACATACTAAAGATCTTTAAAGTTCATGTCTACCCCCAAATCTACATTTTAACCCACTACTGGCCCCAGTTTGTAGTGTAGTAAAATCCTTACCTTACATCCCTGCTCCAAATGGCTGCCTAGCAATGTCCCTACAAAGTCCTAAAAAGTGAACAGCAGGAGCCTCTCTGTGTCCATATAGGTCTCTGCCTCCTGTCTTTCCTCCGGGAGAAGTTTGCCATGCACAGTGCAGCCCTCCCTCCCCCTCCCCCTAGCTCCAAATCGCTTTTCTGTAGTGTAGGGCTCCCCCCCCAACCGCTATAGTACTTTGTAAAATAACTCTCCGATCACTACTTACTTGCCTGTTTCCCCGGGCGTTCTGTACTGCCAGGAGCCGCATCCGTGATAGGCTGCCTCTCAGCCAATCACGGACGCAGCTGCCGGTCCGCCCCTCTGCTTGCAGTTTCATGCAAGAAGAGGGCCATGACAGAACGTCGTGGGAAAGAGGCAAAGTAAGTAGTGATCGGGAGAGTTATTTTACAAAGTACTATAGCGGTTGGGGGTGGGTGAGGGAGCCCTACATTACAGCAATTTAAAAAAGGGGTGGACATGCCCTTTAAAAGAAGACAGAATCTTTAAGATTCTGTCTGTCCTTTATTAAAGATCCTCTTACACACAGCCCCAAGTGTTCTCCTTATATTAAGTATAGGGAGGACACTCAGGAATGTGAATGTCACATTTTCTTTAGCTGCAGCCGACTCCCAATACTTCAGTACAGGGAGATGTCTGTGGGCAAGAGAAATTTTCAGCCAGTTCCAAGCGATACTGAGGCCGACTGTGAATGTTTACCGGCTGAGGGTAAAGTGTAAAGACAACTACAACTGAAAGCAAAACAGGAAGTAGGTATACTTGCTTCTTCCTCCTAGGTTTACAGTGGTGAATGCTGTTGTGTTGTTTTGAATATTAAATATATATATATATATATATATAAAATATATATTTTAAAGGGCATGTAAAATGTAAACGGTGATAAATCCCTTTCCAATAATTACACAGCAAAAAGGATTGTCACCAACCCTAGCTCTAAAGTTTTAAGAGGGGGCAAGGCTACTTGGTTCAGCATTAAGGTTACTTTTGTGAAAGCAGCCTGAAGAGCATAAAGGAATAAGCTTTAACTGTGTTCTCACACCATGTCAACAGCTGACACCTAATTTTGTAGTATTCTAGCTGTTTCACAGATTCTGGTAGGGGATGATCACAGAGAGATGGGGTGCATACTAGGTGCATACTAGGAGTGAGAACAGGACATGAGGAAATATTGTGAAAGGGATCACTGGAAACAGAAAGGCATCAAGTTCCTGGCAGCTCTAAAAATATAAAAAGGATATAGACAAGTAATTTTTTCACTTTAGTGTGCCTTAATACAAACAAACAATGCTATCTAATAGTTCTGAATCTATTTATGTTGTTTGCAATTCAGCTTTAGCTTTCCTTTAAATAAATATAGAGAGATATCTATAGAACGTGTTTTAATGATTAATTGCAATTAATTACGAAGTAATCTAAAGTAATTTATAAAACATCTAACATCTCTATGGTTTGGAAGGATCTTTATAGAGCCAAAAAATGGCAAATTTACATTCAACGAATAGCATCTAATGTCTCTATTGTTTTGGAAGGATACAAGTGTAATTCTCTGAGGTTCTGCCTGAGGAAAAGCTGCCATGCGTACGGACCTTTACAAAGTTTGAGAAGCTAAACAGGTATTAGAAGCTGGTAGGTTATACGTTCTGAAACGTTAAAACATATAATTAACCTAGTAATTAAACCAGCCATCGTTACCCAGGAGGAATAACTACTGGGGGTGTGATTCTTTGGTAGAACATATTGTAAATGTTTAAAGAAACTGAAATTGTAATTGTCTTGTTTTTCCTGTTTTTGTTAATTGACTTAAATAATGATATGATCCCCCTCTGGGAGAAGAGAGACAAGTAGCTCATACAGACATGGTTAAATACTATGTGTGCTTTACCTTATGATTTTGACAAGTGATACGGACACAGACATCTTTTACATGTTAGTATCCAATTACTTAAGCTGAATATACACAACATTTTGAGCGTTTCTATTCAATCTGAAATTTTCGGCCTGGCTTGATCTTGACTTTTTCTAGCTACCACTCAATACTGTCCAGCAGTTGTTCAAAACCACTTAAAAACAGGGCCCCCTTCCTAAGACATGAGGCAGAGTGAAGCACATTACAAAGCAGCACCCTGTAGGGAGGCAGCAGTTTTGATGCCAGAAAAGAAATGTTTTTTTTTCTGGCATCATGTGCCTGGAGCACATGGTTTTTTCCATGTGCCTGGGGCCCAGATGCCAGGGCCCCCCAAAATGCAGTTTGTAAAAACCACATATTTTTTAAATAGCAGGGAAAGCCATGACTTACATTGCACAACAGAATACATCAGGGGGGACTCCTCCCCCTCCCTTCTGATTGGCAATTCATTTGATCAAAATCAATGTTTGTTAGCCCTGCAGATCAAAAATCAATGTTGGACATCATTTATCAGTCCGTGTGGGCATCTAATACTAGTCACTGTGGACATTATTTACCAGTTATGTGTATAAAGCCCCTCCCACTTCTGGACAAGCCACACGCACTTCCGGACAAGGCATCACCCACTTTCAATTATAAAACCACACCCCTTCGGCGGCACGGTGAGAGGGGCAACATTTGGAATTTCTTTCAGGTGCCAAAAAGTCTAGAGACAGCCCTGATTAAAAATACGTCTATATTTCAACAAATTCTGTTGAAATAGTTGAATCAGTCAAAATATTAATGCAGTGCATGACATGCTTGATATGTTGTACAAAACTAATGATGAGTCGCTGCCCCCCTTTTTAAAAAAAACTTTGCTTGTGAGTTAGGTGCTACTGATAAATACCACTGATTGTAAACTCTTATGGCCACAGCTCTGTACAAGAAATTTAAGAATTTGATGGCACACTATACTGAAAAAATTACTTTGCCTCATCTTAATCTATAATTGAGTACATGCAAGTAGCACTGATTTGCGTGTGTTGCTGCATACCTTCAATCCAGCACACATTTTGTTTAGGAGCAGTATCCCCTCTCCCTCTTTTAACCACTCCCACTTCCATCCAAACTGACTTTTTTCCCACAAACCAACTGTCAAGCCTGCACACAGCATACAGCATTCCAAGTGTCAAAACCTTGTCACCATTCCAGCTACAGTAAAACTACTCACAGAAGAATTGAGAGCAATGGACTTGATTGACAGCTGAAATATAAGAAGTTTTAGATTGGATATCTAAAGAAATAGGGGGCAGATCAACAAAATAATGATACAGTGGTAATTTGGAAGAATTATAGTTTCCAGTTATGGTCAATTTAAAATAACCTAGTTTTCGGTATAGATGCCCTTTAAGAACAAATATTGTAATGCCATCTCTCTCAAGACTTTGTTATAAATCTCAGGATAGAGCCCAGGTCACAATAAGTTGTGTTTACCTACAGTGAAGCCTTAATTGGCAAAGAGGTTGAGTAAACCTGGACTTGGTTCTAATGAAATACTGGGCATTTAACCAAGATTAACCAACATTAACTGGAGGGGGGAAAAGCACTTACACTGGAAAAAAAATCTAATATAATAGCTCCCTCCTTGGGTTTGCCTTTTGGAAAGATTTTATTTTCAGCACATGGTTTATAGATATGCTAGTAGTTCAAATGCATAGAAAGACAGAATCTAGCAATGAGCTAAAAAGACGAGGTTGCAGTTAAATACTCCTCTTGGTAATACAGGAAGGATGCGGCACCAAACATATAGAAAAATGTGCATTAGATGTGTCCAAAATGTAGGCTGTCAACTAATGATAGACTATTAGTCCCAAAACACTTTCAGGATGCTGAGAAATATTGCAAGTGGTTGGGCATAACAAAAAGTGTAAATGGTTAACTATACCCAAACCCATCTCCCACCCTGTTTGTGCAGTATCTGACAGCTCACCACTCACTGTCTGTCTGACTAACTCCCATAATATTAGAGATACAGAAGTCAGACAAACAAGGGACACAGTTAAGAGAGCTGTCAACTTTTTTACAAAGACAATGGAAAAAAGTATTTTAGGCAAAGTTGCCTTTAAAGGACCACAAAACATGGATACACACTGGGCCATATTATAAAGGTGCGGTATTGCTCTTTTGCAAACGTGTTTATATAGATGGTTTCGTGTGTATACACAGTACTGAAAAAGGACCCTTACCAAAGATACCGACGGGATTGGCCCTTTATCGTTAATGTGTGTACCCAACTTAAACACTAAAAACATTGTTCCACCTGATTGTATAATTCTATGGGAGTTAGGAGCAAATATTACTTATATGAAAGTTTTGCAAGTGATTGCTTTCAGATTTGTTCAATAAAAAACACTGTTTAGATTTTCCCCATGCCTGACTATCTCCTTTGTCTCTATCATTGGGTTGAGGTAGAGGCATATGAAGAGGGATGTTTTTTTTTTTAAATAGTTGCCCTTTAAACTTAAGCTTGACTGAATTCTATTCTTAAAGTCCAGCCCTGAAATGAAAACTTACATAAATCAGGTAAATCAGCTCCCAAACCATAAACTGTAATAGTTTGAAATATATCTAACCTAAAATGCTGCCCCTGTTCCTGCTTCCTGGTTCTTCCAGTTAGCAACTGACAGTTATGGATTTTACAGTTGACATCACAGCCAATGACAATGCTAATCCTCTAGCTACCCCTTCTGAGCATGCTCAGGCTCAGTACAGATCAAGGGTCAGTTTCCATGAGGCATCCAGTAGCAGGAGGCACGGTATGGCAGGCATACAGTAATGAATTCATAGGACAAAGGATGATATATCAACATAATTTAAAGAGGCCATTTTCTCTAAAAGATGTTATTATGAGGGTGGAGTTGTCTAAACCAGACGTCAGAATTATTATTCAAATATATTCTTCAGAAAAAACTGTCGCCAGATGAAAGGTTTTCAATGCTTGTGGATCAGCTTTAATAAAAACCTTATAACTCATAAATATTCTGATTAATATTGTGTATGCACAGAAATATTATTACAACACAATCAAATATTACTAGATTATAAAATATTTGAATGGATTTACCTTGTAATCATGCAATGAGCTACAAAAGTATGATGCATAATATGCTCTGGGTGATTTGTCACTGATGTTTTCTTTTAAAACATCACACCCTCAAAATCATTTTGTGACCATTTATAGTGCTGAAACTTTTCAAGGATAAATAAAAGATTTAGAAACATCACACCTTAAAAGAAGAATTTTCCATATCCCTAATGATTATAGAGGAAGAAAATAATTGGAAAACCCCTTTGCATAATAGTAACTCCCCAATTGCCCCCATTCTAGTGTTAGAAAGCAAGAAAAAGTAAAAATATCTCTAAAACACTGTAAAAAAAACCCATAAAACACTTTGTGCACATTTACTTTAGCATACTTGAGCCAGTGTTCCCTCTAGCACACAGGTTAAAGTGGTGCTCAAACAAAAATCTTCCGGTGCTGCAGTATGGAGCGCACAAAATGTACTTTTGCATGCACACAGAAAATATATTTATGCGCACACAGCCAACTTTAACTTAGAGGGAACATTGACTTGAGCCTTTCATTCACCTTTAAAATGCACAGATTCTATATCCCAGCCAGGCAGGGTGCTCACAAAAGTATCTGCTAGGATGTGCAATAGTCCATAGCAGATGGAAAAACGTGTAAATAAAGGACAGCAGCAAACAAAAATATACAGTGTCTTTAAAACTAAAATATGCCTGATAGCTGAAAACAGCAGCATAGTGGCAAAACCATATTTTTAGTGCTCTAGGTTGGTAGTGTTTTTAGAGTGGCTTATGATTATTATGGTTAAAAAAATTGCTATTAATCTGCAACAACCAATCAAATGTCATCTAAATCTGTTAAAAGCTAACATTTGATTTGCTAAACAGGCAAACTTGCAATTCTTACATAATCCCCATTGCACATGGTCAGTGAAATCACTAGCCCCCTTCCTTTTCTCTTAGCAAGCGATGTCAACTACCTACTGGATGACCTTCTCTCTGTGAAGGAATGCTGTGATATTCGCAAACAGTCAGGACAACTAATTTATTCACAAGGCTGTTGATTTAAGAGCTGAATTTTATAGCTATGCTAGTTATTGATTACATATCTTCAGACTCATGTATATTTTAGATTTAGTCCTTTTTTTAAGCATCTATTGCTCATAAAAAAAATTGCACATATTTTCATTATTTGCTTACATTACAAAATAGACTAGTTTTATGTAGCATTATGTAGTTTTATGTAGCACATTATTTTGTCTGATATTAATAATATTGGTATTAAGACTGAAGCTGTCTATACTTAGAAATAACATTGTTGACACACTTTGATGGATTTCATTGCAATGAGATTTTTTATTGAGAAAAAAAAAAACAGACATTACAGTCAGTCCCCGGGTAATGAACAGAATCTGAAAGTCTCTCCCTAAGCTAAATTTGTTTGTAACTCAGACAGTATTTATTTTACGATAGAAGTCATTTCTCAGAACACAAGAAGCGTTGCATTGTGAGATAAAGCCCTGAATTCCAGGACCAGAACTACAGAATTGTTTTCAAGTATACATCTGGAAGGAGTTTGTATGTTCTCCCTGTGCTTGTATGGGATTCTTTTGGGCACTCCGGTTTCCCCCACAATCATAAAGACATACTGATAGGTTGTATGAGTCAAATAAATGTGCTTAGATTGTAAGCTCTTCGGGGCAGGGTCTGAAGTGAATAAATACATGTAATTGTAAAGTGTTACGGAAGATGCTGGCATATTAATAATAATAGTGTGTGCAGGCTGGAGAAAATAGTCTCCTATTGTTTCTCTCCTCGTAATCGGTGATGCTAACCTCACATTAATCGGTGACGCTAATCAGTTTTTGGCAGGTTTTTTCCAGTATATATTGTGTATAGCAATAGTAACACACTAGTTAAGGCAGATTAAATACATACAGTAAATCCATCTGGTTCAACAATCTTAGGCCAGATCAGACAAACGGCTACTTTTGCAGCGACTGACAGTGATTTGTCCTGGCTAACCAATCGCTAGTGACGAACGGTCAGTCGGGTCAAATCATGGCCCATGTGTGCCCAGCCTTACATAATTTTTTTTTGCTTACTATACAACATTTGAACCAGAATAATAGAATTGATTGAGAGAGAGAGAAAGAAAGCAAGCAAGATAAAACAAGCATTTGAATAGTCATTTGAAGTTATTAAATGTGTGCCACAGGATGGCAGCAAAGACCACTCCACTCACATTAAGTTATTCCTTAAAATGACCGTTTTGTCCAATGCAAACTATTTTAAAGATACGTCTTTTTACTCATTTATATAGTGGAGAATGCACACAACTGTAAATTATTAGCATATTAGAAGTCACCGAGGAGTTCCGTGACCATATAAAAGCACGAGGCCACAGGCCGAGTACCTTTTATACATTGCACGGAACGCCAAGGTGACTTCTAATATCCCTTTAATTTACAGTTCAGGGGTACATTATTTATTATAACCTACCCCTTTGTGGCTTCTGGTTTCCTTCTCCTCCTGAAAACTGTAAGATTATAAGGCTAGAATCTTACAGTTCCTCCCATAGAAATCCACTCCAGGGGTAGGTTATATGTGTATAAAAGCATCAGTAACTGAAATATTTTTAACACCTCCAGCACACCTTAAAAAAAAAACAAAAAACATTGGCACAGGAGAAGAAATTAATTATTAACTAAATGCAGGATATCCTGTAAAGTGTAGAGCCACAATTTTTTACAGATTCAAAACAGCCTGTGGCTCTTTCAGCTTATAATGGAAATCACGTGAACGCAAAAAAGCCTGCGATTTTCGATGTGCATGAGATTGCGCATACATTTCCGTTTTGGTAACACATGCATTTCCAGCATAGAAAACGGCAAAATCGCATGCGCAAACGCAAATTGCACAAGAATCTCGCACACATGTGACGACGCACTCAGTGGCGTGTGCGATTCTGGTGTGTTGCAGTGTGGCGCAATCGGTTTTGTACCTCAAAAGGAGAAATCGCATGCGCAAACGCAGCGGAATCATATGCGCAAACGCAGCAGAATCGCGTGCGATTGTGTGTGCGCCGCAGTGTGGCCGTGCCCTGACAGTGGGAAAAATTTGACAGTTGACTCGGAGTAATACAAAGAATTGGCTGGGGAGCAAAAGAGAGGGCATGTTCCCCTGCCTTAATTGTATTTTTTCTTCTAAATTTATTAAAGGCAATATTTTTAGTCACCCACAGACGGGACAGACCTTTCATATATCATACTTGCGATTACCATTTTGTCGTGTATGCCCTTATCTGCCCGTGGATGTTGGGGAAACGACTGAGAAGTGGAAACTACAATTAACCCAACATAAATCCCCCATCCAGTTGAAACATATAACACTTCCTGTTATGAAACACTTTGTGGGACATGGGGCTGACCAATTTCAGTTCACCATACTTGAGCATGTCAAATGCGATCCCAAAAAGGGAGGGGATCGGCAGTTACGACTGAGACAGAGGGAGGTATGGTGGATTGAAAGTCTAGGATCGCTAGCCCCTGGAGGGTTAAAGACAGATTACAATCTGTATGTTTATTTGTGATTGAGTGTCGTGTATTTCCCAAATATACCACAGGAGGACAATGTTTTCTAGTTACCATTAATGTGGATGGTTTGTAACAATTTTATATCTATTTAAGTACAACAATGAATTAATTGTTGTGTAAATGTTACCACTGTAGATATAGCACCCATATATAAAATGTACTGCAATCAAAGCCATTGCTGCTATGCTGTGCACCAATAATCTACAGCAACTGTAATATCTAAGTAATTTTAATCTTTTTATATTCAGCAATGAATAGGTTAAGTGCCAGAATAAGTTTGATTTTGCTTTTCTCCCAATATTACCCGGCAGGAGAAAAGAATATTCTATCACAGTAATAGATGATGTGACTTCTGTTTAATTCTGCTCCTCTTTCCTCTGATTAAATAGATCCATCTATGTGCCGCGGTCTGGGTTAGTAATATTTCCTGATTACCTCGGGTAAAGGGAAGCCCTGGAGCGTAAGGCTGAAACAGCTAATGAGCGGAAATGGTTTATATTGAAATCAATGTGCCTGCCAGCTTCTAGGGTCAATTTTACTAGTCGTTATCCTAATGAGCAGCTGCAAGGGGTGATGATGCTAATTTAGATCACGAATTTGGTGTCTGTGGTCCATTTAAAGGGATCTGCAGGATTAGATTAATGTTCCCACTTATAAACCAAACTAGATATGAAATATATTTACATATATAACAAAAGTGGGTTTGAAAGTCTAGAATAGAGAATAGAAATTCAATGCCAATTCTATATTTAGTAAAATAAACTGACTTCCCAACTGCAATAGGAACATTAAGACATTAAGAGAACATAGAGAATGAAGAGAGCTCCGTTTTTCATCTAAAAAGTACTACCGTTAAATGTGTCACTCCTTTATTTAAATAACCAAAGGAAAACAGTAAACAACAGATGCAAAAATGAAATAAAACTAAAACATAAAGATCCCGCCTTTGGTTAAGAGAACCCAGGGTGAGGACCTAAACCACATGGTCTTACTTTATCAGAGCCCTGCAAAAAGACACAGAGTACTTTCACTGGGAGGGGTAGGAGGGCATGTGGGACCATAATTGCCCTTTAAAAAAAGTATCCTCAAAGGTTAAAAGAACAAATGTAGCCTCCCCCTTTGGTGGGGGGGAAAAGGCTACAATATCTGTAGTTAATAAAGTTAATACCTAGAATGACTAGATTTAAATTATAAGTACAATCTTATAGGTGGAAATATATACTTTATAACATCTACATTAGCAATTTATTGCAGTACCCTTGCCTATATCCTCTGTGGCCAAATTATGTCAGATTAATATCACATATACTGCAACACGCCACCATGGGGGGTGCATGCGCGTCAAGAGTGCGAGGGGCTGCTGGGAATGGTAGGTGTATTCCTCTAATGGCACCCCCATGGGGGGTACACACTAGCAGGGGGGCACCCCCACCTCCACAGGGAGGGACCCTGCACCCCTAATGGGGCCCTTAAAAGAGCCTTTTTGGCTCGAAACCGAGACCCTCCTTCTGGCACTGCCAATTTCCTTTGTTGGGGGAACTGCAGCTCATTACCAGGACCCCCATTGTGGCTCAAATAAGAACCTTTCTGAAAAGGGGGTCCTGCAGTTTGAAACTTGGACCTCCCCTGGTCCTAAAAGGGACCTTTTCATCAACTTTTCTAAGATGATGTCGTCGACATCAACGTCGTCGAAGCCACTGATGTCTTCTGTCATCACTCAGATTACCCCAGAGTTCCATGCAGGTTTGCAACTCTTATACAGGATTGCTAAAGGACCAAATCCAGTTTTGACTGCTTCACATTCCAATCCTAGCAATCATATAAAATATGATTGGTGATAACAGAAGACGATGATGACAGAAGACCTTGGGATCAAGGCTGCATCAGCAACATTGGCTACGTTGATGTCTGTGGTGGCCTTGGTGACATCATCCAACATCAATGGAGTTGGTGTCACTGACAATATGGTCGGCGATGCCAGAGAAAAGAAGACTTTTTAAGAACAGGGGTGGTGCTGGTTTTGAACTACGAAAGGCTTACACCTTAAGCCCCAAAAGGCACAGCATGGGCGTCTCTAGGGTCTGATAAAATATGGGGCACATTTGGGCACTCCATACGCTGCGTGTAGCACGTCGAAATGTTTCTAGGTCACGCCCCTTCCCAATTTAGCCACACCCACTAGGTACATAATAGGAATAGGCAGAGAGACAAACAGAGAGACAAAATAGATTAACCAAAAGATACACAGCCAGGAAGTTATAAATAGAAAGACAGAGAAATAGATAGACAGAGATAAGGTATAGACAGAGATACACAAATTAATGACACAAAGGCACAGTATTCCATTATACTGGTAGCAAACTGGCAATTTCAGTATATACTGGTAGAAAACTGGCAATTTCAATATATACTGGTAGCAAACTGGCATTTTCCTTATATACTGGTAGCACACCGTCAATTCGATTATATACTGGAAGCCGTGGAAATTTCATTACATACTGGTAGCCATGGAATTTTTATTACATACTGGCAGCAAACTGACAATTTCATCATATACTGGTAGCCATGGGGTTTTCATTATATACTGGCAGCAAACTGGCAATGTCATCACATACTGGTAGCCATGGAAATTTCATCACATACTGGTATCCATGGGCATTTCATTACATACAGGTAGCCATGGGCATTTCATTACATACTGGCATACTGCATTCCCATTGATTCAATTCAAATTAGCCTACTGATATTGTCACTTTATCAAGCAGGAGCCGATTGGACCAGTCAGAATATTTTCTGTCAATCCAATCAGCAGCTGCATTATTTTGGGCAGATTTAAAGCTGAATGGTGCAATGGTGCATTGGTGCAGCCATCTACAATCTGTATAGCAAACAGAAAATGCCCCATTAATTAAGGTGTGACAAATAGAAAACAACCACTATTCATTAAAAAAACACACATTTCCTTATTTAAAACGACTAAAATGTGCATTTTTTGTCACAGAATAAGGAATATAAACCTCAAGATACTAGGAGTCCATTAGAAGCAACACTATAAAATGTAAAAAAGCAGCAATAAAACAAAATATATCCAACATTGTTCTATATTGGTATAGTCAATTTACCAGGCGTTTTATTGACTAAATCCATTCAGTGCCTATCACCTAGCTGTGTGCTGTGGAGAAGAGAAGCTGGAGGCTGGAATTCACAGAAGAGCTTTTGCAGAGCAGCACAGGGGCGGCAGTTCCCCGCAGTACATCACAACCGGCGCACTGAGATCATCGCGCAGCCACAAAACACTTCTGGGTAAGTGGATTCAGGGCACCTCTTTAGGTAAGTTGTGTTAAAACATTCGGGGAACTTTGCCAAAGATCCGGGGCAAGTGCACCGAATGTTTAACATAGCGACGCTACTGCTTGTCAGTGCCCCACTTCTAAGTCCCACTACAAGTGCTGAGGAAGGCGTCCCGGTTTTCGAGTTGAAGGATCCCCTAAGCCCCAAAAGGCTATTTTAAGGGACCCTGATGATGTTCAGACTCCCTGCCTGTGGAATTTGGAGAGGCCCCCCTACTAGTGTGCAACCCCATGAGAGGTGCTACTAGTGGGGCAACTTGCATGCGAGCACAGCTACGTTCTGCAATCTGTTTTAGGAGAGCAATCAATCACAAATATAGCACTAACACTAAAGTGTGTGCTATATTTGCATCAAATACAGAAGCCAGTATTTGAGTTTCCTTTTAGTTCCAATAAGCTAAGCAGTATTTGATCTTACACATGCTTTATTACCTTTTGGTGTCAAAGACCCCAAAATGACCCTAATGAGAGTCATTTTTATTCAACAGAGCAGGGCCGTTTTTAGGCATAGGCCACTTAGGCAAAGAACTAGGGTGCCTATGTTGATCCAGGGCGCCTATTCTTCTATCCTGTCCTTCCAATCAGTATTTCATTGGTGGCCAGTATGTATACAAGCCCGTCTCACCTGGTACAGCGTGTGCCTCTTACCAACTAGTGCAGCGGTTCCACTATAAAGAACAGTCGCAGTAGACGGTGTCAGAAGCAGAAGTAGGAAACCCAGCTGTAGTTTGACAGGCCAAGTTTTTTTTGTTTTTTTTGGGGGGGGAACGTAGGTGGGAGGGCGCCTAGGGCACTAAAATGGCTAGAAACGGCCCTGCAACAGAGTTTGCAACATTAATTACCTTTTATATAAATATAGCAGTATGGTTAAATGGTAGTCATCCCTAAAACAGATTTTTACCATCAAACAGTGAGTATTGCTGTCTTGTACCCCAAGTTTACTCTTTTTTTAGTCAGTGAAATATAAAGCAAGCTACAACAAGTTTTAATGCGTTTTAGCTACCCATAATTTACTAGCAATTCTCAGAAACCGAGCAAACAGAACAATAATCTCTATGTATATTTACCAAGGAAATCTCTAACCATGCCGCTTCCTTAACACTGTGAGCAAAAGGGTTTCCTAAAGCAGTCCTAAAAACAATATATTATTCATTTGATTAATAGTAGATGATACCCATTTCCAATCTTTTCCGTGAATAAGCTTTATACTGTATACATCATTTTTGAATGCCAGCTGTAATTAGACTGTAGCTAAGAATTTATCCAATCTGTTCTCAAAATAATTATTTTCATTAAAAACCACAGCGTAACTTATTTAACCAAGTGCCTTCTGGTGATTAGAATAACCATCAATTTTCACAAAGGGTTTTTTCCACTAATAAATAAATAACTTAAATCTTTGAAATTAAAACAAGAATAAGATACCTGAAATTAATAATAAGGAATCATCAATACACATTTAACACTGGAATTCATTATAAAGGCATCATTCATCAGTTTGCACAGCTTCTTTATTTCTTTTATAGGACACACAGTGGCAGCTCTGATTATTCCTTTAAAACCAGGCTGCTGTATGTCTGCTCATTGATCTGACCAGAGTGTGCAGTGTTCTTGCATTTTCCATGCGCCAACCAGCAAGTCATTTACCATCATGGCACTTTTGGTACAGGTGATTACATTTTAATAATAGCTTACTCTACCATTGTGCTGTATGGAAATATCGTTAGGTAACAATCCTGGAGATTATGTGACAGGTTCAATATAAGTGGCAAATTCACCACGAAAACCAACAATGATTTTTAAAAGAATTACTTAGCACAGATCCATTTATAGTCTAAGCAGCACAAATAGATTTAGCCATATTGAGGAGTTCACAGTGCTTCTAAAGGCAGGCATAGGGCTTCTTACAGTGGGTCATAAAATACAGCAAAGGTATTGATGTTATGCTACTGCACCAGATTATGCCAATACTACCCAGTACTTAATACTAATACAACTCAGTCACTTAACACATATACCAAGTCTTATTCTAAATCTCATAAACAGATTAAGGTGACCCGATTACAGAACCTGGTGGTACACCACTTAGATTCTTAGTAACTTTAGCTTACAAAAATTATACCCAACAACACATCTCATTATACGGACTTTCAAATAATCTTTATTTAAGATGTGTTTTCCAAGGCCAAGAGGCCATATTAACCAATATGGTGGCACAGTATAAAATGCCTTAGTAAAAGTATACCACATCTACTGCTAGGCCAGTATCAAATTTCTTACATTCTCATAAAAAGCAAGTTTTTGGTTGACAAGAGCTATCCATGTTGATTACTACTTAGTTTAGACAAATTAACAAAAAACAGCCAGAGGAAATGTTAAGGCAAGAAAGTCAGAGGGCAAATCTAGAGGAATGATACAGCTACAGTCAACGATAACTAATTGTACATTTCTCCATATATGTTTATACTGTAAATTATATTAACCAATAAGTCAAACTTGTGTTACTAAAAGCATTATGTCTAATACTAAAGTACACAAAAGAAAACTTGTGTTGCTGTATTATAATCCTGACTGATTACAAAATGTGTCTGTAAGACAAATGTTTCTAAAACTGATCTAATTTTAGATTCCGTAGTCAAAACATTTTCCATTTACTGCCTTTCAATTAGGGGGGCATTTGACAGAGTCTTATTCCCAGTTAAATTTGAATGCATGTTTACTGTTGGAAGCTAGGTTGATGTTTCTTAATATGCATAAATTAACCCACTTTGTTGGTGCGTGTTTCGTCTATGGCCACATTAAAAAGATTTAGAATAGGTGAAAGTTGCATGCCACAATTACATTGAGACACCTCTGATGAGTAGGTTATAACGGCTCTATTCACAAGCTCTTCGGGGCAGGGATCTCATTCCTAATGTATCAAGGCTTGTTGCACTTATATCAATTTATACATAATTTATATATATGCTTTCTTAACCGATGTATGAAATTGTATTTCATTTTTATCTATCTGTATAATGGCTTGCACCTATCCCCTTGTTTGTATACTCTGTATTTTTTAATGTACAACGCTGCATACCCCGTGGTGCTTTAGAAATAAATTATACATACATACATACATACATGCATGGGAAGCTTCAACATCATACTATAGCAGCATTTAAAATATCTACACAAAAATTAATTAGTAATGTGCGTTGAAGCTTAGAAGAGGGACCCATTCACCCTTATGTCAACAATTTCTATTTTTTTCCTCTTATGTGATTATTCTCATAATCTTTTTGCAATAAACATAACTTTACAGAAATTATTTTCTGTTATGGGACTAGAGTCTAAACTAACATTTCCTGAGGGCTAGGCTCCACTTGTGCGTTTTTGTTGTGTTTTGCAAACTGTTTGCGCTTTGGAGTCTACATGACATTTTACAGTCATATTAAGTAGGGCCCAACTATGTGAGTTGCCATTTTATGATGCATGCAATCACCGTTTTTGGTCCATTTTTGTCAAAATAATGCACATAATGCAAGTCTATGGAGGAGCATAGAAAAGCGGATACAAGTGATACAATACAGTTAACATGGTTGCTGATGGTAAAAGTGCACAGACACGTAACAACACTTTTATGTACGCTCAGGTTCTGTGTTGGGGCTACTTCTATTTAATCTATTTATTAATGATTTGGAAGTGGGTATTGTCAGCAAGGATTCTATGTTGGTTGATGACACAAAACTTTGTCGACCATTAAAAACTCCAGAGGATGTGCAATCGTTGTAGGTTGTAAGAGAAACACAGGACAGGTAATCAATGGAGTGTATGTTTCACCCAGATTGCTGTCATCTGTTTAAGCTTCAGGAAATGGCATATGGAATAGGCTGTTTTTATGCAGCTTTAATAAAAGCTGGTTTATGGGTCCTTGGAGCAAATGGAGGAAGAGCAGGGTGGGTCCTCCATTCACCTACCTTTCCATATGCCTTATTAGGCAGCATCTGGAAAGGGAAGGCTGGGGTTTTTAAAAAAGGACCAGGTGTAATTAGTTTCTCTCGCTATGAGCCTGTGAACAGTACTGTGGTTGTGTGTGTGAGAGACAAAGGTGCTGTATGTTTAATGCTAAAACTTTACTAACTGTGTCTGTTTTGTTGCTACTTGTTGGGACTGAGCACTAGGCCCTAGTCCTGATAGTGAGTGAGTTTTTCTTTTGTATTAGTTAGGGCCAAACTGGCCTAGGTTTATTGTTTTGTTTTCTATTTTTGTGTGCTGAATAAAACTGATTGCTGACAGTTAAAAACCTTGGAATGTCTTCTGTGTTCTTGGGTGTCCGTGTAAACCCTGTGCCTTGGTCCCAGCCCTGGAGGCCGATTTCCCCGCTACAGTAATTCTTACAGGATGGATCTACATAGATTGCCAAATTGATGATATTCAATGTTGATAAATGTGAAGCATTTTGGACTTAAAAATCCTTGTGCTGCTTATACTATAAATGGCTCTGTGTTAAGTGAATCCCTTTTGGAACAGGATCTTGGGAGTTTTGGTGGATAACAAACTTAGTCTGGCCCCCTGCTTGCAGTTTCATGCAAGCAGAGGGCCAAGACAGTAAGCCGGAGGTAAGTAATGATCAGGGGAGTTTCTGGAAATTCTATTTTAGCGGTTGGGGCTGGGGGAGGGAGACCTATTATATATCAACAATTATTAAATGGAGTGGACAGGCCCTTTAATGGGCCATACAATTAACTGGCCATTGTTCACCAAAAGAACTTGTTAGAGGACACGCGGATATCCCTTAAGACTTGAAGAAAAAAAGTTTAGACTTCAAGTTTGGAAAAGGTTTTTCACTGTGAGAACAGTAAAACTATGGAACTGTCTATCATTGGAAGTTGTGATGGCATGTTTTTTGGATAGTTTTAAAAGAAAGCTGGATGAGTTTCTGAAAACAAGGATTGTTGCAGGTTAATGGTATTGGTACATACAATATAGTTGATCCAGGGGCATTTCAGATTACCACTTGGAGTCAGGAAGGAATTTTTTCATAATTCTGCTGGGTATTTTTTTTGTTTTTTTGCCTTCATCTAGATCAACAGTTAGGCTGGAAATGTGGGTATTGCTGAGTAGGTTAAACTGGATGGACTTTATTCAACCTCAAATACTATACTGTACTACTATACTAGTATTTAAAATCATGCTTATCATCTTGTCTGTATTTGTATAATGCAAGAATATACATATACAGCCATAAGAACTACCATATATACTCGAGTATAAGTCAAAATTTTCAGGCTTTAAAGTTAGCCTGAAAACCTAACCTCGACTTATACTCGGGTCAAGTCCTAATTTAGATCCAAATTCTGCAATTGCGGATAGTAACCAGTAGGTGGCACTGTGTTAACCTGCATAGAAAGTTACAGGAGCTGCTTCCTGTAGTCTGGCTGCTGGACTCACTCAGCACTGTCACTGCTCATCAGGATGCTGTAAATCTGAAGGGTCTCCTCAGTTTGGGGCAAAAAACAGCTGCTAGTACAGTGCAAATGACAGCTTGAAACTACAACTCTCAGGTGACTATTGGGATCAGAGAGTCCTTTACTATATGGGGGTTAGAGGGCCCTTTACTACATGGGGTCAGAGGGTCCTTTACAATATGGGGTCAGGGGGCCCTTTACAATATGGGGTTCAGGAGAATTGTAAATAATGGTAAGCTTAATTAAAAGTTTACTGAACCTTGCCACTCCACATGTTTAGAAACTGAAACTCCAAGCAACAAAGCATGCTGGGAGTTGTAGTTTAAGGAATTGGGGGTTACTGGTCCTGGATTTGGCTATTACTGTATGGGATTCATGTATGGGAATTCTGCTGTCCATTTAAAGGGCAACTAATTTCTACCCTCGGCTTATACTCGAGTCAGTCAATTTTTACAAATTTTTCTGGTAAAAATAGGTACCTCGACTTATACTCGAGTATATACGATATGTTATGTTACTCTAATTTATTAGTGTGTTAGTTCAATGGGGGCATATGCCCTACGTCTGTTTATAAGCTTAAAAGTCCATACAAGTATAAAATGCCAGCAAGAGCTTCAAGGCCTTGCATGAAAGAAGACTTATCACAAAGGTTTGGATGTGTTTTGCTATGCAATTACAGTTGGCTAGTATGATATACAGCAGAAAATACGTTTATATTGGTATTATTATGCAAGTTTCTTCAATAGCAAAAAACACTAGCAACAAGGGTGATTGTGAACAGTAAATATGGTTAATAGAAGCATTTGAGATGATTTAGATCTACTGTATCCCCCTTCTATCTGTGCTCTTTTGTTTTTAATGTGAACGTAATAAAGATGAAGTTTTATCCTTTCGATTTTCCTTGTATAACATCCTTCTCTTCTGTTATTTACTGGTCTATGCTGTTGTGATTGATATTGACCTCTATTCACCGATTTAATTGCGGAAACAGCAACTCACAGAAAATTTCTTTGCAAATTACAAATCAGGATTATTGTCCATGTATGGCCAGTTTAAATGACATGCACCAAAGACATATTTGGACAGGACTAGTTGGATATCATACTTCTTAAGTGACCCTTGTGCTATGAAGGCTAACAGCTATTCTCAAGAAAATTTGAAAGCAATATCAATAAACAGGATCTTCTGTCATACTCTAGGTCCGCGATTCTCACGGAAATTTTCAGAATTCCTTGAACGTTCCAATAAAATTCAAATATGATTAGTTAATGTGTGATCATATGATTGCATGCATTGTAATATTAACCAATCACAATTTGATTTGGTCCTTCAGCAAACCTATATAAAGAGGTGCAAACCATTTCCCAGGTCCCAGAGCCATTTTTTGTAATTTTCCACTGCTATTTAAACTGATATTTTAGGCAGAAATTTTGACTTCAATGGAAAAATTTGCAGATTTTCAGATTTTTTCAAAAATCCACGAATCCTCGAGGGGAACAGATTTTCGGAAGTTCGGCCATCTCTATTAGAGATGTCTGAACTTCACAAAATCCGGTCCGCTCGAGGATCCGCGAAATTTCGAAAAAATTTGAAAATTCAAAAATCCATTAAAATGTAAAATATCCTCAAAAATACAAGAAATCCTCGTAATTTCGAAAATTTTCGAAAATAGGTATTTCAAAAATACGGGTAATCCTTGTAATTTTCGAAAATTATCGAAAATATGAGAAATCCATGGTTCTGAAGTTCGGAAGGCGGAAAATCCTGAAAGATCCGCCGTTCGCAAACGGGATAAATCCGCGGCGGATCCAGGTTCGGATCTGCGAACCGGCCATCCCTAATCTCTATTCCTTTTATGCCTCCCAAAAAACCTGATACAGGATATACAACAAATCGAAAAGGGCTTCCCAGAAGGACATTTAGGTATATCTGCTTCGTTTACCAGATCTGCTGCTAATTGGAGAACACCCTTAATACAAGTAATCAGTATGGCTGCATTATGTGCATTCAAACTGTATTACTGGTGTCTCTCTCAACTTTGTTGCATGTCTTTTTGATATGCTAGGCAAACCTAGCTTTATCCCATGGAAAGCAGTACAATCTATGCTTTGATCACACTGATTATAGGTTATTAAGTGCTAACTGCTTTGCTTTGTTGCAATGGTTAATAAAATCAGGGAAAATTTTGTTACTTAAAAACTGTTATAAATGTCAGTCTTATTTTTCCTCTCTCAGAAAAACTTTTTTTATGATGTCTCTAAATTTAGGACTGTAACATCTCCTTGTAGTCATTTAGGATGAAAGGATGGTTAATGTCAATTGCCATGAGCTGCTAACATAGGCTTGTTGAATGTGAAGCTTAATTGTCTCCCTGTCTGCAGGCGAAGTAAAAGGGCACCAAGAGTGTATAAACACCCTGCTGTAATTGGCAGGGCAAAATGCCTTTCCTTTCAGATTCTACATGTAATGTGTAGTTGGGGTTGGTGTTCAGAGATAACCTATTACAATTATTTGATATTTGTGTAACAGCTATGAATAAAATGAGATTTCAGCTTATCATCCACTAGCACCAAAATGAGACAACTATGCAGCAAATGTGTGCTGTTTTTTAAAAACAAGATTTTGTTCTTTATGCTAAAAAAAAATCAATTTAACTAGTTGTCAATCCCTGACGAAGTTATTGTCTAAGCTTAAACAAAAGAAGTTCATGATATTAAAGGTATATATACAATATAGGGGCGTATCCATAAAGCAGTACTATTAGCTGCCCCTGGAACCAAGCAACTAAAAGAGCAGCATTTTTTTAATCCTAATTACCTTAAAGGGCATCATATAGTGAAAAAAACACATTGCCCCTTTGCAAAGTTAAATTCATGTACTCTGTGCTGCCTTAATCCTATCTCTCTCAGTGATTCTGTTTAACTATGGTGTCAGATCTGTGTGCAGCACTCCCCCCTTCCCCTCCCCTCTGTTACCTCCTCCATGTCTCAACTCCGGCTAACCGACAAGCTTATCATGTGCAGTAGGAGTTAAAAGTTCAACATCCTGAAAATCACACCCACGCACAGTGGTCAATAGAAAGCAAGCTGTCCTGGAGACACGAAAGAAGGAGATCAGTACAGTTTACGATCTCTCACTTTGTGACCCATCATCAATCAGTGAAAGCTATTAAGAAGGGGGGTCAAGTGCAGCCTTATATCTACCATCAAAGCTACCTCTCTCCCCCTGCTAATGCTGTTATCTCTATGTTTATTACAGAGCAGGGAGGGGGGATCACGTCACAGGGATTTGATTGACAGTCCAAGTAGGAGTAGAGGAATACAATCACGTATTCTTGTAACTGGTGTATCTGAAGAGAGGGAATCTGAAAAAAGTGAAGACACTCTGGGGGTTGTGGGGAATTATAGAACACATGGAAAGAAAGGAAAAAAAGTTCATTTTCCCACTATAGATGCCCTTTAACATACCCATTCAGCATTTTGTCTGTGTAGAAATAAATGCTTCCAAAATACTGACTTCCTGTTTGCAGGACCCCTAATAGAGACCGTTATGGTATTATGGATATTATGGTCTTGCTCTTTACTGTAAAAGACAAAGGAAGATATTTTTAAAGGTTCATTTTTGGTATGTTGAATAACAAACCTTTATAGTGGTTGCAAAAGCAAATGCCAGTTGTGGTTGATTTTTGGCAAAGATGTTCGCAAATGGACAGGTATAAGCTTTTTCACCGCAAGGCAGATTTTTGCTATGGTCAAAAAGCAATATTGAAATGATCCATATTAGCAGTAGTTTTTCCAACTGCTATTAGGGTTCATTATTAAACCTTTATAAATATATCACCCACAACAGTATATAATACAATATATGATAATGTTTATGCATCGTTCAGTATGTATGACAGCCTTAACAAGATATTCTTGTGACAAGAATTCTAGTGTCACCTGCTGTTCATATTGTAACTTGGGACTGGTCATGTGCAAAAAAATTCTCAGACAAAATGTGTCAGTGAGACTGGAATGCTGGGGAATAAGTCACAACAAATATACAGTTTCTAAGACACAACAAAATGAGACATGAGAAATAGATGTTTTTAGATCTTGTGCGCTTGGGTTGATTCAGTTTCTCAGTAGAGATCTGAGCATGTTTAACCTATCCAGAAAGACCGCTTTCAGAATCTGAAATGTTGGCTCACTAATGTCAACAGCAGGGAATAGCAAGGGGTATAAATTCAACACAACAAATATGTACAATAATTAGGTATGCATAATATATGCATAATATAAACTAAGAACTTTTAAAATAATATTTTCTACTGAACTTTGCCTTTAAGGATAGAGGACTTCTTATGTTTATTCCTACAAACATTCAGCAAATCCTCCTGTCCCACTTTCACCCCCTCTCCCTTTTTTTTTTGCATATCAGGAGCAATCGGGGCAGCATTCAAATGCCCCATTCCCTCCATCCAAAACTAGATATTTTAACTTCTGGGCAGAATAGGAGAGCAGTCAGGGGATGGTAATGCAAAACCACAGCAGTAAGAAAGTGCCTGTGACATCAGGGACATCCCGGAGTGTTCCCCAAGTAGCATTCCTGGTGGTCTAGTTAAGGAGTGAACTGTGATCTGCTACCCAAGGGCAGTTTGCTACAGCTATTGTACTGGCATATTAACAAACATTATAATAAAACAGCATTTAGTCCCACCTTACTATAGTATTTGTGAATAGTTCAGATATTCATAAACAGATACAAAGTTTTCTAAGTCTTTGCTAGTAAGATGTAGGAAAAAAATGAGAGCAGCATTACTGGAAAAGTTCTGTTTGGAATTGAACTTGGAAAACGGCCTCTGATTAATAGGTTGCGGCAGCTGTGTGAATGCCCCCCTTAAAAAAACAGCACAGCTTTGCTTTATGCAACCATACCATACGTGCGTGTGCACAGAACAAGCATTACTGTCTGAGGCTCAAGAAGGAGAAAGCGGAGGAAATCTCAGAGGGGCGGAGCTTAACATTCAGCAAACCAGTAACAAGATGTCAGCAACTTCCAAGGCACAAAGGCAGACTCTGGAGGGGCATAGGTAAATAAATAAATAAATAAATAAATAAATATGGCACTGGTATTTTTAAAGCTGCAGCTTCCAAATGAACATAACTTGATTTTACAGTGCACTTATCCTTTAAGTGTGTATGGTAAAGATTCCATAAGATACAAATGGGGGGCATACCTAAGAAAGTTCACTTTTTCCAGTTTAAATATATATAACAAAAGCTAGGAAGCACTCATGGGTCTTATGATAAATAAAACAACATTTATTTAACATCTGTAAAATACGCATTAACGCGTTTCAGCCCCACACAGGCCGTCATCAGGATATGACGTAGCAATTTATACCCTGGTACACACACACAAAAATAATTAATCAATAAATATAAAACATATATAGGGGAATTCACCAAGGAGCACTGCAGCCACGCAGCGCTCCTTTCTCTCTTCTTAACTTTGCGCTAACCAATTTACGATCGGTTAGCGCGGCGTTAAGTCTCAATTTGCATCGGCTGCGCGAGTCCTGGAAGAGACACTTGCGCAGCCGGCGCAAAGTGATTTACCAAAGGCTGTGCGGGTCTTAGCACGTTAAATACTTACGTGCGGGTGAGATTCACCTAGAGCCGCGCAGCCTCTGGTTAATCCTGTACGGTAGAATTGCCCAGAGCATTTGCGGTTCTGGGTGAATCTCCCTAATATAATCTAAAATCAATAAAAGTAGACTTATGAAAACATACATGCTGCTAAGTTATCTTCACTTTAACATGGTTTGATGGTTTGTTTGCTCCATTCTTACTATATATATATATATATATATATATATATATACACAATTCTGAAACAGAAAGCAACTCTATAACATTTTTTAGCGAAGGACAAGTTGAAAGAACACTGCTCAGTACAAATGTGTGTGACCCTATTCGCTACACAAAGGGATATGTTTTGTGTTTTCCATATCCAATCTTCTGGTACATCACTGCCATTACAGAGTAACAATTGTAATTTCAAGCTGCAAAGCACCTTTTGTTCTGTTTTTCATTATATTGTTGAAAATGGTGCCCTACTGCCGCCTGCTCTGTGAATGCTGAATAATTTGACAATTTTACCCTCTGGACTCTGCAGAATAATTATTTCCCTCACGTGAAACATGCCAACTTATTCTTGTTCCCAGGGACCATAACTTGCGTATTTGGAAAAGGGACAACCATATATTTTCTTCATCTTCCTTTTATTAAAAAATCTACAGCTGCAACACGTGGCACCAGGATATTCCCCATGAATGCAGTTTAGGCACCTCTACGCTTGGGTGACTATTCAATGACACCGGGGATTATTATTATTTTTATTTGTACTTAAAGGCCAACTGTGGTCTCTAAACATGTGAGGGTTAAATAAAAACTTGCAGTCTTTCCTTTAAAATGAGTCCAAGATCACATCGCTGGCTGGAGTCTGAGAAGTGATATTGCGTCACATGTTCAAATTTCCTGCTTCCAGTTGGTTAAGTGATATCACCTCTGCCACACCCATCCACCCCAGGGGCAGAGCATGCCCAGTTGACACTTAATACTGAGGACAGGAAGTAATTGGGGGAAATATTAACAGTTGAGATGGGGAACTTATTAATGCAGGCAGAGGCTGGTCACATGACCACAAGCTGGTCAAATGGCTGAAAACAGGAAATTCTCAAGCAGGAATGATTTAGGGTTCATTTTAAAGGTATGATGGAAGACTTTTTATATTATTCTAACTAATTTGGAAGAATTGGAGACCACAGTAACCCTTTAAGTGTTGCAAGACATTTGTTAAAAGCATAGAACAAACCAACTGTATAAAGTATTTACAAATTAACACTTATATGTTAAGGACTCAATTGTCTTAAAATTGGACAGACCAACAGACCATAGACTCAGATGCCATTTGTAGTAGTGGACCAATTAAATTGATTGTTAAATTGATAAATAAGGCCCTTTAATGTTGCCTGACATCATGATCAAAATAAAAAAAAAAAGGGCACACTCCTACCTTTGAAAGTAACAGCAGTATAAATGACGTTTTTTCTTACTAGTACTGTGATCTGTGACATCAGAATTTTTGGGGTCTGCCTCCAAGTCTAAGGTTGGAGCATGCCCACTGCTGGGAAATAACATCATCAGCTGTATCATAGGCCCTGACCCCAAACTTCTAAATCATTTTTAAAGCTAGCCACAAGCCTGAAAAGAAAACACTTTTTCCATAATGTGTCCATAGGTAGATTAAAGGATAGAGAATGGTTGCAGGTCTATAAAAAGCTTAAGAAAATATTGATTTTTGGTGATGGTGCTTCTTACACAGATTATATCACTGTCACAGAAACTCAGACAGACCAGGAACTATAATTTTACAAGCCTATAACTTAAGATTCAAAGATTCTTTAGAGGCTTGTTGTATGAAATAGCTACATTCAGAGCTATTTAGATAGCACTTGTATGGAGACAACAGTTATCCTTTAAAAGGCATGTCCACTCTTAAAATAAAAATTTCCCCACCACTGAAAACCCAAGATTGCAATAGAGACTTACCTACACAGCATCTCTAAAGAGCTACATTCACTCTGGAGTAAGGTGTCCTCTTTACCGTTCCAACATCTTTTTCTGTCTTCTTCCCAGCACAGCAGTCAATGGTCATTAAGGATGATGCCACGGCCAATGATTTGCTTCTTAGACACCTCTGTGCATGTGCAACCTTATACAGGTTTAGAAGGAGGCAGTAGTCTTTAAGAATTAAGACATCTAACTCCTCTTAGCAATGTGGGGAAGGTAAATTTCCATACTTAGGGGAGGTAGGATTTTTTTGGTGTTGCCTAGCCCTTAAAGCCATGTAATGTTTGGCCCAGTGGAGGAAAACATTTCTTTCTACAGAAAATAAAGTAATATTTGGGTCAAATTAGTGCTATATATTTATTAATAATAATGATGCTCATTTTTAGTAATTTCCAAAAAATAAATTACCTTCAGACTATTTAATAAACCTGCAAGAACAACATATTACTGAAAAAAGATCCACTATTTTAATCTATCTGCAAACAAAAAAAAACATTCTTGCTCTAAAGATGAAATGTCTTATTCATCTTCCAAGCTAAACTACTTTACTTCACTTATTAATTTAGCAGCCCTTGTCTGAACTCTCTCCATAGTTACATTGTATACACTAATCACATTTCTACTTCACAGACACAGCACCTTCAGATTGGCAGTCATTTTTAAAAAGAGAAATATGAAATTCAATCTACAGATCAGGCGATAGCGATAGATTACTGTCATATCAGCAAAGTTGTTATTTTAATTTGGCAGTTGCTACGGTGTGGACTTGATCCTTAGTAATAAATATTGCAACTGCACATTTTGGTTTTTACCAGAACACATTCAGCACAAACTGAATATAAAATGACTTTAAAAAGTTATTAGTTAAAAATTAGTTTTGTAGATTGCTGTTTCAGCTTTGGAGATAAAAAAAAATGCATATAAATAGAACGTAGAATATCTACAGTTCAGGTATTTTTTTATTGAATCTTTTTATTGAATCCAACAGAAGTAAATTGAATTCAGCTTGCTTAGATAAGAGTTGCAATCAAAATTTAGAGGCACGCCTCTGTGTTTCTAGCAGTGCACCATGTACCCTGGCACACTGAGTTGATTTGAAAAGAAAAAAAAACACTCTAAAACATTTGAGAAAATGCATACAATATAAACTTGGGTATTTTAGTTACATATTTATGAAGATAAAAATAACCAACCAAGTTGAAGACACTTCCTGTACATTAGGTCCTTATATTACGAGGTTAATTTTTTCTAGGATGGCACCTTGCTGCATAGAAGAAGGATATCTAATGCTAATCTTCTACCCCATGCCCATGAAAAATGTGAAAAATCTAATATTTGCAATTATAATAATCGATCAACTCTTCCAGCAAGACCTTCAACACTACTATCCTGAGTCACCAATGTTCATTCTAGATAATCAGAATTTCTTGGCATCCAAAATCAAGCTGTCTCCTTGTTTGCTGCGAGGGGCTGCTAGGTAGTGGGGGGGGGGGCATGTCCCGTTAGTTGTAGGGACCCCACACCAGACCAGGGGCACTTACAAGTTTCTTTTGGGGCTTAGGGGGTCCTGCAGCTCGAACCGGACCCCCCCTTTCCCAGGCACTTATAAATGACTTTGCAGCACTTAGAAACCAACTGTTGGCACACCGACGGGAGTTTGTGCCGCCTGTGGGCAAGGTGGGGTGTTAGGGGCTGCTAGGAAGTTGGGGGGCATGTCCTGCTAGTGGCAGGGACCCCACACCCCACAAGTGTCTTTTGGGGCTTAAGGGGTCCTGCAGCTCGAAACCGGAACTCATAGAAGAGCCCTTTCTGATAGGGGAGTTCTGCAGCTCGAAATCAGGACCACCCCTGGTCCTAAAAGAGACCTTTTCAGGTATCCACTGTCTTTTTTTTCTCTGTCGTTGCTGCTGACACCACCATTGCTGGCGAAATCGATGTTGCCACTGCATCTTTATCCCGTCTTCTTTTTTTATTTTATTAAAATATGATTGGTTAAGATTTCACTCCTAGCAATCATATGATCACACATTAGTTAACAATATTTTAATAAAACATTAAATATGATTGGTTAAGATTGCAATTCCACAATCATATGATCACACATTAACCAATCATATTGAAATATTGAAATGTTAACCAATCACAATTGGATTTGGCCCTTCAGCAAACCTATACAAAGAGGTGCAAAACCTCCGCAGAATTTAGAAGTCATCGGAGTGATGACAGAAGAAAGCAGACGTCGGGATCAAAATGAGGTGGCACTATCGGGTACGTTGGTGTCTCTGGCAACAGTGGTGCCACTTGCGGCCACAGTGATATCACCCAGCATTGGCGACATCAGTCGAGTTGGTGTTGCCACCGATATTGGCAGCGACGGCTGAGAAAAAAGATGACAGAGACCTGAAAAGATCCTTTTTAGAACCAGGGGTGGTCCTGGTTTTGAGCTGCAGGATCTCCAACAAATTCACTTGTTAATGCAGCGAGGGCACATCTAAGTGCCGCAAGGGCACTTCTAAGTGCTGTAAGTGACCCCTTTAGCCCCAAAAGGCACTTGTCAGTGCCACAAGGGTACTTATAAGGGTCGCAAAGGAACTAATAAATGCCGGGCACTTCTAAGTGTCGGAGAGGGGGGACCCAGTTCGAGCTATGGGACTGCCTAAGCCCCAAAAGGCAATTGTAAGTGCCCCTCTGCCAGTGCGCACACCTATATAGAGCATGCCACTAGCGGAACATGCCAACATCTCCCTCCCCGCCTTCCAGCAGCCCCTAACATCTTGCCTCCCCCCTAGCAGCATGCACCAACCCACGAAAATATACTTACCGCAGCGACATAAGTACATTATTGTGGCGGGAACAGAGAAATTGACCAATAAATGGCAATGCAGTAACAAAATGACAAACTGACCTTTAAATATATACCCCTAGGTTCACCTGAACGTCTAGTTTTAATTTTTTACCAGCATTTTTTAGCATTGCTGCTAGCAATATGATGCATGTAACATTTTCCTATCAGCAAAACATCAAGAAACACTAATAAAATGTAAGAAAAATGAACACAAAATGTTTGTGTGATTCTGGCCTTACAATATGGTGGCCATAGTCGCTACAATCCCGGTTGTACGATCTGTAGATCGTATGATGGCTGGGCCGTGTACAGAACAATATTTATTTTTTCTTATTGGGCTTGTTGGGGAAAAAAATACGGTGGCTCATCCGATACAAAACAGTGCAATTCTTTTGCATTAAGATTTTACATTTACTGACAGATCTATAACTTTAAGCTACAAGTTCGTCACTGTTAACAGCTATTGAAATGTACTCCTTTTCTGATGGCAAAAGACACATGGCCAATATTCAACAAATCTTATTGGATCAGACAAGTCATCGACATTAGGGCAGCACAGTGGCTCAGTGGTTAGCACTGATGCCTTGCAGCACTGAGGTCCTGAGTTCGATTCCACCATTGGACACATCTGCAAGGAGTTTGTATGTTCTCCCCGTGCTTGCGTGGGTTTCCTTCGGGGACTCCGGTTTCCCCCACAATCATAAAGACATGCTGATAGGTTGTATGTGTACATAATGTGATTAAATTGTAAGCTCTTCGGGGCAGGGCCTGATGTGAATTGAGTCAATAATTGGAAAGTGCTGCGGAATATGTAGCGCTATATAAGAAATAAAATACATACAAATTTAAATACCCTTTTTTGGATAAGTAAAATACCCAGGCTTAAGGGAATTTTATGTGGTAAATTCATAATTTTTTATTATTATATTCACACCTGAACTGCACTCAACGTCTGTTTAAAAATAAAAGTAAATACAATTCTTCTCTCTCTCTCTCTCTCTCTCTCTCTCTCTCTCTCTCTCTCTCTCTATATATATATATATATATAAACGAAGAGGATACCAGCGCACTCGTAGGTCTTTTCACTCAGTGTAAGATATTTATTCCACACACAGCGTTACAGAATCAACGCGTTTCAGCCACCTACGAGTGCGCTGGTATCCGTGGGTTTTGAATGGGATTTGGGTAGAAAGCTGCAGGTGCGGACCAGGTATCGGGTGCGATTTAAATGCAGAAAGAAGTTTATGTTTTAAAAATGCTAAAACAAAAAGGTATAAAGGTAGCCTTTATATAAGGGTTGATAACCACCCCCTTCTGCCGTACCCTAGTGTTTTAGGTCTTTACCCCTGGGAATTCAGCAGACTGAAAGAAATCTAACCCAAACGGCAGCTCTGCTCCTACCCTCTGCAACATACATCTTCTCATAGGTTTCTCATTTGCCCAATAAAATGGATGAGACTAGATCAGATGGACATTTTAGTGTAAGATTTCCCCAATCTGCTTTATTCCAAGGGGTAAGGACATTGTAAGTACTCATTCTGGGTATTAAAAAAAAGAGGGGGTATAAAGCCTTTCACTCCACCTTAAAGGGTATCTCTATACCCCCCCAAAAAATACTAGACCCAAACCTAGACCTCGCAAGGTTAAAAAAATCCAAAATCAGTGGCTAAAGTTACTTACCAGACCTCAATCCTGGACCCTTCTGCTGCTCTACTGCACCGATCAGCCAATCACAGACTTGGCTGCCAGTCCGGGGAAACGAGGTGTGGTAAGTACCTAAAATACGGATTTTTAAAATTAGCATCTAGTGTTGGGGTGGCTTACTTACCTAAAGGAATCCGGAGGGGGGGAAGGGAGTAGGGAGAGCTCCATTGCGCATGCCACAAACCTCTTAAAGGAGCAGAAAGTGGCGGGTACAGATTGCACAGTTTCCTGGACTGTAATCAGCCCCTGCACTGTGGGCGCAACAGTGGGGCACATTTTATTTGGGGGTAGACATGCCCTTTAAAATATATATTTTTTTAAACAATTTATTTTATACATACATTAACCAAAACTCTCCTTTATAACTTTGTTTCTTAACCATAACCACTATTCATAAAATGTAAGTTGGGCTAACATCTGCTGAAAGCTGATAGGGTCAACTGCAATGATCTGTGACAGGTAAGTGCAAAAAGATGAGCTTATGAGTAATAGGTGAAGGCATTATCTGCTCTATGTGACATCAATCCCATACTTGTGCCTGGAAGAAATAACAGTTGCTGAATGTAATAAACCAGATAGCATTAAAGGTCTAAGCTGCATAATAATCGAGACACTGCCAACTGTGTCTCGATTATTTTCATTTTCTGTCAATCTGTGCCAATGCATTGTTTATTTCTTCTAAATATACGTGAAGGTTGGTTTCACTGGAAAAACTCGTAGTAAAAAGCTATTGGCTATGGTTGGTCCTATATAAACCCACAGCAATCTTTTGTGCTAAAAAGGATTGAAGTGTAGGATGAAAAGGAACAAAATATAACAAACATTAATTAAAAAAAGAAAAATAATTTCTTGAGGTCAAGTGTCCTAGCTAAACTGGATTCCGTAGTAGAAAGAAAGAAAGGAAGGTTCCTAATCCATTTTTGTTACAGTACCTGTTGCTATGTTAAGCTGACCTTACCTTACATTTTGTTAGCACAATTTAAATAAAACCTTATTAAAGCTGAATGATATGAGTGCCGTGCTGACATTATTATTTGTATAGATTGCTTACAATACCTGCATCCCCTATACAAAAATATTGTATTACTAGCAGAATGTCCGAATCCGAATTGCACCTGCAGCCAAAATGTAATATACCAGCAAACAGCTACCTGTCCCAACCCGCCCCCGCAGCTTTCTAACTGAACCTGACCCGCAACCCATTAAAACTCATTGCGGTTTACCCGAAGCTGAGCCGCAAATCAGGTAAACCTTGGGTGGCTGACCCGATTCTAGGCCAGATCTCCTCAATTAACATACTTCCCTAGATTTGGAAATGTAAAAGAGGGAGACAGATGAGGAAGGGAGATGGTAGTTGTGGAAGCGTGCAAGCGCAGAAAAATCCGACCACGCCTACAAAAATGTTTTAATATCTGTCACAGTATTCTAGATATTTCAATCTTCAAGAATCTCCTATTTTTTTTTTTCAAATCTGCCAGATTTTCAGATGGCATTCCATATGCATACCTTTAATATTACCCCTTTAATATTTACACATAAACAACACAAAGCAGATCTAAGCACAGCCCTGTGCAATGCATTTCTCAGTAGTGTTACTATCTGAAAGAAAATGAAACCATTACTATCTGAACAATTTTGTTAAAGTACAACTAAAGCCTCAGAACAACACTATTTTACAAGGAAGAGCACCTTAAGATATATAATTAGTATAATAACCTCTCATTTTGATATGGTTGCTGGACGATTTACCTTTCTAACATGGGGTTTGTTTTATTTCCCAGCATTCCAGAATCACACAGTGTGGTCAATAACCATTGTGATCTTCACACATGCTCAGTCCTAAGATACTACGGGATCTTTTTACAGTTGGTTCAGTTGGTCACACCCACTAGAAGCCTCTAGCTAATCCTTCTACAGGTCAGATTAAGCAATTTTTTTTTTCATTTTTTCATATTACGCTCCTTTTTAAGGTGTACGAGATTGGCACTCAAAAGCAGCCATAAGTGGCATGACTGATGGCTGCTACCTGGAAGAACTGAAAAAAAGATTTTAAGGGCTAGTGGAGATTGGCAGTAATATCTATTTTTAGGGATGTTGTGGAAAATGTATATATTGTAAGGGGGGGTCTGGCACCTAAGTATCAATTGTACTTTGAAACTTTGAGGTAGAGTGAAAACTTAAGAATGGCTGGAGGATAACACATTTAACAGCTCTTTTTATCATTTTATTACCTGTATAATATAATGGTTCACTGTGTCCTGTACTATAAATTTAAATGGAAGTTTTTTTTAAGGTTTGCCCCTTATTATGCAATATCCTGACTATGGTGTGGTGTTTACTGAAAATACAAATAGAGAAAAATTACCCCAGGGAAGAGAAGGAAATGAAAGACTATGCAATAAAGGGTAAAAGAAAAATGAAGAGGAAACCTTAATTAGGCAGATAAAAGAAAATAGATATTGTTCCCTAAATGCCACTTTTGCAGCTGGATTTCCCACTTTCCCTTTTCTATAATAAGGACATGAAGAGATGAAGAGGTTTAAGTTGCCAGCAGGAGCTCATTCAAAAGAACTATCTGGCATTTATTTTTAAAAATGTATAATCAGCTTATGAGTGGGTGTCCTGTTCCAAGCCTCAGGCACACATATTTCCCCGTGTATAGAAAAGACATGCAATGCTGGATTGCTGCTACAGCAGTTATGTTGCGGTTTAGTGTCACACAATTTAGTATGTGTTTTACTCCTTTTGGTTTTCTTTTTGTGTATCCTCTTGGGACAGTTTCTACCCAGTGCATTCTCCTATTTCTGAGTGCCTGCATTTTCTATTTTTCTGTTTCCTTTTTTCACACCATTGTAGGATGAGAGAAGAGAAAGAAATGAGGAAAAGCAGCTAAGATCTATCTTCTAGGTAATTGCCACTTCTTCAGTGCTCATGAGCCCTGAGTGGAGGATGGGCTGTGGCAAGACCATTGTGCAGAGAGGGAGGTAAAAAATAAATTTTGCAGATCAAAGTCAGGACACTGAGAGGTGAAAATGATGGTTTTCTGTTCAGTACTACCTTTAGAACAAACTAGCTCTTCGTATCGAGCATCAAACCTGTCTTTTAATGATTGTACTCTTCTGACCTTCCAAAATTAGCCACTACATTATTTGCAAGGTTATTCTTTTTGTTTTGATTAAGTAAAGTATGGCAGCCCCTGTTTATTAAAAAACAAAAGCTGCAAAAAATAAAGCTGACAAAGAATAATGATAAAGACTAATAATAGGCTGCACCAATACATATGTTTAAACATTGCCTTGATAGTAGATTGTAAACCACGCCACTATAACTGAAATTGATTACACAAGCCCTGACCACCACAGCTCCAAAAAAAAAATAATGCAGGAGAAACCCACTGCAAGTTGTGACCTGATACCAAACAACTGAATACGTACCCCCAAACATGTTCTGATCAGAATGACATACAGTATCATTTATGCACTAGACACATGTTGCATTAGAAAATGCAGGAAAAAAAACTGCCTGCTTTAAACACACAGTATAGCTGTACTGTAAAATATAATTCTAAAAAACAATGGGCTCCTTTAGCAGATAGTCACCTACCTACCCCAATCTACCCTGAAACTATATCCGTACAGGGACCACAGCTCTCCAGACCTGTCCTTCTTCATTAACATATACTTGCCTATGTCAGAGATTGGAGAAGTGACACTGACTGAGACAAAAGCCAGAGAGCAGTCGATTACTATATGAGTATAGTATCCCTTCAATTAACATTGATCTTAATAGTGTGCTACAGTATACTAGAATTAACATTAGGATTATTCAATAAAAGTTCTTATCATTAAAAATGGTGTCACGAACCCCCCTGTCCGGTCCACTTACCCACCTATCAGTTACCGGAAAATGCACTCCAAGTAACCGACAAGTCAATAAAACAGAACGAACAAGGAGGGGGAAGTGAACAAAACTGATATAACACACACTTAATATTTCTCAATATCTATATGCTCGCTGCCACCACATTCCGATATCAGGAGAATGACCTGCTAAATCTATGTTTGGAGTTATCCACACACCCTAAATTATACAATCCTGTAAGAAAAAGGTTATCCACACCTATTACTCTATACAGTTATATATATATTTCTAAACAATACTCTTCTATAGTAGCGTAACTTCGAAGACACAGGTTTGTTTTGGGATATACTCAGAATGGGACAATTAGCCTTTAAATGATTTTATATTATTTATTAAAAGGTAACAAAAGAGTGCATAAAAAATATACAAAAAAACTGTTAACTTACTGAAGATAACAGGTAACACACAGGTGAGGGTAGAATGGGATAAAAGAAAGAATACTTAGAGATAATTGGCATCTGAAAGTCCATGAACAATCCGAGAAACTTGTAAATCCAATATGGAAAAGGTGACAGAGTCCAAATTGATAGTCCCTGATGGAAGCCAATATATGGTCCGTCCGATTGGCTAGATGTTCCTTAAGATGTTATGATGAAATCCTGGGCTTAGTCCATACTCCCAATTTATCCTTTTTCCTGAAAATGGGAGCAGTCTGGTCTCTACAGGGGTGGGCTTGGTTCTGCCCTGAACGGTGTCTCCTATTTTTGGAGGGAACTTTTAATTTCCATTTTCTCCTTAGGATATACTGTCTGTACTATACAAGCAACATTCAAAATAATCACATGATTGTCAATAACTAATTTTACACAAAAAAATGATACCAAACACAACATATATTGGAGTTAGTATGGACAAATAGTAAAATATCTTAAGTTTTTCTCACTATAAATTGCTTTGGAAGGAATGTACAGATGCGTCTTGGATTCCAGAATAAACTGAGCGTATTTATAAAAATATGAACTAATTCTATGCCCTGAATTATTAAGAAATATGAATGACCTTTGAACTGCCATTTGGTTTTGGCTCAGTTCTAAACTGGAAGTCTTATGCTGTTCTCCTGCCACGATGTCTAGAGCCACACTGGATACTGGTGTGATATATACCACCTATTGCTTTTGAGGCAGATAACCTGCCAGGTTAACCAAATAACAAGTGGAGCTAGCTATGGGAAAGAAAGTCTTCCATATAGTTTTTGTTAAAGGGCATGTCCACCCCCAAAACTAAAATTTAACCCACTATTGGCCCACTCTGTAGTGTATAAAAATCCTTACCATACATCCCTGCTCCAAATGGTTATTCTGTCTTGTCCCTCCAAAGTCCAGAAAACTGACCACCAGGAGCCTGGCCACCAGGGAAATTGTTTCCGCCTCTGAGCTGTTCTCTCAGAGGTTTTTGGCTTGCTCAGAGCAGCCCTTCACTCCCTCCCCTCTCCCTCTCTCCCTAGTGTAAAAACCCTTAGGCAGATAGTAGGGATAGTTCCCACAGCCCCAACCGCTATAATATATTTTTCAGAAAGTCCCCCGATCTTTACTTACCTTCCCTCTCACCTCTAGCCTTCTGAACTGCCGGCAGCCGTGTCCGTTGATTGGCTGCTTCTCAGCCAATCACAGACGTGGCTGCCGGTCCGGCCCCCTGCTTGCAGTTCTATGCAAGCAGAAGGCCGGGCAATGCGGCCGAGGAGAGAGGGAAGGTAAGTAAAGATCGGGGGAATTTCTGAAAAATATATTATAGCGGTTGGGGCTGGGGGAACTAGCCCTACTATCTGCCAAAAGTTAGGAAAAGGGGTGGACATGCCCTTTAACTACTTCATGACAGTGAAACAATGTGGGAGCTGCCATACTGCTTGAACAATGCCGATAAAGTGAGATAATTTGAAAATTAAGACTGCAATTTCAGATATTGTCTATGGGAGTTTACATTGCACTCCTGTTCGTGGCAAATGGTGCTAATTTTGCCCCAACCAATCAGATGTTAGATTTCAAATGTTAAATAATATCTGATTGGTTTGGGCAAAATTAGCACCTTTTTTAACGATAAGAACTTTTATTGAATCTCCCTGTTAAAAGTTTTTTTTTACCCAAAAATAAAATTTCACAGTCATGTCACTTTTCAACCTCATGTTATTTATGTCTCATAAAATACCAATAACAGGCGGTATGATACTAACATGAGGTATGGCTTTTACAATACACACAGCATTATTGTACGGGCATGGTCATAAATGTATGATTGTTAAGGCGACAATCATAATTACTCAATAAGGGCATGTCCATTCCCCAAACTAAAATTAGACCCACTGCGTACTGGTAAATTTCTAAATGCTAGATTAAAAACTTTAAAATCAGCACAAAATGTACTTACCCAACTTAATCTCCTTGACTCCCTCTGCGGCTGCTGGTCCCGTTCCTTCTGCCTTTCCATTCCTGGAAGTAACAGAAGAGGCAGAGACCGAGGGAATAAAGGTGGGCAAGTAAATTTCTGTACTGATTTTTAAGGTTTCAATATAGCATTTGGGGGGTCCCCTACATTATTTGAATTTTTAGATTTGGGGGTGGAGATACCCCCTATATACAAATGTCTTTGTCCTAATATTAACTAAGATCAGTTTAGTCTTAGAGACCTAACTTTTTTCCTATATCATCATAAAAAAATATATTTTCTGTAGTCAGGTCAAATTTCAATTTCCATAACTTGGGAGATGTAGCCTGCAATATGGTTCATAGTGGCTGGATCCTAGGGACCTTGCATTAAAATCCTCCACATGGCAATTTTTTTCTTACCCAACCCTTCTAATTATAGCAGTTGGCATGAATTAGCAGCAGCAATTTCCAAGTATCTTACTTGGCCCCTAATTGTTGAAAACTGCCTATTTGTTTAACTTAAAAGTAGTTTTTTTTTGTAAAATAGATTGGTAAATTTATTTTCAATCCTGTTATTTTATTTTCTCAGCATCAAAATAAAGATTTGTGGGTCATTCTCCACCATTACATCGTCATCACCTTCTGTGAAACAGTATAAAACCCGCACATTTGAGTTTGCCACCTTCTGAGTGTAATCTATTGTTCTGAAACATCATGTACAGAATTGCTCTAGTGTGAAACTCAAGTTTTTGTTTCATTATTATTTTCTTCTACACAACTAAAAAAGCAATATAGAATAGCTACATTTTCATTTTCAACACTACAATCCTTTTTTCTTCCAAATAGTGTCAGTGGCTAAGCCTGCATTAAATTGCATACAAAGAAGTCCCATTGTTAACACAGAAGGAAGACATCACATGTGCCTGGCATTCATTGACCCTACGTTACAGTGACCCAAATATGTAATGAATTGATTATAACTTTGATGCTGCAACGGTTTTACCTGCCAACATTCCTGCATCATCTGCCAGATGGATGATAATTTGCAATCAATATTACAGCTATAATGTTGATCTTATAAAGATAGGGACAGACCATTGTCTTTAGGAATAGATGAAGTTAAGAAAGTAACGTATGGCCAACATAATGCTCATAATATTGTTATTGCATTAAAACATGTGCGCATACAGAAGGCACATTGCACTCTATTCACCATAACCTGAAATGCTACTGACTTTGTAGACTGCATTGTGACTGCAGGGATACCACCAGGAACAATGTCTTTCTGACACTGGTCAGGTTAAAGTACAAGTAATTATAGTTTGGAAACAGGTGTGAAGTTGTGTACAGGCAGTAATAAAGCCCACACAATGTCCTTGGTACCAGTATTAGCATAATCTTAATTCTGTAGTCTAACATATCAATATGAGTCTCATATATCATCTCATTTTAGTATTGTTGCTGCCCACTGTGCTAAGCATTTATATAGGGGCAGAAAGGAACAAGTATATATAGGGCAATATTTATACTATAAGAAGTTTCATACCTGTAACGAAAGATTACTAGTACAAGTTTGCTTCAATGTTTTACCCTTTAACTCAGGCAGTAAAAAGTCTAGGTGGCCCAGATTCTGCAGCACACCCCTAGACTTGAATAATGTTACCCTCTCCCTACCTCCAGCAGGGTGCCCCATGGTCTGCAGGGGAAAAGACAACCTCTAAAATGTGCATCAGGTAATTGTGCTCTCCTTTTCATTAAAGGGTAACTTAGGTTAAAAAGACTTATTAACATTATTATTATTTATTTTTAATAATTTTTAAGATATTAAAATGTTTATGTGTGATATGGTAGCAGCATCACCATATCCCCTGCACTTTCTGCTTCCTGCTCTGAAACCATGTGACAATCCCTGTTCCCTGTGTTTCCTCCTCCATTAAAAAAAGACAAACATTTACACCCCTTACACACTCTGCTGTGAGCTACTCCAGGTAAATCCCCATGTGCTTGTACTTCCAAATTGTAAATCAGTTTGTGTGATTTAAACGCCTAAAGAAAGCGATGCACCTCCTGAAAGCCTCCAGGTAAATAGCGCTCAAAAAGGGAGATTCAATAAAAGTTCTTATCGTTTAAAATTGTGCTAATTTTGCCCCAACCAATCAGATGTTATTTAACATTTGAAAGCTAAGATCTGATTGGTTGGGGCACAATTTGCACCGTTTTAAACAATAAGAACTTTTATTGAATAACCCTGTATGTTCGTACTTCTGCATATATGAATAAAATAGTTGCACACCTTCAGTGGAGCTAAAGGTGTGTGTGTACTATGAGTGAAAAGGTGTTTATACAAATCATTTTGGAAATTAGTTACTCCTATTGTTAGTTCTGTCAGTAAAACAAGTTAAAATAAATATTCACTGGTTACATAATGCTTAGTAATGCAATAAAAAGTTGTTTACTGGGAAAATGCTACTGATGAGTTTTCTTTTTACATAAATACTGCTTGCCACTTGCACACTGAAATTCATATCTAGAAAAGTGCTAGAAGATTGTCTCTAATCGTGTATACAATCAGTGGCAGCAAGAAACTTCAGTGGCTGTGCATTGCATTACAGGTTAATCTTACATTTCTTAGCTTTCTAAGTATTGCAGTTTTTGGGGTTAAGTGGGTGATTTACCTATATACAATTTTTCTTTTGAGGAGTTGAATTGCCCTTAAAAAGGGAGCAAGTGACTGAGGTTAGGAAGCATGGTTATAAAAAGCACTCGCACAGAAGGCTGTTTAAATGGCTTAAAGAAGAAATATAGTACACATAAAGTTTTTTTTAGAAAAACAGTTAAAAGGAATAGTACCTGGGCCAGGGAAATAGGATTGGTACTTTCTACCTCCCTATGTCATTTCTATGAGGAGCAAAAAGAAAACTGCTTCTGCCACTATTTTTAATAAAGGAAGGACCAGTGCCATAATTTGCCAGATGAAAACTGTATGTGCTGTAGCTCCTCAAAGAAACAATATTAGGAGGTAGGAATTATCAATCCTACCTCTGTGCCCCAGGTACTTTCCAGAAAAGTATAGTTGTATAGTGGTACTGTCAGTTACCTAATCCAAGTTAAAGCTATAGCTAAATTCTATTTAATATTGTATTTTATCCATTTCTGTTCACAATATGGATACTTTTAGATTATGATAGTATATACATTTGGGTTTGTTTTCTCCTTTAAAAAGTCAGTACCACCATACTGTACCACCATAAACAGTTGAAGGCACATTCTGCCCATGACTACTCACATGCTGTCCTACCTGTAGTAGTTTGTAACAAGATTCGCAAGAGACTTTCAGTGGGCAGTGATCTACTGTAATAATTTTGCGGCTGTAGCTCAGAACTGAGCATGTGTGATAAATGCTCAGTTCTGAAGCTGATGACACAGCTGGTAATGTCTGTCACCGCAGAGAATTAAACAAGGATATGAACATTTACATGCCTGTAACTTTGAAAACAGCAGCTAGTTACATCCCCCAAAGCTTGTTTGAAAGGTATGATTGACCCTTTTTTCATGGTCCTTGTATTGAGGGCACTTATATGGAGACCGCAGTTCCCCTTTAAAATTCAGTGTCACATTTGTACCCATGTGTGCATATATTTTCACTTTGCACCTATTCTTTCAGATAACTATGCAATATATTTTGGAGATCTTTGTTTATAGGTATTCAATATAATTCAAGTTACACTAAAATAGACAAGGAAAGAGGATACTTGAATTATGTCCATTATCTGGTAAATACTGACCAAAAGCATATATATATATATATATATATATATGAATAATAAAATAATTGTCAATAGTATCTGTAGACATGCTGTTAGTTACAGATTTGGTAAGCATTTGCAATATCCAGAGAATATGCAATGAACTTTGTCCTAAAATGAACACACTTTTCTATACTGAGATGGTTGAGTGTGTAAATAAAAGAAATAAAGGATAATAAATATAATAATTAAGGCTCTGCTCCAAATTCTGAACAATTCGATGGGATATTTGATACAACCGATCTTGATATTGAGTAAAGCAGCAGTATTTCAATCTTGCTGTGGAGAGAGCAGTGGTATTAATGTAATGTCGAGCTAGGGTATGGCTAGCTTTAACTTAATTTTAAAGGACAATTATACTCACCTTCCCTCCGCTCCACATCTTCGTGCAGTAGCTTTTACCCAGGGTGAGGACCTGAACCGCTAGGTCCTCACCCCGGGATTCACGAAACCTACATCAGTTTGTTGCAGCAACGCTGCTCTGGTAGGCTCCACCCCCTCCTCCCCGTCGGCGACGAGGCCAATAGGAAGGCACGCTTGTTGCAGAGCTGATGTAGGTTTCGTGAATCCCGGGGTGAGGACCTAGCGGTTCAGGTCCTCACCCTGGGTAAAAGCTACTGCACGAAGATGTGGAGCGGAGGGAAGGTGAGTATAATTTTCCTTTAAGGTGTGCTTTTCAAAGGGGGTGTATATATATATTCACAATAAACACACTAGGAACTAGAAAATAAGCTCCCTGCAAAACTATTGATAAGGACACCATACATGACACTACAAAAAGTATAGTAGTAAAAAGAGCAGTTTGAAATGTTACAAACAGCTGAGTTCAGGACAGACTGCAGAGGGGACAGATGACAGACTGGAAGGCTAAGTATTAGTATGTAACAGTAAAGTACAGTAGTAGGACAAGAGTGTGCATAAGTATTTTAGTAGTTGACTAAGGGGAAAAAATGGTGGATCTTGGCAATAATGCAAAGGAGAAATGACATGTTAGTGATGTGATGAAATAAAGGAGTTGATGATTACTTGCAGTAAGGCAATATGCAGACTTAACAGCATTAAAGGGCATGTCTACTTTTAAAATAAAAAAATGGTTATTTGTCAGTTATCTGCCCGCAATCCTAACTGGATTTGTTATATGCATTTGTAACTAGATATTTAATGATAAGTTTTCTTCCATTTCTTCTTTCATTTATTCTTTAATTTCTTCCAAGGTATCTGCCTTCTCCCTTAGCTTAATGAGCTTTTTATAAGGTTGAGCATGTGCAGTGGAGGCAGCAGGGAAAACAGCAGTCAGTCATTGGTTGTGATGACAACAGTCACAGCCTTAATTTACTGTATGGTGGGAGGAGCCAGCTTACTCTGCCAAAATGGAGGCTATAATTCTCCTTAAATATCTGGTTAGTAAGACATCTAATAATGTGCTGAATATATCAGTTCCCTAAACTATAGAAAAGGGTAGATTTTTTTAAACATTAACTGCAGAGATGAGGGATCCGGAGGGGGGGGGCTCCCCTGTGCATGCCAGCAGTGGATCAAATTTTAGTTTTGGGAGTGGACAACGTTTAAGGGGTTTGTGCAATAGGAACAAGTAAATGTGGGTATCATCAGCATAAAAATTATACTTGAAATCAAATTATCTGATTATATCACACAAAGAAATAATGTAGAGGGAGAACAAAAAGGCCCCCCAGAACAGAGCCCTTGGGAAACCCCTACACTAAGCAGAACAGGAGATGTAAAGAGACAGAAAAAGATATGTTGGAAAGAGAAGGACCAGAAAGCAGCTTGCTTTCGGGTGCCCAGCAAATTCATAATTTACCTATGGAGAGACTGGTCAACAGTCTGACTGATTTCCAACATCAAAAATCAAGCTTCTGGCCTTATGTTATTTCCATTAAAATGGCATCAATCAAATGCATACTTAATTAACTGCCAGAGTAATTATGCAATTTGTAAAAAAATTCTTGAAATATTCTGAACATTCTCATTCTTAGATCTCTACTGAGCAACAGAATCAATCCAGGGACTTAAACCATGAAGGACACTATTAGGGGGTTCTACAAACAGGAAGTAAAAACTTAGGTAGCATTAATTTATTTAATTACTGGATGGGCAAATTATGGTCAATGAAATGAGAAAATATTCCCATTTTTCTTGAAAAAGCATATATATTTGAGCTTCCCCTTTAATGCATCTTCTTTAGCCCGTTAGAGGTGAGAATAAGGGATCGTTTTTTCTACTAGAGTCCGTATTGGTCTTCAGTGGGCATTTGGATAAGGAGGGTCTAGTACACTATCTGGTCCGCTTCTGGAGGGTTCTCAGGAACCGAGGAACTGGAGATTATTTTTATTTTTTTTATTATGTTTGGACTTTTTCGCCTAATTACTCCTCTTTTTTGGACTTCACATTCATTTGTTGTTATCTGTATTTTGGATGCACTTTATTCGCACTTCTATGATCAAAAGTGGTCTATTCTAAGATTTCATGAGTTTTATGTATCTTTCTTAATATTTGGTGTATATATATATATGTATATTTTTATGGTAATACATATGTGTGTTGTGAGTATAAATTAAAAGGAACATTCCATTTTTTTTAATACTCTTATATTGCCTTGTTAATTATTATTGAAATACATGTCTACATTGTATATCTTACATAATGTCAGGTAACATCCATTAATAATTTCAAATTGAGACTGTTATCCTACCTTTCTGAGCACCAGCACAAGAAATGATATATATATATTCTTAATCTATGTATGAAATTGTATTTTATTTTTATTTATCTGTATAATTGCTTGCACTTTCCCCCTTGTTTGTGTATTTTATAATGTACAACGCTGCATACCCAAGTGGTGCTTTATAAATAACATTATAAATACATAAATGTCAGTAACAAATACCAGTTACTCCTTTATAATAAATGCATTACCAGCTTGTTTAATAACACTTTAATGTTTTACATGTGCAGTTTTTCCTTAACCTTTACACAGTATTTTTGGATACCTGCATACCAAAATCCCAATTAGAATTTAACCCCAGTAGCACATTTAAATAATTCAGTAGAGCAAAAGTATTGCAGAAGAAAAAAGTTTAACATTAATGCTCTTAAACCAGTAGCATTAATAATAATAATAAAATTTTTCAATGGGCAGTTGCTGACTACACTCAATTATTTATCTTCAGTTTTAAGTTAACCTATAAACTGCCATGGAAACAACCTACATGAACTAAGTTATGAATGTAAGACTTCCACATGCACTACCCAATTTATGCACATAAACTAGCATTTCCCAGAATGCTTAAGAATGCAACATTGTATATATTCTGTGCATTAGTACTTTGTAGGCAGCAAAAGAATAGACAAAAAGAGGTTGGTGTGAGATATCCCTTGTGGCACCTCTGTTCTGTCAGGTTACATTAAGTTTGATTGCATGTATATGTGCTCATGCTTTTATACAAACGCATACCTAATTATACAATAACTTTGATTAGATAGATTCTATATGTTCAGAGAAATTTAAAGCAGTAATTAGACTCTGAGCACAATAGGTCAGTCATTTGCATATTAATCTTACCGTCTGTGAAAAGAAGATGGCCAGGACATTCTTGGCTTCTTAAGTCCAGGACGATGTTTTTTTTCCATTTCCTGACTATATAAATACTTGTCTGTATCTGAGTGGTACCTCTGCTTTATCCTAATGTGAGTTCGTGGCTGCCTCCACAAATGTTTTGGTGGCTTGGCCAAACCAGCACCTTCCCTGCTTAAAGCAGTACATAATACCGGCTCTGTGGTTATTAAGTCCATCTTCCTAATCTCTTCTTTATTCAAAGAGAATACAGCAAAGGTCCATATAGATGCATGAGCTCTGCTCTCCCTTGACAGATGTTTGTAGAATCAATGCTGCCTGCCTTCTGTCTTTTATTTAAGATAAGGCAATTCAGCTCTGAATAAGCATAAAACAACCAGCTTAGAAGGCTAATTTATTCAGAACACGGTGAGAGAGCTGGAACTCTGTGCTTTGTCTGAGAAGTATCCTCTGAACAGCAGGTAGTAGCTGAACTAAAAAAAAAAGAGGTGGTACTGGCACTCCCAGCTGTTTATAGAGCAGGGTGTAGCTGTTAAAAAATCATCTATTCGTGTTTGGCATGGAGGATGGAGGCAGTTCTCACAGTTTGTCCTGTGATTAAACCTGCAGTTCTCAGAAATGTGTGACTGTAGCAGTCCAGAATTCTTTCATCTGAAATGTTCACCTTTATTGACGAGATATGAAAATAAGCTGTCCAGGAACATAAGATAACTATGTAGAGGAAACTAAAGGAGCTGTCCAGTGGGAAAGTGCTGAAACAATCATACAAGGGTACCCTATAGCTTTTTACAAAGCTCACGTCTACAGATTTAGTAATACAATACATTGTTAATCAATAAATCAAATTCCCCGGTGCAAGGTTTAACAGTGACAGCTGTAATTACTAGACTAATAACATGCAGTTTCAGTGTGAAGTGGTAGCTTTTTCTAGAAAGAAATCTGACCATAGGATAAGACAGCACTTGATATTTTAGCATTGTCTAAAAAGACTGCATTCAATTTTTGACACAGCTGACGTATTCCAGAGTTGCTATCCAGCCATCTAGGGAGCAGAATGCAAGTGTCAGAGCAGAAATTCTGTGGCAGAGGGGACTGTCAGAAAAAGAAACAGCGACATTAAACTGGCAGCTTATAAGGCTGTTTGAGTCATCAAAGCAGAAATGGAAAGAAATTGGAGACTGTTTAAGTGGCATAACCAGAACCTTTGAAGTGAATGGACATCTACAGTGTTACAGCAATCATATTCCTCCCTGAAGACTTACGGTATCTAACTATAGGTCTGTATTTCTGTTAAAAAAATAGATCTGCATTTTAAAGAAGTCTCTTTATTGATAACACTCACAGCATGCAGTCTTTATTATGACTAAAAATACATTTAGTCCATTAGTTAAAATTCGAACCAAAGTTTTTGAGTCAAAAGTGTTTTCAGATTTACATTCTTCCCTACTGCTTGTGAAGGTTCTCATTCTTCCCTACTGGTAAATTTTTTTATAGTACATTTTATCCCACATTACCAGAAACCTCACACATGATTAATTCTGCCCTGTAACCCATTTTTTGCACAAAAATATATCTTGTTGCTAATATACAGGTGTTTTAAGTTAGCATGGCTGTCAATCAACATACACATTTTACAATAGGACTGATAATGATTTGAGCCTTTGAACTCCGGCTGCTATCTGCCTGTCTCAGATAGGGATTGAGGTTGTATTGTATTGGGCAACTGTAAACAGAAAATGCAGTTGAATTTATAAACATTTTACCATGGGCAGTAGGATATATAAAAACCCAGTAATGGGTAAGTTATCAAAACAAAGGGATAAACTTCACATGTTTTTATATACAACAAATCACACAGTGACATTTAAAATCCAAGAATGGGCGTTTGGAGTGTTTTCTTATTCACATTTTACTCTGTGCTTCTTTGACAATTGTTTCAGGATGGAGGAGTTGCCCACAGCACACACATTGTATGGTTGGCCAGGAAAACCCAAAAGGTTAAGGGGACCAATGTTGTGTTTGTATGGGTTGTGGCATATTGATAAAGTGCCTTTGGAGCATGCCCTGTATTCTTTCCCCTCTAGCAGATGCTGTGTGAGTGGTGCTGTCACACTCTTATATTGTAGCTTGTGTTTTGACCTAAAACCTTACCTTCATATAAACTCAAACACACAATAATTCTCTTTATTAATAAGCATATATACAAACATACAAGTTAAATACAACAGAACAAAAGACAATTAATTTTTTCAAAACATGACTAAGATAGATCGATATGATCAATGAGAATTCTCATATAAGCTTTGTTCACTCACAGAAAACGTGTAAATGAAAGTAACAAAACAGTAGGTTTAGATATGATTTAAAAGCCATTTAACTGTAAAACAGTATTACTGGAAAAAATTGTGCATTCATATTTCACTTCAATCCCCATTTTGGTAGAGAAAGCTACAGCTGTTTCTGCGGGGATGTACTTAGTCTTAGGCATTTTAATTAGACGCTGGCTTAGAGGGCAAACTCCTTTTGTATGAGAGGCACTAACAGCCTGTGTGCACAGAGCCTTCTCACCTCATTACTGTACTGTTTACAATAAGATTGTAAAACAGAGAAAGAACAGCATTGGTAGCAGCAGGGAGATAAGAAATTAAGCGGGGCAAAGAGGGATCTCCTAGATGAAAAAGTGACTCAACTGAGCAGTGGAAAAAGAAGAAGGAACAATATATGGAAAAAAGACATAAATTAATTAAATTAATGAACATCCTATTTGCAGCCAAGTAAAATAAGACTGCTTTCACATATAGTGTTAAAACTTTATTTTTTATCAATATACAATGCAAAGTAAATTTGTACACAGTTTTTAAGGGAATACTGTTCTTAATGACATTGGCGGTGTGTTTGGAATTACTGTCCTGCTGCACAATAAATTTGGGGTGAACCAGATGCCCTGATCGTACTGAATAAAGGATAATTATCTGATGGTATTATACAGTCCCATACTTGCAAAGAACCTCTACCATATTCACTATGCTTCACTGTTGACTGCTGACATTCATTATTGTGCCAATCTTTAGCCTGCCTTCTGCTACAGACAAATATGTAAAAGTTTGACTTATTAGTCCAAGGGACATGCTGCCATTTATATGCACCACATACTTTTGAGCATTATAGTTTTTTCTGATCTAATGGCTCTGCTGAACTTTTTTCAATTTTGAAGGGAAAAAAGCATGTCAACCACTGCCTATTTTCAAGTCTTGTGGGTGGACTCAGTCTTGCCACGGTGTTCGACCTGTGGCATGATACTTCCACAATTTTACTTTGATAGCAAAGTTTAATGGTTTCATGTTTTAAGCATCCTAAACAATTTTTATTTGTTTTAGTTAAAGGGTATGTAAACTGAAAAAATGACTGTACCTCATCCTTTTGCTCAGACTCCCCTCCCACTCTTAATCAAAGCCTCCTTTATCAGACACAACTCTCTGTGATGGAAAGCATGCTCAGTAATCACAATGAGCCAGCACTGGGAGAGGGAATTTCCCACAATGCATTTCAAACATACCAACTTTAACATCCAACGTCATACAGCAGAAGAGTTTATAATAAGTATTTTGATTGACAGCTAAAATTATGAACGTTGGTTCAGAAGCAACCTAAAGAAGCAGGAGACAGATCAACAACAAAATATTACAGTGTTGATAAGAAAGAGTTATACAGGCTCATTTACCCATTTACCCAGAGCCGCTGGGCAGTTATATAGAGTAAAAGGGCAGAACCACATGGGGCTGTAAGGGAAGGGGCCAAGGGGGACCAGCAAATGGAAGGGGCCATGCGGTCCATAAGTGGGAGGGACCAGGGGGGCTTGCAAGAGGAGGGGGGCTACAAGGGGAGGAGACACAGGGCAGATTGACTGTCACATGGTTTCAGAGCAGGAAGCGCAGGGTACCTGGTGATGCTGCTGCCATATCACACACAAAAATGTAAATTTCTTCAAAACTACGCAAAATAAACAATGAAAAAATTGTAAAAATTCTCAGGAGAGCAATTCCTATCAATTTACCTAAAGTCATTTTTGGACCACAGTTCCCCTTTAAGATACCTTTGTCCAACCTCTTAATTTTACCCCCTCTCAAATCACAGTTTTTAATATACATACCTTTACCAAAAATGTTTCTAGCATTACATTCCCCCTTTATAGGTGGCAGAACTTTCCTCTTCTGCTGTACTTGTAACCTACATGCCGCACAGCAACAGAAGAGAATTCTGAGAGTAGAGCCATGACAAGGTTTCGGCTGTGAAGGTTATGGTACAAATATATTTGGTAAAGGTAAATATAGTTTGAGCTGCTGGTTAAATTGAGTGGAGATGGTGGGCATGCCCTTTAATGACCGTCTTTATAGGTATATATATATAAGTTAATCATTAGTTTGGTATAATTGACAGAGCAGCGGCTACCAGAAAGCAAACTGAAAAGTTTGTTCACAACGCGCCTCAACCATGCGGTCGTGAAAAGCATAAGATCTAGGTTACTGTTCTTCCCTTATGTACTTTGGTTGCACTTGCACTTGTTTGGATATGATCTTGTTTCTTCAATAAACTGGAATGGTATACTTACCTGTGGCGGCTCCTTTCCTGAGTTATGGAGTGATCCGTACCCCTGCACCTCTTCAGACTGTCTCTCCTGCAGTTTCTATCCTCTATCTTTCACTCTTTTTGTCTCTCCTGCAGTCTCTATCCTTTATCTCTCACACTCTCTGTCTCTCCTGCAGTCCCTATCCTCTATTCTTCACATTATTTCTCTCCTGCAGTCACTATTCTCTATCTCTCACCCTCTCTCCTGTAGTCTTTATTCCCTATCTCTCACACTCTCTCTCTCTCTTACACTCTCTCTCCTGCAATATATATACTCTATCTTTCACACTCTCTCTACTGCAGTCTCTATCCTCTCTCTCACACTCTCCCCGCTGCAGTCTCTATCCCTCACACTCTTTCTTCTGCAGATGTTATTCTCTATCTCTCACACTCTCTCTCTTCTGCAGGCTCTGTTCTCTATCTCTCACATCCTCTCTCTCTCTTTCTCCCGCAGTTTATATCATCTATCTCTTACACCCTGTCTCCTACAGTCTCTATCCTCTATGTCTCACACACAGTCTCTCTACTGTAGTCTCTATCCTCTTATCTCTTTCACACTCTATCTCTCTCCTGCAGCCTCTATCCTCTCTCTCACATTCTCCTTCCTGCAGTCTCTAGTCTCTATCTTGCATTCTTACTCTACGGCAGTCTCTCCTTTATCTATAACATTCTATTTCTATTGCAGTCTTTAAATCTTTATCCTTTATGTCCCCACATTATAAAATGACACAAACCCCATAGCAGGGGCTTAGCTAGATATCACAGGGCCCCTTAGCAAGATTTTAGATAGGGCCCCCCACATAAAAACCAGTTTGGTGCAGTTCAACCTAACTTGGCCAAACTGCTGCGAGGGCATGTCCACCCTTCTATGAATAATTTTACCTCACGTAGTTAAGCCCCACAAATCCATTTTCATTTTACTTAAGCCTGGGAGCATCTTTGAATAAGTAAAATGAAAATGGGTTTTGTGAGGTAAAATATTTCTTAGGAGAGTGGACATGCCGCAGGGGATCTGGATGGGGACCCCTTTGGCTCTGGACAACATAGCAACTGCTATGGTTGCTATAGTGATCCCTACACCCCATAGTATAAAATCTTCCTCCATAGTATAAAGTCCCCCCCATAGTATAGATTGGCACACACCCCCATAGCATAAAATGTCCCCATAGAATAAAATGACATACACACCCCCAAAGTAAAAAATGTCCCCCATAATATAAAATGACACACACACCCAAAGTACAAAATGTCCCCCAAAAAATAAAATGACACACACCCATAGTATAAAATGCCCCCCATAGTATACAATGATACACCCACACATAGTATAAAATGTCCCGCATAGTATAAAAAACCCCATAGTATAAAATGTCCTCCATAGTATAAAATGATACATACATACCTATAGTATAAAATGTGCCCGATAGTATAAAATGACACACATAACCTTCTATCTCACATTCTCACTCTACTGCAGTCTCTCCTTCATCTATTACATTCTATCTCTATTGCAGTCTATTTGCTCTATTTATGTCCCTATAGTATAAAATGACACACACCCCATAGTTTAAAATGTCCCCCCAAAGTATAAAATGACAGACGCCCCCTTAGTGTAAAATGTCCCCATAGTATAAAATTACCCCTCATAGTATAAAATGACACACACACCTATAGTATCAAATGTCTCCCCATAGTATGAAATGACACACACACTCCCATAGTATAAAATAACGCACACCCATAGTATTACAATGACACACACACATAGTATAAAATGTCACCCATAGTATAAAATCCCCCCCACTAGTAAAACAAGACACTTTTCCACCACCACCCCATAAGTACACCCTCTCCCACCCCCAGTACAATAAAAATTGCTACAGAGCCGACAGCCTTTTTAAAGAGCTGTAGTCATATTTTTTTTAAAAAAACATCTATTGGCTAGGAGCCATGTTATAGTCAGCAAGTTTTAACAGCTACCTGCTGAGAGAGCCTTTGTAGTGACAGACCGGAAGTACAGTATAAAGGAGATCAGCTGCTCTATAAAGAAGTTTGTTGTAACTTGCATCTGGTTCCAGGGTTTACTAACCACAGCGCCACCTCTTCTGGTCACTAACTGCAATTACACCAGTAAAACTCCAGTTGATGGCAGCCAGCTTCTCGCTATTGTGCTTTTCGCGGTCCTGCGCACGTGCTACCTTACTTCTTGAAATCTTTTTAAACTGCAGTGCTGCCCGCCGTCTCTCCTCGGTGCAAGAGTACCGCCTGAGCCAAAATGCTCATCCTGCCTCATGGGAGAAAAGGCACTGTCACCAGTCAGTGTTGTCAGCCCTCCAGTTTAACAGTGGCAAGTCAGATATCAAGTTCACCAGTCAGTCCCACCAAGCCCACCTCCACAAGACAAACCAACTTTCTCATTGATGAAGCCACATAAAAATTGATGCTGATTTAACGGCAAAAGATAGTCACACCAATCAATGATATGATTAAAACATTTATACTGTTTCACTCTACATTTTGTAAGATAAGGATTAACAAATAGAAAATGTTATTGAGAAATCATTCTTTTACACTTGCCTACACAGAGTGCTAGGCTGCTAGCATGTTGTAAATATGTGAGCCAGTATTAATATTTTGTTGTGTATAATAATCCTGCCTAGCATTTAGTAAATCCCCAGGATTGGTAAATCAATGGCCCCATGCATATTGATTTGCCATAATAACTTGCAGTTTGAAAGGCCAGATAGGTATTAGGATGAAAGGTGATAACGTTTTTAGATTGTTAAAAGGCTTCACAATACCTTTTCATCTGATACTCCTTCACATACTTACCAACACCAATCCCCTGTTTACAGTTTCACACCTTATCTGCTGCTGTTACAAGCTGATTATTAACTTGCACAGCTGCAGAGGAGGTGGCTTCAGTAGCAGACATTCCCCATTGGCTGTGGCATCACCATTATTGCCTTGACTAACAACTGCTATGCAGAAGAACCCAGGTTTAAAATGAGCTCTGGATCATATCTCTCGGTGCCACATAGGAGAAGTTATATTGCTGAAAATATACAGCTGTATATCTGTTGTATTCAGTTAGTTCAACTGAACTTAAAGTTTAGTTCTTGAAGACATTTCGCTAGTCATCAGACTGGCTATCTCAATTTAAAAAGTCCAGTTGATCTAACTTAAAGGAATAGTTCACTGAAAAAGTGCAGCCAGTGGTGGATCGCGAGTAAGGTAAATTACCTCTCTTCATTCCTGACTCCTGTGAAACTGGAGAATGGAAAGTAAGGCATACTCAGTTTTTCAGTGAACTATTTCCTTAATACAACAGATATACCATGACATAGATGAATAAGAACTTTCAGTACAGCAGTATAACTTCCTGAACACTTCCTGATTTCAACAGGTTGTAGTCAAGTGACCAGAACACTGCTTTGCCTGCACTTATTGCCATTCCTTCTCAACTGTCAGAAAAAAAGGCTCATTTTAAATGTAAGCTTGTTCAAAAAACACAATTTCCCTTTGACATTCTAATTATATTAATTGGAAAGCGCATACGTACAATACCGTATAAACTTGCGTATAAACAGACCCAAGTATAAACCGAGGTACCTATTTTTACCCGAAAAACTAGTTGACTTATAGTATAAATTGAGTATATAAATAAAAGTATTGAGTATAAACCGAGGGTAGAAAATATGATCACTACTGCCTTCTGATTCTGAATTGTTTTGAGGCTTTATTTGCCCTTTAAATGGACAGCAGAATTCCCATACAGTAGTCCCATACAGTAATAGCCAAATCCAGTTTGGCTATTACTGTATGGTACTACTGTATGGGGGCAGCAAGAATAAAATGTATATAGTACATTAGCTGGTCCAAAGCTCTGCCCAATTTGCTCTGCCCAAATTCAATGAATTACTTTGGAAATGTGGCCTCTGCTTGCTTGCTTGCTCGCTCGCTCCCTCAGGGCTGGCCTTTGATATGGGCGGCCTGTGCGACCGCACAGGTTGCATTACCAGGGGGGTGACAGCTGGGACTCTTAGGTCATGGACCAGTAGCTCAAAGTTGTGCATCAGTGCCACAGCCCCTCTAGTTACGGTCCTCCAGATCAAATATATATATATATCAGCACCTCACCACATACTAAGCCCCAACACATATAAGCTTTACTTAAGATGTCTGTATGCTGTGCTGTTCTGTCTGTGCATTTAGTATGTTACATAATGATGTACGCACCATATATACAAGCATGCACTGAAGATACTGAAAGACAGTAAGCACAGGTGGGGTACTTGATTTGAAGGCAAGCAGCAGTTGGTGCTAGGCGTTAGTAACAAATATTGCACAGGGTGCTATTTACCCTAAGGCCGGCCCTGCCCTCACTGCCTGTACTGTCACGGCCGCTGACAGTCACTTCTCTGCGCCGGGCAGTGACGTCAAAAAGACATACAAGAAACATAGCAGATCAATGCAGATAAAATGCATTTCTGCAGGACAGTTGTTTTAAATTTACAGACCACTATTTCAACTATTCCCCACAGAAGGATTACCATTAAAATGAGGCTTACAAATACAAAACACTACTGCTTCCCTGAACACATTTGATTAATTGCAACAGATAAATTAAAACCTGAAACTGAATGCTACCAAAAATGAAAATATAGTGAAATGTTCTGTAGTAAAATGCAGTACATAGATGAAGAACTGTATCTAGCACTTGGAAATGTTTGCTGCAGCACGCAATTTTAAGAGCAATTTAAATATAACATATTTATATAGTGTAAAGTTACCCAACACTGATTATTGTCAAATTGTATTACATATCTATTTTAGAGAAAAGCATAGCAAAAAGTTGATTTTTGTCAGGCAAAACTATATTCAGTGCCAAAATATAGTGGAAAACCTCTTGCTTACTCATTGAACACACATGCCCAGGCAAACAGTTTGAAAAACTTTTTATAAAAGTGCAAATTGACTTTGCGGTAAAATTTGTTGCTTTTTTTGTAAAAAGTTATATATTAAGAAGTGTAATTTTTCTGCATACAATTTGCATTGTTTATTAGACCACATTTGTTTTGCTTTCCTCTGTACTTCATAATGTAATATACAACAAATTTTCAAATAGGCATTTATATAAAATAATTTGCCGAGCCATTTTTAGGTAGTTTTGTGGCTTTTGTGGCCTGAAAATAAAAGTAATGTGTTTTATAGTGTTTACTCTAACATAACTCATTGGATATGTTTTCAGGCTTTCTTTTTAAGTTATATTGAATACACTACATTGCTTTTTAACTTGAGCTAAATTTATAAAACTACTTGAGTCAATGTGATACAACAAAGTTACTGCTTTATAGATTTGAAGAAAGTCCACTACAAAGCTCAAAAAATGTACAGTATGTTTGTATAGTTTATTTATAAAGCGCCACTTGGGGACGCAGTGCTGTACAGTAATAAAATACAAAAAGTCAAAAAAGTCGTACAAGGGGGATAAATACATAGATAGTTAAGTACATAAATATATAAATTATATAAATGTAAGTGCTAGAGCTTTGCTACTAGAGGAAAGGAGGTCCCTGCCCCGTAGAGCTTCCAACCTAGTTAGGTGGGTGACATACAGATACAATGGAATAGGTATACGTGCTGGAGTGAGACGTATGTGGTGCAAATTAAACAATCATAGACTGTGCTGGTTACTAGATAGTTAATTTAATTAGCAGATTTAAACCTGCTAATTGAGGTTTCTTGACAGTGATATCTGGAGTAAAAAAATCAAAAAGATTTCCTATCATGTCACTAATTCTGTAAGAAGAAATTACAGTGTTTCCAATTACTGCCAAGGCTATATATATTTCAGAACAGAATTCTGGGGAAATTCCTGTATCGTGAGGGATTAGCTGAGCTTGCTTAGAACTATTCATGATTTGAAAGTATAATCATTACCTGGGCATTTTACTTAAAATGCATGAAGACTAGCTTTTAGAGTTAGATGTATCTCATTTTAGGATGCAATGCTGATTTTTTTAGTATTTCTGGAAATATCAACAGTGATGTATTAAGATTAAGTATCCCCTTCTTTGCTATATGTTGGTTGTTTGTGCTGTTTCTTCTTTTAAACTGATCCCAATGTTGCCTTAAAATCCCGCTCTGATTAAAGTAGCCAGAATTACATTATTTTAGTGATTAGTTCAGCCCTGATTTAGGACATCAAGTTTTATTGAATCACTAAAAAACAGCTGTTGACCATTGTACAATATTTTGATTTTATTAGATACCAATCTATGGTTCCTCTTATTTATTATCAGCTATGTGCACAGAAATGTATCTTCTGTGAGGACACAAAGTAAAACTTTTGTGCGATACACACTCTTCAATATTCATCCAGATTTTTGTGTGTGCTTTATATAAACGTGTATAGGCCTGTTACATTGTGTGCGAGTGCATGACCACACAGCTTAGAGGGGACATTGATGCTGTAAACATACATCAGTGTAATATTTTTCTCCTACGATTTTCCCATCTCACAGGCAGTCATCTATCTTATCTGCTATAATAGTTAATGTGCAAGTCTTATTACTTAGCAACACACACAACACCAGTTAGACTATTCGAACTATCCGGGTGGGAAGCAGCAATGTTTGTACTTTGCAGTGTGCATTAATGGGTGTTTAGCTGCTCCATTGGACTAAACATTAATAAACAAAATACGTATTTTAACCAGGCATGTGAAAACTGCTATGGTGGTTATATACTCTTTTCTTTATTCTAGTTAGCACCTTTGATAAACGTTTATACTTACCTTAAAGGATGACTTAAAGCCCTTTGGACAACACTGAATCAGAAGACAAAGCACCTTGACATAAATCTGTTTCTCATATTTCATTGGCTGTGGGTGTAGGAAAATGTAACGCATAAACATGGGGCATGTGTCTTATTTCTTAGCGTTTCATACGCTTATTTCTAATAAGAAATTAAACAAAATCAGACATGAACAATTCACTACACACAATCAAGTATGGACTACTGTGTGAATAGTCAATTTAATTTGTTGACTGCTATGTTATGCTCCAGCAGCAACATATTGTTAAAGCAGGTGATAACTCACTACAATTTTCAATCCTGTTACAGAGTGCAGGCAAGGAAAAGTGTAACCAAGATGCACCCAAGGCTATTGAAAGTCTTGAGGTGTACTGGAAATAAAACAATATGGTAGAACTGAGAGGGATTTATTGAGGTGGTATCTTACATACCATTTGTGTTCCCTGAGTAAATGTTAATTATGGGGGTATAAAAATAGGTTAAGGGTCCTTCTGTAAAAAAACTGAAATAAAAGAAAAATATACATATATATGTACATATATAATATTCAAAACTGTGGTCCCAATATGTACATACTGTATATATAAGAGATATGTCACTCTTGAAGTAAATATGCATTGCTATGTTTTGAATAGAGGAGCCATTAATTTAGAGGATTATTTACATGGTCTAGGAGGAGATGAGAAGGAGGTAAGGAGGGATAAGAAGGAGATAAGCAAGGCTGTGCTATAACACCCACTGTGTTATAGCACAGCCTTGCTTATCTCCTCTCTCATCTTGTTTAACAAAGAGAAAGACTGACAATTTACTTTGGGACAGAAAACAAGATTAAATGTAATCACAATCTCTTGCTTACAATTCTGTTTAGTGTGAAATGCAAGGCAATCTCTCAACAATAGGCTGTCCCATCTGTGATTAGTGCCAAGGTAACATTGAAACTGCTCTGCTGGCTTGGCGTGTCATAGTGACCTGTATTGTTGTTTATATTGGCAGATACCTGTATGTATGTTAGTCTCTCATGTCCTAAGACTCCTTTGTTTTATTATTAACCAGCAACCCCCCGATTTTATACATAATCATAACTGCAACATGCACCCCCGCATGCACACCTCCCCTGTGCGCACACACAGACCCATCTGTGGCCGTTGGCAAGAAGACGTCACATGGTCAGCGTGAGCAGGTGGGTCCAGCATCCGTGCATATTGACAACCTTCCGTTAGTATATAGGATAATTAGAAGTGTCAACAATAAGTCTTCATCTCTTTATGATATGTTCTTTCTATTTGTATCTTACAAACAATCCTTAAAATTCTCTATTGTATCTTTTAATTCTATCTCGTTACTAAAATATTTGCAATAGTTCTTCTAACAGTGCCCTATAATGCTAATTTAAACTACTCTTAAGCTAGGTACACACTGTACAGATTTCTGAAAGATGACAGACAGGATGTCTGTCCCGAGCGTTCTCCTATGTGAGAACGCTCGGGACTGTGTGTTTCCATCGGCCGCGCTAGACTCCTCTATAGGGAGTCTAGCGCGGCCGATGGAAATTTTCGGCCTTTCCCGAACAAGCGTTCGGCCGACCCGATCGTTTGGCGGCCGCGCGCTCGTTCGGGAAACGAACGTACACACGTAATGATTAAGCCCCGATACCGTCGGATCCGACGGTATCGGGGCTTATCGTTAATGTGTGTACCCAGCTTTACACCTAACCGTAAATGGTCCTTTTTAATAAGATGTTAAATATAATAAAGATAGGAATGTGTAGGAGCCTTTTCAAAGCATAATAACACCTATTCCAACAGATAAGACTCATACAAAAAAATGTAATTATTGTGATAGGGGATTATTGTCTTTTCCCCTATATAAAGAACAGTAAGAGGCTAAAAAGTAGGAGGAGAGATCTAATAAAAATGCACTACCAAGGTCCTTGAAGAGCTTTACCCATTACAGTCTACACATTTTCTGGCCAAATCTACACATCTACAGCAGGTGATAATATATTTAGCTGCTAGCTAAACAAGATGGTTACCGTATATACTCGAATATAAGTCGATCCGAGTATAAGTCGAGGTACCAATTTTAACCTAAAAAGGAGTAAAAACTGATTGACTCGAGTATAAGTCGAGGGTAGAAATATGACCACTACTGCCTTCTGATTCCTTGGCACTCCAGATGTTTGTAAACTAACACCTTGTATCAGACTGGTTGCAATTAATAAATAAGATTTTACATTATGATAAATGATTATATGCACACAGGCGCCGCCCATAAAAAATTTGGGCTGGTAAGTACACTTACAAGCCTTGCAGAACAATTAAGACCTTGCAAGGTCTAGGTTTTGTGGGGTGTTCTATTGAATCTGAAATTTTGGTTTTGGGGGGTACACAAAATGTAGATACAACTAGTCAGGCAGGAGAATGGCTTACATCATATGTTACATTGAGCCATTGAGAATAAAAGCTGCAAGCACCCAGAAACAACATTTCTAAACCAGAATGGTAGTTAGGAATCCTTTCCCCTAGCTCCCATAACACTATGGATTTGGTAAGTAAAGATGGGCGAAACTGCTAAAATCCGTTCCGCCTGCGGATTTTCGGAAAAATTTTAAAATTCTCCTAAAAATCCATTAAAGTCAAAAAAACTGCACAGATCTGCCTAAATATAAGGTAAAATAGCAATGGTAACTTATTGTACATGGCTCTGGGACCTGGGAAATGGTCTGAGGAAGACGTACATATATCCAGAACTTTAAAAGAAAAAATTTACCCTCATGATTGAACTGTTTTTTGAGCTTCCGCATTCTATTTTCGAGGCCTCTTTTTTCCTTCCATCCAACTCTCCAATTGAAACTTGTAGGTAAGGAGTGAATAATTCAATGGAGGAGACATGGAAAACAGGTACATTATTATTATTATTTAGGATTTATATAGTGCCAGCATTTTTCGTGGCGCTTTACAATTACATGTATACATTCACATCAGGCCCTGCTTACAATCTACAATGAAGAGCTTACAATCCAAGCACATTAATTTGACACAAAGAGCCTATCAGAAAGTCTCTATCATTGTGGGTGGAAACCGCTGTGCACAGAGGAAATGCACGCAAGCATGGGGAGAACATACAAACTCCTTGCAAATGTGTCTGGGTGCTAATCACTGAGCCACCGTTCTGCCCTTACAGATGGCTCAGTAGTTAGCATACTGTATATCATGTCAAAGCAGGCAGCTGAAAGGGTTAAAGGTAACACTCTGCTGGCACTGAAAGTGTAAATGGCAATACTCTAGGAAAGTGTTGGCACTGAAGGGTTAATGGCAATATTCTGGGAAAGTGATGGCACTGAAATTATTAAAGGGTATTTTTCCATCCCAATGACCTTAAACTGCCCATTCAGCATTTTGTCTGTGTATAAATAAATGCTTCCAAAAAAATAACTTCCTGTTTGTAGGACCCCTAGTAGAGACCGTAATGGTCTTGCCCTTGACCCATCGTCTGGGTTGATTCAGTTGCTCAGTAGAGATCTGAGCATGTTTGACCCATCCAACAGCCAATCAGTAGAAATCACTGTTAGGAACATTCCAAGGAAGTGGTGCATCCTGGGAAGAAGAAGGACTGTTAGAACCTGAAATGGCAGCGCACTAATATCAACAGCAGGGAATAGCAAGGGGTATCAATTCAACCGATTTTTCAAAATGGGAGAGAATATCTAGAATAACTAGGTATGTATAATATAAACTAATACTTTTTAAAATATTGATAATTTCCACTGAACATTTCCTTTAATATGAATGTCTGCTGGCACTGAGGGGTTAATGGTAACTCTGCTGGCACTGAAAGTGGTAATAACAATACTCTGGGGAAGTCTGCTGGCACTGAAGGGTTAATGACAATACTCTGGAAAAGTGCTGGCACTGAAAGTGTTAATTCCAATACTCTTGGAGGGCTAGACCACACTACTGCATTTTTAAGCTCAATGGGATTGCGATTTTATCATGCTAGGGCACCAAGATGGCTAGAAACGGCCCTGGTGGTCATTGCCCATTTTGTTCTTTTACATACTAAGTCCTAGGATACTGTAGGAACTTGTTACAGTTGATCAAACCCACTAGTAGTCTCTAGCCAATCCTTTTATAGGACAGATTAGGCTATGGAGCACGTGACAGAGGGGTGTGGCCAGACACTGTACATACCCACAGTTATTTCATGCAGCTCTTCAAGGGGTTACATTTACTTTAATGTTCTTCACTGTAGTGAGATTTTTCACTTTGTTGGTGCTTTTAGAGTAGATATTTTAAGATTCTGGAGAGTAAAAAATTGGGTTTAGTTCTTTAAATTTACACAGTAGTATCTCTTGATAGGAATTACTTGAAATAAAACATTAGTTTCATAAATGTATAAATTTTAAATCAGGAAAGGTGTTTAATGGTGGTCATAGAGGTCATAGATCTTCCAATAATTTCCACATCAGACCGGTTGAAAATATTTTGGACAACCGGCAACCCAATTGTACGACCCACGGATCGTGTGATTGGATTGTAGAGTCTATGGCCACCATAATTCTTTGCTTTTCTTTTAAGAGCATGTCATCCCTGGTTGTTATCTGCCTGCAACCCTAACTGCTATTTTTACCAGCTTAGCAGAGTAAGGTGTCTCCTCCCTCCATGCAGTCAATCAAGGCTGTGACTGATGACAAATGTGTAGGGCTCTTAGCCCATTTATTTTACAACTAACAGGGTTATTCAATAAAAGTTCTTAATGTTAAAAATGGTGCTAATTTTGCCCCAACCAATCAGATGTTAGCTTTCAAATGTTAAACAAGATTTGATTGGCTGGTGCATAATTAGCACCATTTTAAACGATAACAACTTTTATTGACTCTCCCTGTAAGTGAACAATGTTTTGGGGGGACTCCTCCTACCAGATGAAGGGAGGAGCAGTTCCCCTTGAAACACTGTTCACTCAGTGGTAAAAGCCCTACACATTTGTGATTACTGTGTGTGCTCTCTACTTACGCAAATGCCAGGTGCTTCCACATATTTATAGAGGGACAGTGTGACTAATGACATCTCAGCCAATGATTGACTGCAGATTCCCCTGCTGCCTCAATGCACATGCTCAAGCTAATATAAAGCTCTTCTAACAGAGGAGGCAGATACCTTTTCCAGAACATTATAGAGATTATCATTAAATATCTGGTTACAAATTCATGTACTAAACTGGTAAAAATAGCAGTTGGGGTTGCAGGCAGATAAATGACAATTCTCCCATTTTTTGTTTTAAGGGTGGACTTCTAAGGCTTCTCCTATTTTACTTTCTGCATTACGCACAGAAAAACAAAGCAAAAAGCAGTAAGCCTGAGGCAACATTACGCGTTGTTGTCCACTTGATGTGATGTAATCCCAGCATGCGAATCACAGCAAAAATGGTGATCGCATGTGCTCTGATAAGGAATCGGATCACATGTTAAAATGGACTACTGTGGCCTAGCCCTTGAACCTTAGCCACACAAACCCCTCAAGAAAGTAAAACGACATCATATTTATTATCAATAAGTCTAATAATAAACAAGAAGAAAACAAGTACCTTTTAGAAAACAAAGCAAAAACAGAAACATTATGATGGTCCCAAGATTCTACTAAAATACAAAGCACAAGCATCAGGACATCAGAGAGACACACTCTGACAGCTCTCTCTCCACAGCTGCTTAGATAGATCTGTTCCAATTAAAACTGCATACTCCAATGTGTATACTGATTACACAGTCGTGTGTCTTACTCTTGGTTTGATAATAGTGTCAAAGAAAGTCTCTAAAGAGAAGTTTTGGAAAGAGAAGGCACTTATTACTGAAGAGTTTGTATGCTATACTGAATATGTACTTCATATTCATGTAGGGATAAAATAATAACTGTCACTAAAAAGTATTTAAAATTCATCTGCATGCATTTTATTTACTTTAAATCAGGTTTCCTCTAGCTTTCTGCTACATGTTCACACACTTATATATATATTATATAGAGGAGCTATTATTTAAAAGGCAGATGCACTCCAGTGGGAGATTTAAAAAAGCCTTTTTATTTATATAGTAGTCATCATATCTACGTGTTTCAGTCTCCTTGAGGCCATCATCAGGATAATATAGATTGTTCCATAGGTTGTAATAAAGATTGATCCATAGGTTGAAATATAGATTGTTCTAGAGGTTGTAATATAGATCATTACATAAATTGTAATTTAGATCATACCATAGATTGTAATATAGATTGTTCCACAGTTTGTAATATATATTGTTCCATAGGTTGTTATATCAATTTTTCCATAGATTGTAATATAGGTTGTTCCATAGGTTGTTATATAGATTGTTCTATAGATTGTTCCATAGGTTGTAATGTTACAATATGGATTGTTCTATAGGCTGTTACATACAGTATGTTGTAATATAGATTTTTGCATAGGTTGTAATATAGATTGTTACATAGATTGTAATATAGATTGTTACAAAGATTGTAATATAGATTGTTACATTGGTTGTAATATTATAATGTAGATTTTTTCATAGGTTGTTATAAAGATTGTTACATAGGTCGTAATATGGATTGTTACATAGATTGTAATATAGATTGTTACATAGGTTGTAATGCAGATCGTTACATAGGTTGTAATATAGTTTTTCCATAGGTTGTAATCTAGATTATTTCTAAGGATGTAATATAGATTTTTCTATAGGTTGTATTGTAAATTGTTCCATAGGTTAAAATAAATTGTTTGTAATATAGATTGTATATATAGAATAGGTTGTAATATAGATTGTATCATAGGTTGTTTTATAAATTGTTCCATAGGTTGTAATATTGATTGTTCCATAGGTGTAATATAGATTGTTCCATGGGTTGTAATATAGATTGATCCATAGGTTGGAATATAGATTGTTACATAGATTGCAATACAGATTGATCCATAGGTTGAAATATAGATTGTTCCATAGGTTGTAATATAGATTGTTCCATAGGTTGTTTTATAAATTGTTCCATAGGTTGTAATATAGATTGTCCATGGGTTTTGTAATATAGATTGATCCATGGTGTTGAAAATAGATGTTACATAGGTTGCAATACAGATTGATCATAGGCTGAAATATATGTAATATATTTATATAGATTGATCCATAGGTTGAAATAAGGTTGGAATAAATTGTTCCATAGGTTGTAATATAGATTGTTCCATAGGTTGAAATATAGATTGTTCCATAGGTTGTAATATAGATTGTTTTATAAATTGTTCCATAGGTTGTAATATAGATTGTTCCATAGGTTGTAATAAGATGTTCATGTGTTGTAATATAGATTGATCACAGGTTGAAATATACATTGTATTGATCCATAGGTTGAAATATAGATTGTTCCATAGGTTGCAATACAGATTGATCCATAGGTTGAAATATAGATTGTTCCATAGGTGTAATATAGATTGTTTCATAGGTTGTTTTATAAATTGTTCCATAGGCTGTAATATAGATTGATTGTTGCATAGGTTGTAATATAGATTGTTCCATGGGTTGCAATACAGATTGATCCATAGGCTGAAAATATGTAATATATTATATAGATGATAATAGGTTGAAATATAGATTGTTCCATAGGTTGTAATATAGATTGTTCCATAGGTTGTTTTATAAATTGTTCCACAGGCTGTAATATAGATTGTTCCATAGGTTGTAATATAGATTGTTCCATGGGTTGTAATATAGATTGATCCATGGGTTGAAATATAGATTGTTACATAGGTTGCAATACAGATTGATCCATAGGCTGAAATATATGTAATATATTTATATAGATTGATACATAGGTTGAAATAAGGTTAGAATAAATTGTTCCATAGGTTGTAATATAGATTGTTCCATAGGTTGTAATATAGATTGTTTTATAAATTGTTCCATAGGTTGTAATATAAATTGTTCCATAGGTTGTAATATAGATTGTTCCATAGGTTGTAATATAGATTGTTCCATTGGTTGTAATATAGATTGATCCACAGGTTGAAATATACATTGTATTGATCCATAGGTTGAAATATAGATTGTTCCATAGGTTGCAATACAGATTGATCCATAGGTTGAAATATAGATTGTTCCATAGGTTGTAATATAGATTGTTTCATAGGTTGTTTTATAAATTGTTCCATAGGCTGTAATATAGATTGATTGTTGCATAGGTTGTAATATAGATTGTTCCATGGGTTGCAATACAGATTGATCCATAGGCTGAAATATATGTAATATATTTATATAGATTGATACATAGGTTGAAATAAGGTTAGAATAAATTGTTCCATAGGTTGTAATATAGATTGTTCCATAGGTGTTAATAAGATTGTTTTATAAATGTTCCATAGGTTGTAATATAAATTGTTCCATAGGTTGTAATATAGATTGTTCCATAGGTTGTAATATAGATTGTTCCATTGGTTGTAATATAGATTGAGCCACAGGTTGAAATATAGATTGTATTGATCTATAGGTTGAAATATAGGATTCTTCCATAGGTTGCAATACAGATTGATCCATAGGTTGAAATATAGATTGTTCCATAGGTTGTAATATAGATTGTTCATAGGTTGTTTTATAAATTGTTCCATAGTTTGTAATATTGATTGTTCCATAGGTGTAATATAGATTGTTCCATGGGTTGCAATATAGATTAATCCATAGGTTGTTTTATAAATTGTTTCATAGGCTGTAATATAGATTGTTCCATAGGTTGTAATATAGATTGTTCCATAGCTTGTTATATAGATTGTTCCATAGATTGTAATATAGATTGTTCATAGGTTGTGTATATACAGTAGTTTGATCCACAGTGAATATATATTGTTGCATAGGTTGTATATAGATTGTTTCATAGATTGTATATATGTTGTTCCATAGGTTGTAATAATACAATATAGATGTTCTATAGGCTGTAATAAAGATTGTTACATAAAGTAGGTTGTAATATAGATTGTTTCATAGGTTGTAATATAGATTGTTACATAGATTGTAATATAGATTGTTACATGGGTTGTAATGTTATAATATAGATTGTTTCATAGGTTGTTATAAAGATTGTTACATAGGTTGTAATATGGATTGTTACATAGATTGTAATACAGATGGTTTCATAGGTTGTAATATAGATTTTTCCATAGGTTGTAATATAGATTGTTTCTAAGGCTGTAATATAGATTTTTCTACAGGTTGTATTATAAATTGTTTAATAGGTTGTAATATAGATTGTTCCATAGGTTGTAATATAGATTGTTCCATGGGTTGTAATATAGATTGTTCCATGGGTTGTAATATAGATTGTTCCACAGGTTGAAATAAATTGTTCCATAAGTTGCAATATAGGTTGTTCCATATAGACAAAGATAATGTGATTATTAATTTATCTCAGACAGCACTCACTCAAGATCAAATTAATGTACTTAATAAAGGCCTAAATTATGTCATAGATGAACCCTTGGATGACTTTGGGGTCCTTATAGATCTCAATAGGTTTGTTAGAAAACTAACCCTTAAGAGACATTTCAATCTACTTAAAGAAACAGAAACTTCACCTATATCATCACCTGCCAATTTAATTACAGAGGGCGACACGAATACTATCCGAGTCGTTTGCCCAGAAATAATAGGGGCTAGTAATGCCGAGTATTATGATATGTTTACGAATAATCTTTGGGACAAACAAAATTTATTAACACTTTCTACATTACAAAACATGGAGACCATACCTATTATAACACACACTGGTCTAAAAAGTACTTCGTCTTTCTATCCGATACAAAATCAAGGACAGTACATAAATTTGTTTCACAGGCTAGTCATACGAGACTTGGAGAAATTGGATTCCAAATCGAACATTAATATCAAAAAATATAGGAGTTCCAACTTTAGTAAGAAGGCGAAAATAGCGTTACAACAACTAAAAAATAATGATTCGATAGTAATAAGGAATTCAGACAAGGGTGGTTCCATAGTGGTTATGGACACTGTGAAGTATGAGTTGGAAGCATCTAGACAACTTAACGACAAAGATTGATACATGCTATTATCTGGTGACCCTATCATGTCCTTTGCCAAACGTTATAATATACTGATATCTAAGGGCTACGATCTTAATATTATTGATGACGAAGAAAACGAATTTTTGAGAATCAAAAACCCACGTACACCTATCTTCCACATGTTCCCCAAAGTACACAAATCGTTAACAGATGTAACAGCGAGACCTATTGTATCAGGCATGGGATCTTTGAATGAACATTTAGCAGAATACATTTAGCAGAATCTACTTTTACCTATGGTCATTAGACTACCTAGTTATTTAAAGGACACTACATCACTACATCCAACATGTTTTAATAATTTCGTATGGGACCCTAAATATAATTGGGTATCCATGGATGTAACGTCATTATACACATGTATTGAACATTCTATAGGACACAGGGCGGTTAAATATTGGCTTGAATACCATAACATATACTGTGATTTACAAAATGATTATATCTTAGAAATACTTGATTATCTGCTTACTACCAATTACTTCATGTTTGCAAATAAGTACTATTTACAACATAGAGGGGCGGCTATGGGGGCGAAATTTTCGCCCTCATATGCCAACCTCCTGATGGGCATGTGGGAACGAGACTTAATATATGGATCCAATAATCCATATAGAGCCTATATAGTCACATATATGAGATACCGGTATATAGACGACATACTGCTAGTGTGGAATGGAGATCCTGCATTAATTACAGAATTTGTTTGTTATTGCAATCAGAATGATTACAACATAACATTTACCACACATACACATGAGAAACATATCGATTTTTTTTATATCTCCCTCTATATAGAAAACGATATAGTGGTTTCGGATCTATACAGAAAGCCCATAACTAAAAATGCCATCTTGCATGCCAGTTCGGCACATCACAGAGCAGTCACTAATTCTATACCATTTGGTCAATTTATCAGAACACGACGCATATGTAAAAACTGGGACAAGTTTAATATACAGGCCATGGAACTATGGGATCGCTTAAGTATGAGAGGCTATCAAACACATAATATAAAACATGCTTATGACAAAGCTGTATTGTTGGATAGAGACACATTGTTGTCTAATTCCAACAAGGGTAAGAAGAAATATTCTTATCGCAGTGCATATGGGGACTCCAATAAACATCAGGGAGTTACCAATAATAACGATGGGTCTGTATGGAATAAAAAACTTTCTTTCGTTAGTACTTTTTCTAATCAGAGCGGTAAGATCCGTAACATCATACTGAGACATTGGAATGTGTTAGAGGCGGACCCCAAACTTAAAAATATGCTGGGTAGAGGCCAGAGATTTTGTTATAAAAAAGCACGGAGTATTGGGTCATATCTGTCCCCATCGCTTTTTAAAAAAAACACTAATGGGGCTACTACCACATGGTTAGAACAGAAAGGTTCCTACAGATGTGGCTCACTTAGATGTATGTCTTGTCAATTTATATCAGTATCTACTGAGTTTACTAGTAGTCAAACGGGACTAAAATACAAGATAAACAGATATTTAAATTGCCGATCATGTAATGTGATATACCTAGCAACTTGCGAATGTGGCAGCCAATATGTGGGCAAGCCCACTAGATTGGCGACTAGCAGAATTATGGAGCATATTAATGCCACAAAAAGAAATGATCATAGATCAGCTATAGCAGCTCATCTCATAACTAAACATGGTGGGTCTCTTTGCATAAAATTCCAATGCATTGATAAAGTCAAGATGTCAATTAGGAAGGGAGATTGGCATCATGAACTACTTCGCAAGGAGGCTTTTTGGATGTATCGCTTAAAAACCATTACACCATATGGTCTTAATGCCGATTTTGAACTTAATTGTTTTGTGGATTGATACGTGACTATATTTATGTATCATGACAGCTCTGTGATAGTGTATTCTTTTGGAGCTCTGTGATAGTGTATTCTTTTGGACCTTGTTCATTGTACTAAGTCTGAGCTTCTTCTTTCCTTAAGAGAAATTTTCTTGTTGTAGCTCTTTTTGATAATTAACGTATATTACCTTTCAGGTTTCATACAGGTATTTATATGTATACTGTTTTTACACTTGATTTTATGCACATGTATTTCAGTGTGGCATACACTTACTTATCATCCTTTTGCATACTGTATACGTTTCTTTTCTTTTCTCTTCAGTATATATGTATCACGGGTCTCTATCCGTTTTCTTTGATAGAGATTGGATACTCACCTGTATATAATCCAGTGATTGTCTCCCCTCGTGGTCTCTGAGGAAGCGGAAGTTCCGCGAAACGCGTCAGGCCACGCCCCTTTTTCCTTCGGCGTTCCTCTCCAGTGTGACACTGTTTGTGTTTTAACTTACATTAATAAATTTTGGAAGTTTTATGGAAGATATTGCCTACAGGAGTCTTTTTCCCGGAGATACCCGCTTACTATATGTACACAGATGTTCCATAGGTTGAAATATAGATTGGTCCATAGGTTGTAATATAGATTGTTCTATAGGTTGTTTTATAAATTGTTCCATAGGTTGTAATATAGATTGTTCCATAGGTTGTAATATAGATTGTTCCATGGGTTGTAATATAGATTGATCCATAGGTTGAAATATAGATTGTTACATAGGTTGCAATACAGATTGATCCATAGGTTGAAATATAGATTGTTCTATAGGTTATAATATAGATTGTTTCGTAGGTTGTACTATAGATTGTTCCATAGGTTGTAATATAGATTGTTCGATATTACTGTAGTAAATAAAGCCAGTAACCAGTGGCTGTAGTTTGTTAGTTTAGGGAGCTGTCCATACACACTTGTGATATTTAACATATTCAGATCCGCCCTCAGTGTAACAGCTCTGATTATGAAAGATAAATGATTTATGATAATCAAGAGTAAATGCTAAAAGGACCTTTGCATTTTCATCTTTTATTCATAGAGTCCCTGGGTCCAGGAGTTAAACCTTCCCGTCGGCGCTCCACTCGCAGCTTCCACATAGGCTAAAAGCAAAGTACAGAGCGTTCCATTTACTCACAGCTCCTTATTAGTGGCCCGAGCCTGTTGTTTCCACAAGAACATCCAAAGCAAAAATGATAAGAGCATGCACACCGAACAGAACCAAAACTCCAGGTAAATTAAAAATCTTTATTGAAACAAACCTATTGAAACAAAGGGCCTTATTGTCACAAAACGAGTTGGGTGATCATTTTGGTCCATTTGTTTGAGGTGTTCCAAATTAAGATTTTTTTAACTTAACTGGAGTTCCGTTTGTCCATGTGCACACTCCTTTTGTTTTTGCTTTGGATGTTACTGTGGAAACAATAGGCTTGGGGCCACCAATAACAAGTAGTGAGTTAATGTTACACACTCTGTACTTTCTTTTTAGCCTATGTGCATACAGTGAGGAAGGGATTTTACAAAAGGTCCAGGGCTTAAGCACCCATACCACATTTAAATCTGTCACATTTAAGTTTTCTCTTTATTAGTAATAATTATACTAACTAGCTCTCCCTCCTTGTCTTTATACATGTTATCTAGGTCATATACATAGTAATGGTTATATTACCAGAACTATATTTAAAGGGTATGTCCAGCAAAAAAGAAAGCCAAAATCCCCGACGCCTCAGACGCATCTCCAATCTTTTGCACTGTGCGCGCATGCGCACACAGTGAGAAGGAGCGTGGACGCGGCGGGGGCGTTCCTGGATTTTGGCGCTGGAGCGGGTAAGTGTCTCCTCCTCTCCTGGAAGATTTACTGAAAAATGGGAGGTAAGAGATAGTGCATTTAGCTCCTGTTCTTCAGTAAATCATTTAGAAACATACTTACTTTTTTGCTGGACATACCCTTTAAGCATATTATATGATCTTCCACACACACGTACATATATGTTTTGCATTTGCTTAATTATTCTATGACCCATATATAACAGAGTAAATGGATGTATTCGTTTATGAACTTCTAACTGTGCTTGTTTGGTGGTAACCTATTCAGGAATCCCCCCACACCTCCTTGAAAATCCTGCGCTTGCCCCTGCTGCCTCTGGTTAGTATGTACTACCTAGCTAGTTCACTACATGTCATTAAAGGCTTTATTGCATGCTTTGTTCTTCTGTTAAAAGTGCAATCATAATTGGCCCTCTTGGGAAGACAGCCATATCTATATTCGACACAGTGTGTTTCCCTCAACCATGGCCGACTCCCTCTATAGGGAGACTACTGCGGCCGTGGGAAAATTTAGTTTTTCCGAAACGACCACTCGGCCAGTGGGAACATTCACCGGCTGCGCACTCGTTCGGGAAAGCCGACACACACACTGCCAATAAAGCCCCGATACCATTGGATCTGACTCTATTGGGGCTTTATCGCATGTGTGTGTACCTAGCTTAAAGGGCAAGTCCAGACCCAAAATGAAAACTTATATACAGATAAATCCCCCTCCAAAACCCTAAACGGTAATAGTTTGAAATCTGAAATATGTAAGTCTAACCTGAAATCCTGCACAATGTCCTGTTGCCCCAGTTTCTGCTTCCAGAACTGGTTCTTCCAGTTACCAACTGTCAGTTATGGATTAGACAGTTGATATCACAGCGAATGACTGAATGTTAATGCCCTATCTGCCTCTTCTGAGCATGCCCAGGCTCAGTACAGGCTCAGCACAGGTTTCTAAATTGCTCAGTTTCCATGAGGCCTCCAGAAGCATAGCAGGCATACAATAATGAATTCACAGGACAAACTATGATATATCAACATATTTTAAAGAGGCCATTCTTTCTAAAAGATGTTCTTATGAGGGTGGAGTTGTCCTTTAACCCACTCTCACAGGATCAAGCATCTAGAAATTTACCTAACAGGTAAAAGAAACAGAAGCCTCCTATCTTATTCTATAATTCAATGCTTTAGTTAAATATGGCATAGGGATTATTATTGCTTTTTCTGTGCACACAAGAACGTTAAATCTTAATTAACTGGTTTAAATGTTAGTATATTACGTGGGTGATGCACTACATTTGCTTTCCCCTAAATAAGGGCAAAAGCCATGTCCTTTGGAAACAGCCCAGCGTACTTAAAGGGCATGTCCACCCCCAAAACTAAAATTGAACCTACTACTGGTCCCAGTGTGTAGTGTTCAAAAATCTCTGCTCCAAATGGTTCTCCTGCAGTGCCTGTTCAAAGTTGAAAAAACTGAAGAGTCATCGAGTCCCTGCTTCCTCTCTGTCCTCTGAAAGGTTTCTGGCATGTGCTGGGGAGCCCTCCCCTCCCTCCGGATCCCTTCTGGCTCCTTTACCCCCTACCATCAAAACATTATTTCTGTAGTGTAGTGAACCCTAGCCCATCCCAAACCGCTATGTTAGTTTAGTTAAAAAAGCTGCAGAAATATTACCCCGGCATTCTGCAATGCCGGCAGCCACATCTGTGATTGGCAGCCTCTCAGTCAATCACAGACGTGGCTGCCGGTCCGGCCCACTGCTTGTAGTTTTGGCAAGTCGAGGGCTGAGGGAAATAAAGGCATGTAAAGTAGCTTTCTGCAACTAACATAGCGGTTGGGGGTGGGCTAGGGTACCCTACACTACAGCAAAAAACAAATTTTCAGGGTGGAGTTACCCTTTAATGTAATTTAAGTTAAGCTTTGCACAACTAATAAGTGAAGTCCACATTACCTTTCTCGCTCCACAATGCAGTAATGGTTGCAGAGAGTTTAATGCATCATCGGAATGAATGCAGGAAAGGTGCGCTCTGGAAGTGTTTTTCTTGTAAGCACTTAAATATTTTTGTTAGCTTGCGCACTACATAGTTTATGATTACTTTAATATAGTCACGCATAGTAATACGCTATTATAATATATTTTGGCTGGAGAGATGATACAGAAAATTTAGAATTAAAACTTTTTGTTCCAATGACTTTGGATATTTAGCTGATGTCTTTTTAAATGGAGCAGTTACAGCCTAAACATTTTCAGTATCTATTTCATATTGAAATTTTCCTAAATGTTTTTTCAGTAGAAACCCGACACTTTTGCCCAGAAAACGAAACAGTTTTTTTCTCTGCCTCAGGACCTACATCCTTCATTTTCATTTTGCTTTGGGTCCCTTACGTTTTGAAACATTCTCACTTGATTAATAACTGAAAAGTACTTTTTGTGCCTCATTGGAATGATGCATTTTCACTTCCATAGAAGGCTATTATGTTTCAATCCTTTTTAGGTGGCTCAGCATTTTGCTTTTAGGCATTTTAGATCAATCCTGAGAAATAAGGACAAATTAAATGAAGCCAGAAATACAGATAGTATAGATAATTCTAGTTATAATTCAGGAACAAATACATTTACCGTATATACTCGAGTATAAACCGAGTTTTTCAGGCTGTAAAATCAGCCTGAAAACTTGGACTCGGTTTATACTCGAGTCACTACTTACCTTAGCACTCTGGCAGCCGCACGATCATTCTCTGTACTGGCGCCTGCCTGACGTCACTTTCCCCGGCGCCAATTAGTGAAGTCAGCCGGCGCGCCAGTACAGGAATGCTGGCACACAGTCCCTGGAACACAGGAAGCCCTTGGATGGAGGAGAGCCCACAGTTCCTGGATGGAGAAGAGCCCACAGGTACAAACTGAACTGGGTGAGGGTGGCATTCAAGATGCTTTGGAAACTACAACTCCCAGCATGCTTTATTAGCTGGGAGTTGTAGTTTCCAAACATCTTAAATGCCAAGTTTCTACCCTCGGTTTATACTCGAGTCAACAACTTTTATTAGGATTTTTAGCTGAAATTAAGTACCTCGGTTTATACTCGGGTCGGTTTATACTCGAGTAACAAAAACACAAAAAGATGGAGGGGTATGTGTGTGTGTGAAGGGAGTGGTTAGAAAAATCCATTCAGCAACTATGTTTTTGAAGCAGCAATATTAGTCACTTTCAGGGGAATTTACCAAGAAGTGCAAATGCAAATTTCCCATTTTATTGACATCAAAGTCACTCAAGGGTTAAGGTGCCCATACAGTATACTACAGTATACTTTATGGTCACACGTCATTGTCACTGCCCCCACAATATTTTTTGCAATTGACTGTGATCACAAAATGAATGGGCCAGATGGGAACGTTGCAGGCAGGGCCGTTTCTATCCATTTTAGTGCCCTACCCCCCCCCCCCCCCCCCACACACACACACACACCAAAATAAAAAGGAACTTGGAATGTCAAACTTCAGCTAGGTTTCTTTCTTCTGACACTGTCCACAGCTGTTCTTTATAGTGTGAGCACTTTACTAATTGGTAAGAGGGGGTGTATACATAAGTTTTATGCGTGTGCAGCGACACTGGCCACCAATGAAATACTGATTGGAAGGACAGGATAGATTTCAGTGGATGCGCGGTATGTGGCACCACTGGGGTGTTCTACCCAGAATTGTTTTCCAGCCAGGTAGGGCAGGGAAATTTGGTGAGATCTGTTTAACTCTTCTAGTGCCAGCAGATTTTCCAAGAGTATTGGCATTAATAATTTCAGTGCCAGCACTTTCTAGGTTATTGGCATTAACCCTTCAGTGCCAGCAGAGTATTACCATTAACCCTTCAATGCCAACAGACTTAACTATTCATACTCTCAGTGCCAGCACTTTTCCAGAGAATTGGCATTAACATTTCAGCGCCAGCAGAGTATTACCTTTAACCCTTTCAGCTGCCAGCATTGACATGATATACATGTACCCAGGCATCCCACCCTGCCAATTTGTGCTTCTGGGCAGGGTGGGAGAGGAGGCATGGTGACGCTGCGTGACGTCACTGACATCGCACAGCGGGCGGGGCATGCGCATGAGGGGGTGGGGGAGGCGGAGTTATGGGCGTTACGGGGCATGGCATGGGCGGTCCTGGGGCATGGCCGCAAAAAAGGTGGCATAACGGGGAGGAGATTTAGAACAGGAAGATGCTAGGGAGAATAGGTGCCCTGGATCAAGATTGGCACCCTAGTTCTTTGCCTAGGTGGCCTATGCCTAAAAACGGCCCTGGTTGCAGGAACCGTTGTAAGGTAAATCCAGTGTTTAGACATTAGACGCTCATCTATAGTCTGCCTAGTTGAAATTTAAGTATGATATTAATTCCAGTGTTGTTCTGCTTTTAATGTTAATTCAGTGTTAAATTTGAATAAAAGTAGCAATGCTTATACGTATGTGTCTGGCTTAGGTGGCACTGGCATTGTATTGGTGGGTCACTGATAGGCCTTACCCACATGTATGTATATGTTTATTTATATAGCGCCACTAGGGGACGCAGCGCTGTACAATATAGAATACAAAAAGTTGTACAAGGGGGACACTAAATAATTACATTAATATAAAATAAGTATGGGCGCATAATGAAATATACTTGCTTGAAACATGTAACATGAGGAAAGAGATCCCTGCCCCATAGAGCTTACAATCTACTAAGGTGGGTAACATGCAGATACATAGGAAAGGGTGGAAGTGCTAAAGTAATAACTGGTGCAGTGTCAACAGTCCTATGCTGTGCTCAGAAAGTTAGGGTGAGAGGTTATATCTTAACCTTTTTATTGAGGTTTCTTGATAGAGAGAGGGGAATAGAATTCCAGAGGACGGGAACCAGAAGAGAAAAAGGTTTAAGGCGAGAGGAGAGTATAAGTGGCGGTGTCTATGTAAGAGATGGTTCTGAGATGAGCGGAGGGTACGGGCAGGGACATATGGGGACACAAGAGAAGAAATATAAGAAGGAGAAGCAGAGTGAAGGGATTTAAATATAAAGAGAAGGATTTTGTAGATAATGCGTTGTTTAATGGGGAGCCAGATGTGCGGCAGAGAGATTTAAATTTCCCAGTTGTTAAAGGGAGAGATAATGTGTGCTGCAGAGTTAAGTATGGACTGAAGTGGAGAAAGATGGTAAACAGGAAGACCAGAAAGCAGAAGGTTACAATAGTTTAGGCGTGATCGGATGAGAGCATGGATAAGCATAGCAATCGTTGGTAGAGAAAGGAATCTACGAATTTCGCAATGTTACGAAGAAAAAAGCAACAGGTTTTAGCAACATAGTTAATGTGATTGGAAAAAGATAGATCAGAATCAATAATAACCCCTAAGCAACGTGCCGACTGAATAGGGTAAATGGGGGTGTTTTCCACAGAAATGGAAAAGGGTGGGATAGGACCAAGTTTAGGTGGGAAAATGATTAGTTCGGTTTTAATCAGGTTTAGTTTGAGGCCTCGTGTGCGATCCATGAGGAGATAGCATGGAGACAGTTGGAGATGCGTGATTGGGTGGGAAAATATATTTGCGTATCATCGGCGTACAGATAGTATTTAAAACCAAATGAGATGATGACTTCTCACAAGGAAATAGTATAGAGGGAGAACAACAGGGGTCCAAGAACAGAGCCCTGTGGAACCCCAACATTAAGAGGAACCAGAGAGAATGTTTTATTATCATATGACACAGAGTAGGTTCTTTTTGAGAGGTAGGATCATAGCCACGATGCCGCCTTATTCCGGATGCCCAAGGAGTGAATAATTTGCATTAGGAGGGAATAATCAACTGTGTCAAAAGCAGAGAAGAGGTCGAGGAGGATGAGAATAGAAAAGTGGCCTTTGGCTTTGGAAGCCTGAAGGTTATTCATAACTTTACACAGGGCTGTCTTCGTGGAGTGTGCAGGACGAAACCCTGATTGCAAGGGGTCCAGTAAGTTATGAGAATTAAGATAATTAGCGATACGTTAGAAGAAAAGATGTTCCAGTAGCTTAGAGGCTATCAGTAGAAGAGAGACTGGGCGGTAGTTAGCAAGACAATAGGGATCAAGAGAGGCTTTTTTGATTATGGGTTTCACGTGGGCATGTTTTAAGGAGGAAGGGAAAATACCAGATGACAAGGAGTCGTTGAATATGTGGGTTAGTATAGGGGTGACTGCCTGATTACAGTGCTTCAGTAGGAAAGAGAGCATGGGATTGAGGGGACATGTAGTGAGCGGACAAGACCGAAGCAGATAAGAGACCTCTGACTGGGTCACTGGACTAAAAGATTCAAGAGCAGTAGAAGGGGGTATGTGTAAAAGAATTTGAAAGCTATGTTGAGGGTTAGGAATCTGCATACAGATGGACTATTTTATTTATGAAGTAGTTAGCAAAGTCTTGGGGAGAGTGTGGAGAGAGAAGAGTCAGTGGGCGAGGGATGGAGAAGGGAGTTAGAGATGAAGAAAAGGCGGCGTGGGTTTGATTTGTTATTATTTATAAGCGTCTTATAGTATTTTTGTTTTGCTTCCGAAAGTACGGTTTTGAGGCATTGTAGCATAAACTTGTAATGGAGAAAGTCAGCCTGCGTACGAGACTTAGTGCTATTAAAGTATGTGACAGCACATACAAAAAACCTTAAAGGGCATGTCCACCCCCAAAACTATAATCCCCCCCACTAATAGCCCCACCATGTAGTGGTAATAAAATCCTTAACCTCACATCCCAGCTCCATATGGTTCTCCTGTAGTCCCCCCCCCCCAAATCCCAAAAACTGCCCACCAGGAGGATAGCAGAGTCCATATAGGACTCTGCCTCCTGTCTCGCTCCGGGAGAAGTTTGGCATGCGTACTGCAGCCCTTCTTCTCCTCCCTCTCCTCCCGTTTTGCGATCCCTCCCCCTACCAAAAAAACCTTACCCATATCATAGTATATCTTCCCCCAGCCCCAACACTAAAAAATAATTTTAAGAAAGACCCCCGACCTCTACTTACCTTCCCTCTCTCCCCCTGGCATTTTCTCAGAATGCCGGGGGAGAGAGGGAAGGTAAGTAGAGGTCGGGGGTCTTCTTAAAATTATTTTTTAGTGGTTGGGGGTATCGGCGGTAAGCCATTGGCCATGACATCACCGTTCATGGTTCATGGGTGATACCAGCTGCAGAACTGAAGGACAAGAGCCAGCGAATGAAAGGGGTAAGTAGTCTATTCTGGAGCAAACTAGGAAAAGGTTTCAGGGGTGTGTCTGACATAACTTTAGATGCAGATTTTAGGGTGGCCAGGGCCGCTATCAGACTTTTCTGGGCCCCATACTGGGTACATTTCTGGGCCCCCAATAGCACAAACCAACTCAGACATGTCACGCATACCTCGCAACATTTTAAAATGCAAAAGAGGCACACATGGTGAAAAGAGAAGCAGTGATTGCAGATTTTTTTTCACACTCACTTCGTTAAGACCACACCCACTTTGTTAAGGTTACACACATTTTAAAGACCATTATTCCCATTTTACATTGTTGCCTGCAATATTATTTATCAACTAGACATTAAGCCTGTTACATTAATGGGCGCTAGACATGCTCCAACTCCCCAACGCACACACAGACCGGTAAATATAAAATGTACCCGTGTCCAGTACACACACTTAAGATGCCCTCATGCCCAGAGGGCACAGACTGGTAAATATAACACACCTTTAAGCCAAGCCCACACAGACTGGATCCTATGTTAGACCCCATATTATATTCTGCATCAGTGTTGTTTAAAACAGATTTCATTCATATTGACTATTGATATATTCACCCCATTCTCCATGCTCAAATCCTTACACCTACCCATTTGTGCACTATTGCCACACAGCATGGCAGCTCCACACTCTGTCCTGCCTATATCCATATTTCTATCTCTGTGTTAGATTGCAGCTCCACACCATCTCTATCCTGTCTATATCCTGATAATAGAGATGGTGTGGAGCTGCCATGCTGCAATGTGACATAGAGATAGAAATTTGGATATAGGCAGGATAGGGATAGCGTGAAGTTGCCATACTGCCATGTGACACAATCTCTATCCTGCTTATTTCCATCCATCTCCATCTCAGTGCGGAGCTGCCATACTGCTATGTGACAGAGATTGAGATATGTTTACAAGGCAGGATAGAGTTGGTGTGAAGTTGCCATACTTCTATGTGACACACTCTATCCTGCTTATATCCATATCTCCATCTCAGTGTGGAGCTGCCATACTGCTATGTGACAGAGATGGAGATAAGTATATAGGCAGGATAGAGATGGTGTGGAGCTCCCATGCTGCCCCCATAGGGTAGGTAATAGTCCAGTAGCCCTATTAGGCTATTACCTACCCCATGTGCAGTACATGCCTTGGTAGGAGAATGCAATCAAGGCATGCTGGGAGTTGTATTTTAACATCTGAACTTACAAGGTTGTCCAGCATTGCTATATAGGTTCTGGTCCCAGCAGCCCCATAGAGGAAGTTTATCAGTCCCTGTACTCACAGCACAGAAGAGCTACAGGTTCAGGGAAGGGGCGGAGCCACATAGACAGTAATGCCACCTACTGACTGAGTCATGGGGCCATGCAGCAGACACACGCCCTGTTTGTCTTCTCTATCTAGGAATGGAGTTTGCCTAGTGGCTGAATGCAGTATTGCAAGTCCAGGCCCCATACTAGAGTACCCCCTTTCCCACCTGATGGGGGCCCTGAGGATGGCCATTCCCTTTAAAAGATAACATCTAACAAGATCAAAACATGTCATGGCTTTAAGTTGGATAAATGGCTGTATGTCATTTTTGCATGTTTTAAAATACCATACAATATCATAATAAAGATAATGTAGTAAGAGACGGTTGACTTTATGGGTTTACTGAAAAAGCCCTCCAATCCAGTCATAGGAAACACACACTGATAAAAAAACTCAAAACCTACATTATTATACTATAATTAGCACAAACAAACTTAGAACATTTTGGGCTTAGTACATTTTAGCTGTTATAAAATATTTTGTCGATCAAAGGGTAATTACTGTATAATCTATAATGTACTACATTTTCCTTAAGATTTACCTTAGGAAGTCACGTAGAAGATCATTATATATCACTGGGTCAATTTCTTCTATGGTGAACACAACACGGGGACCAGTTTCATGCTCTGTTTTACTGTTGTCACCAGATTGACGGTGATTAAGGGGAGGGAGCTGGGGTGTGCCCGAAAATCGTCTTTTGATGGCGTTCAAAGAAGGAAAAGTGGGATATGGGCTGAGATCAAAAGTTTCACGGGATCTCTGTAATTAAGGGGAAAAAATATTTTAAAGATTCCAGCATCGTATAAAGGTTTCAAAGGAGTTTAAAACAAAAGAAACAGATCTGATGTAAAGCTATTTGAAACCCCAAACACTACTTTTTTTTTCTTAACAATCTTAAGTTTAAGATTTTAAAGTACTAAATTGTAAAATTACAGTTTCTTTTACCTTACGTATATGCTTCCCTTATTGGCACTCTTTCTATATATTGCCTTGAAAATGTTACCAGTCTTTTTATGTTGCACATTAGTTACTCACATGACATACTAACAGGGTTATTCAATAAAAGTTCTTATTGTTTAAAATGGTGCTAATTTTGCCCCAACCAATCAGATGTTAGCTTTCAAATGTTAAATAAGATCTGATTGGTTGGGGCAAAATTAGCACCATTTTAAACGATAAGAACTTTTATTGAATAACCCTGTAAGTTTGTCACTAATGTAATATGTTTTGGCACCATCCATCCATCCATCTTATTAATCATGTCTACATTCTTACAACTGTAAACTGCCTTCCAACAAGTAGTATCGTTAGCAATGCATACAATTCTACAGGATTTATGTTGACTTTTCAGGACACTGTAGCATTGCCACATTCTTTTTCTATGCCTCTTGTCTTAAAAAAAAATGAGTACCATTTCTTATAAAGTGTGATATGCAGGAAGCATCTATTATTTCACAAACTGTGTTGTTGATGCTGTAGGAGAAATTTCCTGAAAGTTATTTCCTTTGATTTAGCACACCCATGAGACTAATGTATATAAACACTCTCAGTTTGCCATTAACAATATTTTTTCAAAGTGCAAATGCATACAAAGAGTATATAGTCAATTGAAAAACAGAGAGAATATGTAGAATACTTAGATATGCATAATTTAAATAATGAATTTTAGAATCTTTTTTTTTTTACTTTTTAGATTTTTTGTGTTTTTTTTTGTGTAACACCCCCGTAAACAAGAAGAGATTGATGGCTATAGGGAAGTGTTAAGATGTACATACATGGACAGTGTATTTATTTATTTTTTCTTTATTGTATTATTTCTGCACCGAGCCATGACTCCCGACCACGATGCATTCGTGCAACGAATGGCCATTTCGAACAAGAATCGCTTGTGTGTATGCATTCGGTTGGGGGTAGTTCGTCAATCTGCCAGGCTGATTGTCAAATGACCCCTGACCAACACATACCCACGTGCGGTTCATCGTACAAATGCATCGTGGTCGGGGGTCGTGGCTCGGTGCACACATTGTGCGTGTATACGAACCTTTAAGGTTTGCACACACATGTGATCGCGGGAGACCCTTGACTCACAATGTGTACGAACAGGCGTTTCAGATGATAATCGTACCATGTATGGGCACTTTAGCAGCCGAAACGGCCGTTCAACGGCCACTGGGTGGATCTCAGAATGAGTGGCTATTTCATGCGATAAAGTGCCTACACACGGTCTGATTATCGCCCACATCCAGGGGCGTAACTACAGGGGAGCAACCGCAGGGGGGCCCAGGAGCCAAGGGGGGCCCATCTTATTATTTTTCCTATGACAGATATAGCCTCCTCCCAGAAAACCACTGTGGATGAAGCTCGGATAGAGGCCCCATCATAGTTTTGCTGGGGGGGCCAGGGATACCTAGTTATGCCACTGCCCACATCGTGTGTTGCGGGTCAGGCACCTGCGATCGCACGTGTGTACGAACCTTTAGACATTAACCTATTGCTCAATTTCAGTTTATCTACATTGATTGAAACAAGCTTATCTGATTTGCATAGTGTCTCATTTATTCCAAACTTTATTCTGTGAGTAGATTTTAATTACATTGTCTACCTACAGACAAGACAATTACTGACTAGTCTCCACCAATCAATTATGATTAATACTTGACTGTAAATCACTGGAAATCCAGATAATACATTGCATCATTCAGCAAAAGATTTGTGATAGGTGCATATTTCCTATTTGGCCTGTGCAGATTTTCGTGCCTTTGTTTTCTTTTGCAACAAAACAAAACAAAAAAAAGTTTGCACTATTGTGTTAAGGACAATTTTATTAATGATGGTGACTTTAATGTGTTTAACAGGACATACAAAGGATTTAGTAATTGCCTTTTTTATTTTTAAGCTAAAATGCTAGTGAGAGACCCTCAGGAAACAGCTAACACTTCCTTATCTATGTTTTACTTGACTGCATGTTGGGGTCACTGGCTATCCCAATCCAATGAGTGAACCTCAGGGCAGTATGTCAATCAACATGTTTACATGGTAAGATGAAGGTATCCTACTAAAACAACAGGAAATAACCTGTGCACATTTTACATTCATCAAATATGTAAATATATAGTACATATTTTCTATAAGCTTATTCCAAACCAGTCAAACATTTTCCTATTTTCCTAATTATTTTACAGCTGAGCAAATGGTTTCAATGCAGTATGTGAATAATAATTCATTTTCATTTAGTGGGAAAAACTTTTTTCCTTCACATTGATAGAAATTTGTGGATAAAAGAGATTCATAAATGTGCACGTTATATTATATTACATATCCGTAATGTATTTATATTAATATTAGCTTTGTGGTAACTCCATCAGGGGTTGCCACCTAGGTATAAATACCTGCTTTAGCATTTATGGTATGGAAAGTGATTGATGTTGTGACCTCATGACCAGGTTCATTTGCCATATATCAGTATCAGTATTTTTTTTTAACTTGCAAGGATTCAGTTTGTCAATAAGACATTATGATTATGTTCTTAAATATTGTTGTACAACTTATTTCAGAAACATATTTTAATATATACAATTTAAATGTAGGGCTAATTTAAGGGCCCAGAGAGAGAATGTAATGGCCACTAAACGGAATCAGCATAAATCATGCATCATAGAAATGAAATGTGGTACTAATCTCAGCACCTGCTGTACAGTAAGCCAGAGCATACTCCCTACAGATTTTAAGAATCACTAAGAATTTATTAATGATTTTAAGAATCACTAAGGAAAGATTCTTCAAAGTACATTCAACTTCTATATATAGGATAGAGAACTGTAAGTCAGCTTTGGTATATGCCACACATCATCTATTATCCTCTGGAGGGTTCCAGTCACAAATTCAGATATACAGTTTAATAAAAGAATATCAACAATGCTTGATGTTGCGAGAGATATGACAACTTAACGTTTTTTTTTCCTATTCCTTTTTTGTGTAATTACAATACTGATTTTTCCCTTTGTTTGTGTTTTGTTTTTCTCATCTGCATGATTTACAGTTCGAACAAGGTTTAATTTAGCACTTTATTTCTAGTTGTGTGTTGGATTGGAATAAGTAAAATTTTTGTTCCTAGCAGAGATAAACGTTCATGTGGCAAAAATCTTTGTTTGACCCAGCGAAGCTAAAACGTTTCTGTTTGCCAAATTTCTGTATAATGTTTGGAGAGTATTAAATGGTTTTATCACAATCTTATCACCAACGTTTTGTAGATAAGACCTCAGAAAGTTGCTGCTGGGGGAGAACGCATCCATTTATTACAGATTTCTCTTTGTTTGTTTTAAAGAAAGGTTTAAAGAAACTGCAAAAATCAAATAAGTTGCTGGGATACAAAGTATTAAATAATTTATATCTTTAATAGATAAAGGTAAACCCTTTATCAGAGTTTCTAGGTAAAGCCAATAAGCTAAGTATTCCCTCTGCTACGGTAGTGTCTACTTTTTTACATGTACCAGCTTTAATTCACTGCAACTAGTAGTACTTTCAAATATAGCATGTTAAATTAGAAGTTTTTTTATTTTATTTAAATGTAAAAGATGCTTAAATAAACAGAAGCACAATAAATATTTTTAATACTATTCTAGAAATTATGGTAGTATTAATTGTCACAAATTAATCTGACTTTTATATTATGTAAACATCTCCTGAGATTCCTCAGACAGCAACAATATCTAAGCCTCTTCAAGCAAGAATGACAAGCCAGACTGTGTAACACGAGTGATCATTCCATTGGGGGAACACATTGCGACTGGATCTTGAATGATTCGCGCCATTGGCTGATGTGTGATAAGTGCTGACTTACATATCAGATAGTCATGGTGCTTTTCTTCTGTTAGTTGTTTAAAGGATAATAATAACACACTAGAGCTAAAATGTTCCAAGTCTAATCCTGTGTATAAACATTTATATGGTATATATTATTAATAAACAGAAATATGAGAGAATTTTGTTTTTATGCACCCACATTTCTTACCTAAGAATAGGAAAATATAAATCTTCACAATTGTAACATTTTTTTCCATTTCTGTATTTTAGTACATTTATGATTTTATTAATTGCATATCAATTCAATGATGTTATTGAAGCAGATAAAAAATTCAATTTCACTTGGACTATTAAACTGGATGCACATGATGAAAACCTTGTAGTATGGTTTAGCTGAGGACATCCCAATGGATGTTGGTCATTTTGCCTCTCTACTGGGGTCCTAAAACTGGGTTCACAGAAAATTAGTGGCCAAATGTAGTAAATTTCCAATCGGATTTTGCCTCTAACTTAATGTACAACTGAAAAATGCATTTAATTTTTTAATTAAAAGTGGTGTTTTTTTTTTTTTTTAAAAAGAGAGCATTACAAAATTACTTTATGGTTTATTGGCGCCATTAGAAAATAAAGGCTGGCCACACATATAATCAACCATTGTATCAGTCTATCCAGGGGATATGAGCTTTACATGTCTATCGATGAGAATGCACATGTCATATAATGGATGAATCCCATTAGGTCTGATGGGATTTGCTGATTATTGACGTTGTGTATGTTGTGAAAAGGACAATCCCAGATGAACAATCATTGCTGTTTGGTGAAAATTATTATTGGTAGCTACTGGCCTTCTGTTTTAAAGTATAAAAAAAAATAACAACAGCAATTGTAATAACATATATTAACTTAATTAATTGATGCCCACACAGTATGGGGAATTTGGTTGGCTGTATATAAATAAGGAGTAAGACCTCCAAAATGGATATCGGCACACACCAGACAAAATCATTCACAGTGTTATACAAATGGTGAACAAATTAATTAAAGAATTAATTTTAAAGGGCTCCCTGACTACCAGCTCATAGTCATAGCTATAACGACTAACAGGGAGATTCAATAAAAGGTCTTATTGTTAAAAATGGTGCTAATTTTGCCCCAACCAATCAGAAATCATTTAACATCTGAAAGCTAACATATGATTGGTTGGGGCAAAATTAGCACCATTTTTAACGATAAGAACTTTTATTGAATAACCCTGTAAGAGTTTTTAGCTCTTAGTCACCTCTATTATTATGATCTGGTAGCTTAAAACGCGTCAGGAAGTCCAGATTTGTGATAAATGATATTGTTTACCATTTGTATGACACACTGTGTATGGTTTTGTCTGGTGTGTGCCTTTGTCCATCTTTGTAAGGTCTTACTTGAGGTACCATGCGGAGCAACGGGCCAGGGGCTGCTGAACGTGGACCACCACCTGGAAATGGCAAGTTGTAAATGATCTATTCATTTACTGTCACTAAAAGATGGAGGGAATGATATATGAATACACCCTTTAAAACTTTTGGAAGGAAAACCAATATAAGTATACAGTGACAATCCTGCAGCAAAGCATTCACCTACTTTCATTTATGTGTTTTATATATATATATATATATATTAATATATTAATAAACTGTTCGGTCCTTTTTTCACTATACATGAGGGTCGATTATTGGCAGATAACCCCATAAGTGGATTTGCCAGAATTATTGCCTCACTCACATCATAAGCAAATGACTGTGGATTTAATAAAAAGACCTTGACCTTGAGTCAGCCCACGTGTTGTCATTTTCATTCCAGCACATTCTCTGCACTTTTTTTTTTTTAAACCTCCTTTATACATGGAAACTTCCTTCTTTGTCTTTTATTTTAACTGCAATTTCTAACCTGAGCATTCATCCTCTGGTTCTTCAGCACTTATCTGCAGTTTTCTCATTTTCAGCATCTCCTAAAAATGATCATCTTGTCAGGAATCCTGGGCTTTGTGATCATCCATCAGGTCAAGAGATATATTTAAATATTACGCACATCCCAGTATTGCTCTGCTAGGACATGGATGGATTTGCACTGTACATTACTTTTATCTTAGTATGTAATGTTATTTCTATGTTCTAAAACCTATACACATTTAGCAACACATTAATACAAAGCATCTGCTATTTGCTAATATTGCCTACTTACAATTGTATGTTTCTCTGTTATGAGACAAAATCATAAAATATAAACTATATTTACAGTAAAATAACTGTAGATCTAATTTAATTGCTTAACAAAGGGGTTTGTGAGTGTGTGTGTGTGTGTGTGTGTGTGTGTGTGGGGGGGGTTAAATCTTGCATCTATATGTATGTATGTATGTATAGTTTATTTATAAAGCACCACTTGGGGACGCAGTGCTTTACAGTAACAAAATACCATTATGTCATGCAAGGGGAACAAATACATTGATAGTTCAGTACATAAATATATAAATTATATAAATAGAAGTGCTAGAGCTTTGCCACAAGAGAAAAGGAGGTCCCTGTCCCGTAGAGCTTACATTCTAGTTATAAAAGCTAGGTAAGGCAGAGGCAACCAGTAGATCTCCAGATGTTTGAGAACTATATCTCCCAGCCAGCTCGTCCGTACACATCGTGCGTCACGGTTCAGCACCCACGATCGCACGTGTGTACGAACCTTAGCTCAGCAGAGTATCAAAGTGTAAAAAGTCACTGTAGAAACCAAGACAGGCATAGACTTACCGGGGTAATGCACAAAACTGTTGCATGCAGTGAATGGTATCAGTCACTTCTGTTGCCTATGCATTTCTGTGCGATTTCCCCCACATGAAATTGCACCAAAATGCAGCTATTATGAACAAATTCGTAGTATTATTTACCAACTGGTAGTGTTGTGTAATGCTTCTTATAGACAAAGACCCCTGCTTAATAAATACATCCTACATTTTAACATTAAACACACATCCTAAAACAGGCTGTTGCTCTCCTGTCTGCACACACATTGCAAATAAGCATTACTATAAAAATATTGAATTATCTACTTTCTTTGTTCAACAGGTACTGGCAGCTATTAGTGATGGGGTGCTGAAGATAAGAAATCCATTTCAAGATTCCTGAATTCTTGATTCAGCAACTTTTACCTAAATCAAGAAAGAATTATACTGTTTTATTGGAATTGGTATTGGAAGGGCCTTATTTTCACGTTGCAGTCCACCACAGCGAGCTTTAAAGGGCATCCCCATCCTCCATATTAACTTTCATCTGTATTGCAGGGCATGCCCTCCCACCCCCAACCGCTAAGTTAGAAGTTTGAAAATCGTCTCCAATCTCTACTTACAGCTCCCGGTTCCAGAATCGCTCTGGTCTGGCTCCCCTACCTGCCGGAACTACAAGCAGGGGGCTGGACCAGCTGTGATTGGCTGAGAGAAGACGCTGGAACCATGAACTGTAAGTACAGTCTGGAATCTATTTTTAAACTTCTAACTTAGCTGTTGGTTCCCCTGGATGCTGGTGACTGTCTGAGTAACAGTTTACAATATACCTGTGAAAAGATTCTATATCCACACATAGCAAAACATACACACACATTTTCACTGTGCACCAATGGGCACACTTTTGCTAGTATATATGTGTGTGTGTGTGTGTGTAGAAGTTATAGGTGTTAATAACCTTTTCTTTAAAGGATTTTAGATAATTATTTAGCAGGTCATTTCACTGTCTCAAAATGTGGTGACAGCCTATTATTGGGTATTAAGATATATCTTAGGGTGTGCTGTGTTTTATGTTCCCTGCCCTCCCTCTCCTTTCTATTTTATTCAGCTTTTCAGTTAGTTGCAGTGTGTTTTTCAAAAAACAGAAAGACTGGACAGACAGACAGGAGCTGGGGTTGTGACATAGGACACTTGTGGTCAATCCTATGAATCCAACTTTGTGGAACAACCTTTTCTGTTGCAAGACAGATGAGAATGGATGAGTTTGGTAGCTGCACCCAGCTAGAAAGGTATTCCCAAATGGATATACAGTATGGCTATTTGATGTACACAAAACGCAATAGCACAGCATTTGCAGAGAGTTTTGTACGGTTTGCATATATACTAGATATATAGGCTGTAGAAATTATATCCATATCACCTCAGTTTATTTTAAGCTTTTCAGTTTTTTTAAGTACTCCAATAATTAAAAGGTTTTGATTTACTTATACAGTGGTTTAAACACCTGTCTGCATAAGGAAGAATTTATTTAATTCACCCCCAAAAGGAATATAAGGAAATAGAACTGGTAGCCATCACAACCCCCACCCAAAATGCACACAAACAAGTGCCTAATTAATTTTACAGAAGTGTGTAGCTAATAGAGGCAACCGTAGAAAAGGCACATACATTAGCAAAGTAGATAAGACCCCTGGGAATCACTGCACAGACTGTGCTGAAAATCATATTGATTGTTACAGAAAAAAGGGGGGCCAAGAGCTCTGTCCCATCAGAAGGGAGCTCTCAATAAAGTAATACGCATTAACCCATTGTAAGCATAAAAAAAGTCAAAAAAACGAAGCATAGAAAATGAAATTAAAGGATTATTACAAGAAAAGAAGATTATTTGATAGGCAAAATGTTAATATTTATGGGGGTATGTGCACAGTCTTTCTAAATAGTCCTAGAGATAATTATTTGACTTGTATTTGTGATACTGAACTGGACACACGTTACAGGTAATACCAAATGTTTTTATTCTACTTACATGGTCTCTACTTACATGACATTATATGACACTATTACAAATACCCATTTACATTTGGGTACTAAACTTTAGATCCATGTATGGGGGGGGGGGGGGGGGGGGTGTCTTGTGGGTCCCTCCAAATACCCCAGCCCAAAAAAAGATCAATGAAAAAGTTAAATGATGAGTCAAAGTGTAGAGCACAGAAGTGGTGATAGGCCCCCCAAAAGAAGACCACTCTGTAACAAAGAATACAGCAAGCACATCAGTGGCATTGACAAAACAGAAAAACAAAGGCCTGGTACAATAAATTATCTATTTATATTTTGCAAATGGCCCTATACATTTCGTGAATAGTTTACAGGACAGTGGTACCAGATTCTGCACTGTCCTATTATAATTTCTAGCTGCAGTTTCTTCCAGTTTTGTTGTGTGGTAGTGTAGAGGAGGTCCCAGAGATACATGGTGATGATAATGCAGTTAGATTAGTAGGAAAGCATTTTATAGATATCATTCCACCCACACCTAATAAGCAGCATAAAACAAATAGATAAAATAAGGAATCTTTCTTTACTATGGTAATCCCTATTAGTTATTAAATATATATAATATTGAAGAATTATACAAGACAAATTCAGTATTTACATTAATGTGAAAAATGCTAAAAATGCTTAAATAACACTATTAATTTGGTGTGTGCTATATACCACGCGGTGAATGAGGACTGTCTCTCTTACCCCCTGTACCTCGCGACATGGAACTCCGTGTGGTTCTGCGCTCCCCTTCCTGCTGTGCAAATGTTATCTTGTCCCACTGGTAAACTGTAGTACCTCAGACCTCTGGCCTCTGGCACAACCAATGCTTTCTGTAGTGCTGGCCTCTATGATATGTACTCCTCTCGACCTCGATCAGAGGCCAGCACTACAGAAAGCATTGGTTGTGCCAGAGGCAAGAGATCTGAGGTACTGCAGTTTAATGGTGGGGCGAGATAACAGTTGCACAGCAGGAGGAGGAGCACAGAACCACAGGGAGTTCCATGACGCGAGGTACAAGGGGTAAGAGAGACAGTTAGTCCTGGACTTTTGTATAGCTAAATGTATGAGTGATATGGGTGTTTTGTGTTTTTTTTACATTTCATGGGAATTTGCCATGATTTTGTAACTTTGAAATGTATTTTTCTAAATTTTTCCAGAAAATCGTATAAAAGTGCGAAATTCTATGAAGAACTGTGCCCACACCATATGAATGAATGAACTACAGTCTTACGTAGCTAATAGATTCCAGAAATATATAATTTGTGCGGGGTATTTCTAAGTAAAGGGGTGTTTTTGTGTTTCTGAGCAATTGTGCATTATCTTACTTCGTGGCTATTCGCTTCCATGCCTGTGTAACCACACATAGGGCATACCGTTTGATTCAGGAAATTTGGGAGATTGATATTTGGTAACTTTTTTTTACATTCCATGGGGTTTTGGCCTGATTTCTACCTTTGAAAGATGTTTTTTGTTAATTTTTTCTGAAAATCTGCGAAATTGTACAAAGAACTGCGCCCACATCATTGATGGTATGAATGAACAAACTACAGCGTTACATAGCTGAAGGTGTGTAGATTCCACATATATATATTTTGCAGGGGATAACTATATAGTTTGCAGGGGATATTTCTAAGTGGGATGTTTTGGTGGGAAAACTGCAGACTGTTCAAATATAGTGATGGCCCAGTTCGCGGATTTACCTCGTTTGCAAACGGCGGATATCGCAGATTTTCCGCCTTCCGAACCGCGTTTTCGAAAATTTTCAAAATTATGAGGATTTTATGTATTTTCGAAAATGCGGGAAAATACATATTTTCAAAAATTTTCGAAATTACGAGGATTCCTCGTATTTTCAAGGATTTTTTCATTTTAATGGGTCCGCTCGCGGATTTTGCGAAGTTCAGACATCTCTATTCAAATATAGAGCTGGCTAGTTTTTTTGGTGTTAATGCCATTAGACTTTGGTCCCCTTTTGGATTAGTTGGTAGCAATGTCTCTGGGTACACCCATGAATGTGGCATGCCGTTTTATTCAGGAGGGGTTAGGCTTTCATATTGGAGATGCTTTTGAACTTACCTCCACAGTTTTTAGCTGAAATTTGCATTTGATTTTGTCGCTGATTACACAGTTGAGGAAAAAAAGGAAAATATGAGAAAACAACTGGATGAAGAGCTGCGCCCAGGTATCTGCATTTTGATTGAAACTTACCTCACTCAAAAAATCCTGTGGGTGTGTAGATATTCTATGTTAACCATCAGAAGTGGTTATACATTTCAATTTGGTGTAATATTCTTTAAGGTGCAGTTTTAGTTTGGGGGGTCTCCTGTACAGAAAAAGTGGGGTACCTACAAATATCTGGTATCTTTTTACTCAAGAGTATCGGAGCTTCTAGAAACAGTAAGATTTTTGTGCGTAACCTTAACCAGTAAAAATGGGAAAAATCCATAAATAATTAAAATTTAAAAATTTTTTTTTACATATTTTACCCATAGAGCCAGCAAAATCTCCAGAAAACTAACAAAATTCTTTTACCATGTTAAAGTATACTTTGTGCTGAAAAAAACAATAGATAATAGTCCTTATTTACTGGGGGTTTTCCTACTGTACAATTAGTCTAAACCGATTGAGGGCAAAATCCTGAAAATTTGGCTAGCACTGAATGAAAAAAAATGTAAATTTTGCTGGCACTGAAAGGGTTAATGCTCAACTCAACTACGTGGAAACAGTTTATTGATGGTCTTGTTCCTAAATGAATGCACACTAGTGCACTAAGCAAGGTTCATAAAGACATGGATGAGCAAGTCTAGTGTAGAGAAACTTGGCCTGCACAAAGCACTGACCTCAACCTGCCAGAATTAGAGCAGAGAATGTTAAGGTTCGTACACACCTGGCGATGTTCACCAGACCCCCGAGCCCTGACCGACCCCCAAGCCTGCCGAACACCTGCAATGAACGGCCTAAACGCCCGATAGTTGCACGTGTGTATTTGTTTGGTCGGGGGTCGTCAGAAATGATTTTCTGGAAGAATGGTAAAAAATCCCATAAACATACTCCTTGTGAAAAGCATTCCCAGGAGAATTAAAAGGTACCCCCACCCTGAATTTTTTTCTTTCTGTAGTGTAGGGCATCCAAGTCCACCCCCAACCGCCATGTTTGTTTAGTTAAAAAAGAAGCAGAACTGTACTTAAAGTCCTTTGATCCCCCAGCGCTCTGATCCAGGCCCTCTGCTTTCCAGAACTGCAAGCAGGGGACCAGACCAGCATTCGCGTCTGTGATTGGGTGAGAGGCAGCAGATCACAGACTGACATATCCTAATCTTCACTTTTTCAACTTTGACCAGACAGTGCAGGAGAACCATTTGGAGCAGAGATTCAAGGCAGGGATTTTTATAAACTACACAGTGGGGCCAGTAGTGGGTTAAATTTTTGTTCTGGGGGTGCCCTTTAAAGCTTTTATAGCTGCAAAGGGTGGGATAACACCATATTAAAGCCTTCGGATTAAACATGTGATGTTATTAACGATTATGTGTGTTTAAGGCAGGCATTTTTAGCTGGGTACACACATAAAAGGAAAAAAGGAAAGAGGGAGGAGTATGTGTTTATGTTAAGAAAGAATTGACGCCAGATTTAAAAGAAGTGATGACTGGCGATGTGGATGTTAAAGCAGAGGCAATATGGGTGGAATTAGGCAACAGGAAAGGGGGTAATGTCAGCTTCAGGGGGGAAGTGAGTCAGCTTCATATGCTGTTGGCAAGGGCTGCAAGTTTGGGGAGTGTGCTCATTATGGGGGACTTTAATTACCCTGACATTGATTGTTAGCATCTTATATTTACAATAGCTATCACAAATCTATGAGACCGATTGTAAATGTCTGATAGCGATCGTAGATTTACAATCCCCCACAGAATACTAGTGCAGTATTTGGTATTCTACGAGCGACCATTCGTTAATTAACTATAGCTCACTGTCGTACTTACAGCCACTGTTGTACATTACCGATAATGCGCAGTATAGCTAACTTGCGATACCGAGGGTTTATAAATATGGCCCTCTGTTGCAAATGTTATGGTTGGATAACAAGCTAAAATGTAGCAAGCAGTGCCAGGCGGCAACAGCTAGAGCCATCAAAAAATTGTATAAAGAGGGGTATGAATTCAAGGGAGAAAAATGTTATTCTCTTTCTTTACAAAGAACAAGTAAGGCCTTATTTGGAATATGCAGTGCATATTAACTAAATTAATAGGAAGCAAGACTGCAGTTTCCTGTAAATGTGTACTGCGTACACTTAGCGCGGTGTTCCCAGATAAGGTGAATTATGGGAGCTGACCTTTTGTACTCACAGGTTATTTTCATAAATCACCCAGCATCCACAGCAAAGGGAGAAATGAGACTCATATTTTTGTCTGTGTCTGAATGTCATAGATAAGTTCCATTATACCCTTTTTATCTTGCTAGCTCTGGATATTGCGGTCTAGCATTGTTTACTAGAACTAGGCCTGCATTTTTAAAAGAACTCCTTGGGACTTTTCCAGTTGAACCTGCTGGATTATTTTTTTTAACTTCCACACATCCTAAGTGTTAAACATTTAAGTAACAGATTTAGCAGATTCTGATAACATTTAGTGTTATTTTACAACATGGATAAATATTACTTAAAATAGAAATAACCGTTAAAATATTTCAGTGTTTAACAACTACATTTACTGGCACATCTCACTGAATTAATGTTGATAACAAATGAAGGAAAACTATTCCCTTTTTGCCTCACAGAATACAGCTATATATTTAGATTCTTTTGAAAGAATATCTTAAAGGGAAGGTCTTCTCTCTTATTAAAGGGCATGTCCACCCACATAACTAAAAGGTAACCAACTGTGTAGTGTTAAAAAAATCCTTACCTTACTCCTCTGCTCCAAGTGGTTGTCCTGCAAAGTCTAGTCAAAGTCCAGAAAAGTGAAGAGTAGGAGTCTTACTGTGTGTGATTAGGTATCTGTCCCTTCCCTGTCCTCCTGGAGGACCCGGGCACCCTTCCAGATCCCTTGTCTGTGCAGATTTTTTTTATAAAAATAAATTATTTTACATAGTGTAGGGACCCCCCTTCCAACCCTAACCGCCAGGTTTAAATTTAAAAAAAAAAAATGGTCAGAAACTTACTTACCAGACCGCATTCCTTCGGATTTCTCAATAGCCAGCATCCACCTCTGTGATTGGCTACCTCTCAGCCAATCACAGACACAGCTGCTGGTCGGCCCCTAATGCTACTGTATTCCTGGAAATAACATTAGAACGAAGGCTGTTAAGTAAGTTTCCTGGCACTTTTTTACAATTTTAATCTGGCAGTTAGGGTTGGTGGGGGAGTTCCTACTCTACAGCAAAAACTTAATTTTGAGGTGGACATACCCTTTAAAAATTGTATATAAATACAATATTTGTATAGCTCTGACATTTCACCCTCTCTGGTCTGATTATGGCCGACACTAGAGAGCAATTACACTTAACACAATCAATAAGGCAAAGACTACCGTCACACATCGCCACAGCAATTCTTTTTATAAATATGGTGAAAATAGCGCTCTTTGTCATTGCGATGTCCTGCGATAATGAAATGGCAAAAATAGCGATCATTTATAAATATGCCCCTATGTCTCCTTTTTGTCTTTTGTAGTATTGTATGGCCAGTTTTCTTTTAGTTGGGCCATTAAGGACTTTGGTGTTGTGAGTCAATATTTGTTAAGTAGTAGGTACTCTTGAGTTTCTCCTGTAGTGTGGGGGTGACTCTCCCTTTATGTCCATTAGAGAGATCCGGGGTAGTGGCCGCGTGGTAGTTGGCAGCATCTCAAACTAGGCTTTTTCAAACCCAAAGCAGTAAGGAAAAATCAATACCGAGTTCCTGAAGTATTAATATAGTGAAGTGGGCTAATGGTAACATGAAACTTAGTAGTTTTGAACCTGGGGGTTACCCTCTGCAAAGGTTTACATCCAGTAGTGTAGTAAGTGTTGGTGGGTTTTAGGCTCCAACCATCTTCTCCCTTTTATTATTATTATTATTATTATTATATGCGTATGTCCTTATTTGTGGTGTGGATGTCGCTCCAAACTTAGAAAGCATATCACTCTTGTTGATTATCAAGCTAAATTCCTATTTCTTGTTGTCTTTTTCCAATAATGTTAGTGTTTATTTTCCCCCATAAAATACATTTCTATCCTTGTTTGTACTCATCACTCTTTTGTGTTTTACCCATTATACCTGTTCTGTAATATCTTAGTTAGTCGGTTGTATTGCTTTCCTAGGGGTGCGTTGGGACCTAGGAGGGATCCAGTTCCATGCAGGGGAAATTCTTTCTGCCTCCAGCACAGATGGAAGGTCATCCTATCTGATTGGTATCTCCATTCTCCGCAGGAACTCTGCTGTTTGTTCCATATGCTGTAGAATATAGGTCCGGTTACCTTTTGTAATTGAACAACAAATTGATCAATATTGCATTTTTTATTTCTGTGTAAAAATTTTAAATTAATATGATGTGGTAAAAAAAAAACAACAACCTTGTTTTTCTTTCTGCCTGAAGGGATTTTGAAGGAACTTTTTAGTTTGTAGAAATATCTGCTCTATCCTTCTGCTGACTTTATTTTTAGGTTTTTTCAGGCAGTGCAGTTCCCTTTTAAAATGGCAAAGCAGCTTACTAACCATGGTTACAAAATATGTCTGGTATTGACACCTGTAACACAAAAGGCAAACTCCAAGGTGGAGGTTTTGGAAATGTTTTTGGTTTGATTCTAATCATGGCTGCAAAGAAACTTTGAATCAGTGGATCCCCTGCCAGGTTAGTTCCTATGACGGCCGACAGAGCCGATACCTGACCCTTTAGGGTGCTGAGGCTAAAAACCCGAAATTCAACAATGTCCGTTGTTGCGGACTACAAAAGGTAAGAAAACGTTTCCCGAGGCAGACTTTAAAAAGAGCTCCCAAGAGTTCTCCATATGAGAGTTATTGGGGGAAACACATATAGGAGACCTGAGCTCCAGTCATGTTGGAGATTGTACACTGCAAGAATCACGGGACAAGGGTAACGACTGTAGAAATTTGGATATTTCTTGTTCATCACCATAAGGTCTCGAACAGACTGTCCCCATTTGCTCCCCAAATTTCCAAATATTTGTGGATCTAGACTCCACTCATATGAACTTCTTAGATAATCTGCTTGATTTTCTCTTCCTGTAAAAAAAATAGAGCTGTTAGATGTTTTACATTCCTCTCCACCCATTTGAAAATTTTGTTTGCCTCTTTGAGGAGAACAATGCTTCTTGTTCCCCCCTGTTTTCGAATGTACATGTACGGTGGTGACATTGTCACTTTTTATGAGCACATGTTGGTTTTGGAGTTCTTGAAACTCCCACAGAGCCATTTTTACTGCTCTCAGCTCCAGAAAATGTGATGATTATTTCCCCTTGTGCTACTGGCCTTGTTCTGTAAGAGTTCTGTAAGAGAGCCATACAACCTGTTGCAAAAGCGTCTGTTGTTATAGACAGGAAATTCGGCTGATTCAATGAACCCTCTGTTTAAGTTTTCTAGGCTGCACCACCACTCAAGTTCTTTTATTACTGTGGACAGAATCGTCAAAACTTTGTTCATGTTCTGATGAGGTATTGTCTTGGATAAGAGAAAATGCTGCAGTAATCTTATGTGTCACTTTGGTCACTTTGTTAGAAAGACTGTCGCCTGCCATAAGCCCTAGAACTTTCATTATGGAGTGTACCAATCCCTGAGCCTTCTGCATGAGATGTTGTACCGCCTGTTTAATGTTTTGTTGTATTACTAGATGCAGCTTAACTTTGTTTCAATCCGTTTGAAATAAGGCTGCCAGATAGACTAGTTCTTGGCTTAGTCTTAGGTTGCTTTTTTTCAAGTTGATGACCTACCCATAAATCTGTAGGATCACTATTACCACCTTGGTATTTTCTACCACATTTGACACTGGTCCTGCCCCAATCAGGATGTTGTTGAGATAGTGATAAATGCCTTTTTTCATATTTCTGCCTCCAGAGATTTTAGGATCTTTGTAAATATTCTTGGCGACTGAGACAACCCAAATGGTAGGCTTGTGAATTGGAAATGTCCCTCTTCGACTACAAACAGTAGAAAGCAGGCCATGGTGGATTGGCACATGTAGATACACATCTTTTAGGTCTATGCTGACTAACCATGAATTTCTGTACACTGCTTGAATTATTGTTGATAGCGACTACATTTAAAAAAAAATTTGGCGAATGCATTTAAGTTCCTGAGATCCAGAAATGGTCTCAGCGATCCTGATGTCTTCTGATGTCTTGAATAGAAGCCTTTTCGTCGCTCTGTTTCTGACACAGGCTAAATGGCTTATTTTCTTAGTAACTGGGACATGTAGTCCAGAATTAGATTCATCCCCTCCTGGGTAGTTGGGCATCTGATTGGGAGGAATCAATCCTGTAGCCCTGTTGTATTATACATAAGACCCAGGAGTCTTTTATGTTTGAGGCCCAAATGTAAGAGAAATTTCTTAGCCTCCTTCCTACTTTTTTCACCTGGGCCAGTGTATCCCTATTGATGGGAGGACTGGGCTCCAAAAGCATTCTTGTTTGTGTTGTGTTGAAGAAAGGACTATTATACGATGGCTCGAACTTTAGTCTTTTGTTTTTACACTCTTGTGGCAAAAAAGTGCTTTTTCCTCCCAAAGCCTTGCTGGTGATTGAATCTACTTTCTTTCCAAAGAGCATATCACCTTTGAAAGGCAAGAGACAGAGATGTAGAACCAGGGCCTGAGCCACAATGCTCTGCGATTGGCCACCGATAATGCAATTGATCTCGCAGATAGTGGCACCATGTTGACAGAGGCTACAGAGTTGCCATTTTCATTTCAGTCAGCATTTCAATATTCCTGCTTATTGCTTCTTCCATCCCCTGGATCCAAAGCTTCATGGCTCTAGATACCAATATCATTAGCAACAGTCTTTCTTTGGAGTGCCACCTGGCCCATTGTTTCCTGGAACTGCTGCAGTTGAAAGAGGGACAGGGCATCAACTGCACTGTTATCCAGGCCTGTAATGTACAATTCTTTCATCCACACATTTTGCCCTATTAATTTCCAAAACTATGAGCCTTAGCACTTAGTATAGTATAGTATAGTATAGACCAGTCCAACCCATCTAGCAATATCCTCATTTCCTGCCTAACTGTTGATCCAGAGGAAAGCAAAAAAAAAACCCCCACCAAATTTATGAAGGGGAAAATTTTTCCTTCCTAACTCAAAGTGGCAATCAGTAATTTCCCTGGATCAACTCTACTTTATGTATCAATACCAGTAACTTGTAACATTCTTTGTATGCAGAAACTCATCCAGCTTTTTTTTTTAACTGACCAATGAACCTGCCATAACAACGTCCACTGGAAGGCAGTTCCATAGCCTTACCGTTCTCACCCTTTCTGAACTTGAAGCCTAAACCTTTTTTCTTCAAGTCATAAGGGATGTCCACATATCCTCTGACATGTTCTATTGTATTTATACACAGTAATCATATCCCCACGCAAGCGCCTTTTCTCCAGTGTACATAATTGTAACTTTTCCAGTCTCTCTTCATATTTAAGCTCCCCAATCCCCTTATTAATTTTGTTGCCCTTCTCTGAACCCTTTCCATTTCAAAGATGTCCTTTTTGTACACAGGATTCCAAAATTGCACTGCATATTCCAAATGAGTCCTTACCAATGCTTTTTAAAGAGGGATAATAACATTTTCTTCCCTTGAATCCATACCTTTCTTTATACAAGACAATACCATGCTGGCTCTGGCTGTTGCCGCCTGGCACTGCTTGCTTCCTTTAAGTTTGTTATCCACCAAAACTCCAAGATCCTTTTTCAACAGGGATTCACTTAAAGGGCATGTCCACCCCCAAAACTATAATCCCCCCCACTAATGGCCCCACCATGTAGTGTAGTAAAATCCTTACCTCACATCCCATGATTGGCCTCTCAGCCAATCACGGACGTGGCTGCTGGTCCCGCCCCCTGCTTGCAGTGTCTCGCAAGCAGAAGGCCGGGCCGGGCGTCGGAGGAGAGAGGGAAGGTAAGTAAACATCTGGGCACTTTCTGAAATTATTTTTATAGCGGTTGGGGCTGGGGGGCTATGTTCTATTATATGTGAAAAGTTTTTATTAAGGGTGGACATGCGCTTTAACACAGAGCCTTTTATAGTATAAGCAGCACAAGGATTTTTAAGTTCAAAATGCATCACCTTACATTTATCAACATTGAATCTCATCTGCCACTTAGCAGCTCAATGTGACAATCTATCTAGATAGATAAATAGAAGCGGCCCCAAAACAGAACCCTGTGGCACCCCACTTAGCACTTTAGTCCATAATGATGAAGCCCCATTAATAACTACTCTCTACATCCTATTCATTAACCAATTTTCTATCCATGTACAAATGTGACTCCCCAGACCAACAGACCTTAGCTTATACATTAGTCGCCTATGGGGGACTGTATCAAAAGCCTTTGCAAAATCCAAGTAAACTACATCTACTGCTATGCCAGAGTCTAATTTTCTACTTACTTCCTCAAAGCCAAGCAAGTTAGTTTGACAAGATCTATTCCTCCTAAATCCATGCTGGTTACTACTTATAATGTCAGTCCTTAAATCATACTCTAGAACATGTTCCCTTATGAAACTTTCCAGTATCTTCCCCACCACTGACGTTAAACTTACAGGCCTGTAATTATCCGGCTATGAACGACTACCCTTTTTGAATATTGGAATAACATCAGCCTTTTTCCAATCCAGAGGCACACCTCCGGACATGAGGGAATCTGCAAAAATAAGAAACAATGGCCTAGATAAAACTGAACTTAGCTCCCTAAGTACCCAAGGATGTATTTTATCCGGTCCAGGAGATTTATTAATATTAACCTTATTTAGTTCTTTCTGTACCATATACTCAGTTAACCAAAGTGCACTTGAATCTTTTATACCATTATTGCTACTATACTCTACCTGGCCTTAAATTGGCTGACAATGAGTTCAAAACTTGTACCACTTCTAGGTTATAGCAGTAAAATATGATCCTCTTGCTTGCTAGCAATGGGCCCCAAAGCATTAAGGCAAAATAAATAGGGATGATCTCTAAGAATACTAGATTTGACATCCAGAGTTCGTCTGACCAGCACAATGGCCATTTGGCTGTAAACCAACTGGCTCTGAAAAAAAGGCGAAGCCTGTTGATGCTGCTGCATCTCTAATAGCCTAATGGTTGTGCTGTTCACAAAGTCTGATTGCCATTTGTTGTTTGCCATTAGCCATTGTACCTCTTGAGTGACTGTTGCCAAATCCCTAGATCCAATTTTACTTCTTTTGAAAGTTTAACATGTCATTGCCTCTAAAGCTATTTGTTAGGCCCCTGTTTAAAGCTCTACCTATGGGAATCAGTTCATATGCCCCAAGGTTGACGACCTCTTTAAAGGGTATGTCCACCCTAAAATTAATAATTTTCTGTAGTGTAGCTTTCCCCCTCCCAACCCTAACCGCATTGTGTATTTTAAAAAAAAAAGTCCCCAGAAACGTACTTATCAAACCAGGTTCTCTCGAATGTTCCAGGAATGGAGTTGCATTAGGGGCTTGGCCAGCAGCTGTGTCTGTGATTGGCTGAGAGTCAGACAATCACAGAGGCGTCTGACGGCTATTAATTTAGCTGAGGGATCGTGGTTTGGTAATTACGTTTCTTCTAACTACTGCCTAAAGGTGCCCATACACTAAGAAGCATTAGACAGATGTCCAATCTCTCATAAGATAAATGTCCAACCATTTTTTCATACATTCAATTTGAGATCACAATATGAATGGGTTAGATAGGAACATCTCACATAAAATGTGGTCTTAAATATTAGATAAATATCTCAAATCCATATAATGTCTGCCTAGTGTATGTCCAGCTTAAGTCCCCAGGAAGGACAGAGAAAAGGCAGAAACCTTTTCACAGGCAGACAGGCTCCTACTATAACCAGCAACTTTGCACTTTGCTCACAATGCACTGCTTAGAAGGGCTCGAATATGTCCATATTGTCTTGAGGCAGTCTAACCTCTATGGCCACCAATTCAATTGTGATTCTTAGGAAAATGATAGATGTGGTTGGGGCTACTGTTTTTTCAGGGGCAACCAGAATCACAAATTTATTGGCCAAGTTTAGAAAGGGTTTGAACAATATCCTGCAGACTGGTGTACCCTGAAGACAGATAAACAGGAAATTGTACGAGTAGTGCAGGATTAATGGGGACCCTAAAACCTGGCGCACCACCCACTAGACAAATGACTAAAACATCCCAAAAAGGCTTCAACCCATTGGTAGGCACTTATCAAAGAAATAATCCCCTCCCAATGGAAACCCAGGACTTGGTGGAAATCCGGGTGGATTGGCAGTAAACAAAAAGTTGATTTTATATCTACCTTCACTCTTAGAAGCTTCAAAGCTCCAAAAACATGATGTGTAACGAACCCTGCATAGCCAGTGATCGATTGCTTTATTGATGGAGAGACCAACTAGAAAATATAAGTGGTGTTTGAGGACAAAGGAGTTGGCTTCTCTCTTTGGGACAAATCCCAAGGGGTATTGAATTAGGAGGGTCTGATTTCAAATTAGGGTGATGGGTAGACAATATTATCAGCAAAGGGGATCCAAAACCCTAGTGAACCCCAGCTCCAATTAGCAGATTTTCACCAGTGTCAGAGCTGTGGGATTGAAATCATTGACTGCCTCCATGCCTGTGAGAATTCCCTTGAAAACGCTGGGCACACCTAACTGAGAGATGCCACAGGTGAAGCACTCATGTCAAAAATGACACAAAGATGCCCAGTTACACAGACCTTCATTGAAGGCCAAACATGCATTGGCTCTAGAACCCTGAGCAGGTGCTTTATTCAACGGTTAGACTGGTGCCCCTGATGTCCCCGATAATCTGTAAGATAACATTGCTAGACATAAGTCTACATCTTTGATGCAAGTAAACACATTTCCTTGTGCCCATCTTTTGGCAAAAACGATCAATCAAAGATTCATCTACCCTATTCCAAACTACTGGAATTATCTGAAACTGGGGTAGTTGAGACGGACGTGACCAATTCCTTAGAACCTTCCCTTAGAATTTTCCCTGTGTTCATGACTGGCTAGCTTTGGCTAGCTAAAAACCCTATTGCAGACACTCTGGTGCTGCCCCCCTTACCATCGCTCCTTATGGGTGAGGAGGGTGGCACATGCATAGACTTCTATTGCATTGGTAACCAGTGCCCTGAACAATCCTTTGGACAGTGCACCCCACGTGACGACAGACCGACGGTATCAGTGCAAACAATTGTAAAAATATTTTTTACTATTATTTTCACTGTGAGTAATAATGTAGAAATGCAGTCCTTGCACTGGCATTCTACAGTTCACAACAATTGAGATAAACCTTTTTGCGCCATGACACACTTAGTAAACAGTGTAATATAGAACATATTATGTAATAACATTTTTATGGCAGCCTCCTTTTAAAATAGTCATTTCTTTGTTTCCTTGTCATTAATCACCAAAGGCAAAACCAGTTTCAGCTGTGTGAGTCAGTGTGGAGAGCTCTGCATTGTGCTGTGTCATCGTCCCATCCCCCAGCACATTAATCAGTTCTCTTCCGTGTACTGTACAGCGTGTGAGAAACCTACAAGAAAACACTGAGCTAAGCTGCATGATTTCCATCTGTTATGGAGCGAAGGAGACACACCCAGTTTTTCTGCTCTAAACGCATTGTATTGCACAGAAAGTAAAAGCAACACATCGGTTTTATTGAGGGCAGAGCTTAAAGCTTCAGTTTACAACTAAGACAATGAACTCATGTTTGTTGCATAATAACATAAACAGTAATTCGATATTTCGTAATACTGTGTTTAGTTTAGCAATGTGGCCTATTTTTTATTGAGTGCCGCCCATCACTCGGTTAGAACAGGTAGAACCTGTGAGGCATTAGGTCAGTGAATAATTCAGTCCTTCACACCCCCATTGTTACACATTACTTAAAATGGGTCATCAATGAATAACTTAAGGTGGCCATACACTATTACGATCGTAATTACGATCTTAAACCGACCGATACTTTGATAGACAGATGTACAATGTTAATTGAACGTAGATGTACAATAAATATTGTTCAACATTCAATTTGTTTTGTGATTAATGTCGAATGTCATCCATTGTGAGGTTACATTACATTAACATTTAATCGAAACTTCAGAAAACACTACAATCATTTTACCAATCGACTTAAAAAAACGACTTTCCCGATCGTAATTACGATCGATTTTACGATCTAATGTCGCATGATAAGAATGGGAAAATGTACAATTTTTCGGCCAATCGATGAAAATGTCTGATTGTATGTCGAATTGTACATAAAATCGGCCTAATGTATGGCCACCTTTAGTGTCAGTGCTGCTGCAAAGAGTACATACTTATACTAGCATTTAGGGTTGAAGATAGGGTTACCAGATAATCCAGTGATTGGTGATATCAGGGTCTAGGTTAGGCTGTTTACACATCATGCAATTTTTCTGACCGCTAGTTCAGTGTATCAGTCGATCGGGGCGAAACAATGGCATGGGTTTTCGCCTGGCCATGACTAAAAATCCTCTATGGACCGCACGCTTGGTCACAGCTTTTGCTCAAGTGCCGAATGCTTCGTGTGTACCCAGCTTTAGCTCTCAGGAGCATAAAGCACTTAAGGACCTGCTGCCTTATCTAATCCCAAGCCACACCCATTTTTAACAAATGTGTTGCAAACAGCGCCCCTACAAACCTAAGAAAATATGTCTCTTCCTGGATCTTCTACAGTTTTAAAATGTACTTTTTGGATACAGGATACCTGTAGCCATGGTTAAACTAATTAAAGGGCAACTGATTAAAGGGGAACTGTGGTCTCCAAACAAGTTAGGGTTAAATGGGATTAAATGAAAGCCAGCAGTATTTCATTTAAAATGATAATCACATCTCTGGCTGCAGCCTGTGAGAAATTACATTGGGGTAAATGTTCAAATTTCCTGTTTCCAGTAGGTTGTGTGACATCACCTTACCATTGCCCCGCCCTCCGCCCCTGGGGCAAAGCATGCTCAGTTAAGACCTAATGCTGGGTAAAACCAGAAGTGCTTGGGGAAAAAATGGCAGTTGAAAAGGAAAGCCTATTAATGTAGGCAGAGACTGGTCACATAATTACAAGTGTTCAAGCATGAAGTAAGATTGCTAAACCTTTCCGACAATAACGTCTCACAAATTTTAAATAGAGATGTGATTTATGTTTTATTTTGAAGGTACGGTGGAAGGCTTTTTATATAATCCTTACTAGCTTGGAAGAATTGGAGACCACAGTTACCCTTTAAGAATAAATGTTATAGTAATACAGTCTCAGCACTCAGGTGATGCTATTGATTCTTAACATTATTAAATGTATAATTTAACATCATTATGAAATATTTCTGTAGTATCACTTTTCATGCATTTGCACCTCACACTTAATTTCCTTTATTGTGTGTTTTGGAGTATTACGTCACAACCCTTGATAGCTTGATAGTAGGTACGTAACAAATTACACTGTATTTACTGACCTATAGATTAATTTGTAGTTTCATGTTGACAATATACAATATATCCATCTAAAGTTTTTTTTTAAGTTAAACTGTTACAAGAATTTTAAAAATGATAGACATGCTTGGTAGCAAGATTCCCAAGATTCTCAATTCCTTAGGGACCGTGAAACATTTTCTAGCCTTTATCCACATTTGCAACTTTTCTAATGCATGTTGTAAACTGCATTGGATTCATGGCAAGTGATTCGTTTTGATTGACTTAAAAAATCACTTGCAGACTGCATATGTTGTGTCTAGATTTAAATGTACAATCTCTCAATTTAATGTTAATTAAAACATCTACCTTAAATACATATCCTCCAACATTATAGAAACAACATGGTGCAGGGCTGCAGAGGGGGGATAATGATAGTGAACCTGATCTTAGCACAGCTCTGTACAATGCATTTCTCAATAGTGTACCTATTTAAAGGGGTATATTGGAGGGTATGCATAACAAAATAAATTGTGTTTTTAATCAGATGGTAAGGGATGATGGGACCTGTAGTTCAGCCATTCATAGTTCAAATATGAGCTTTTCTGAAAACTGCAGTTTTTATACCTCCACCTAAGAAATCTGTTTTGGTGATTTCAGTTTTATTAAAGAACAGGGGGTAAAGGAGCTGTGTCTTGCCTCCCGTTCTTCAAAAAAAACTGCAGGAGCCAGAAGAGAAGGTAAGGCACTTACCTGATCTATCGCTCCTCCGCTGATCTTCTGACAGGTCCTGATGCACTTTGTTACTTATATGCGCTGTGCATACAGTACGAAGTCTGATTGGTATAAAATTGTTATGGTTCTATCAATTCACTGTGCCATTATGTAGTAGATGGTTAAAACACTTCAGTAACACACATTTATGCAATAACTAACATAAACTAATGTATACAGAAATCACATAATTATGAAAAAACATTTTGTAGGGACTTATTAATACCTTTAAATAATTAATAGAAGGGGTAATAAATGTAAAAATATTTAATTTAATAATGGATTATTCCTTTAAAAATCACAATACACATATAAAGTTCCATAGCGTAGATAGCAAACTTACAGGGGGAATTAATAAAAGTTTTTATCTTTAAAAAATGTGCTAATTGTACCCCAACCAATGAGATGTTAGCTTTCAAATGTTAACCAAAATCTGATTGGTTGGTGCAAATTCAGCACCATTTTAAATTATAAGAACTTTTACTGAATCTCTGTTAGTATATCAACAAATATATAAAGTGTCAGTGCAGTACAGAACACAATAAATGCAACAAATAGTAAATCTACAATAAGGGCAAGGCCACACTAGCGCATTTTTCTCACGTTCGCGTACACGTTTTGCGCTCAATTTCGCTCCCGTGGATGTTCCTGCGATTCCTGATGCGCATGCGCTTTAAAGATAGCGAAAGCGCGAGCGCAAACACGAAAATAGCACGCGCTAACCCACAGAAAGTGTGCACGCACGCGGAAGCGTGCGCACTTGGTGCGTTGTAGTGTGGCCTCACCCTAAGTCTACCAAAAGGGTAGCTAACGACTGAGCATGGTGGCTCAGTGGTTAGCACTGATGCCTTGCAGCGCTGAGGTCCTGAGTTCGAATCCAATAAATCCATAATAATAAAAAAATATATTCAAATGGCTCCACCGGATGCTAGATCACCGAGAAAACCAGACCTCCACTCCCAAGAATGAACGGCCTTCAACGATGTTCCAAGTCACGCTTTGACTACCAATTCGACAAAGGTGGGTCCTGCTGGTGTCTACTGCTCCGATGTTCTGAATCGCAATCTCAATTGCCGATCCGACTAAAGGTGGGTCCTGTTAGCGTCTCCCTCTCAGTTCATAGCTCTCTCCAGTGTGCATCAGCCATGTTAACCCAGTTAACCTTCCTGGTTCTTCCTGGACCCTCCTTATTTACCCCTTCTATTATTTTTTTAATTCCCCCTTTCCACCCACCACTGGCCTATCTACACCCTGCTTTCTTCCTGGACAATCTATCCCAGTGAGACTGCTAATACCCTCCCCCCCCAAACCTAGTTTAAAATCTCCTCCAACTCTCTAGCCATCTTCTCCCCTAAAACAGCTGCACCACCATCAGTGAGGTGCAACCCATCCCTACTAAAGAGCCTGTAGCCGACAGCAAAGTCTGCCCAGTTCTCAATAAACCCAAACCCTTCTTCCTTACACCACTCTCTTAGCCATGCATTAATGCTCCTAAGCTCCCGCTGTCTCCCTGGCTTAGCACGTGGCTGCGGTAGTATTTCTGAAAACACTACCCTGGAGGTCCTTGCTTTTATCTTGGCCCCTAGTTCTCGGAAATCATGTTTAAGGACCTCACCTCCTCCTCTAACTTTGTCATTGGCACCAATGTGAACCAAGACCGCCGGGTCACACCCGGCCCCACCCAATAATCTGTCTACACGATCCACCACATGCCGAACCCTAGCACCAGGCAGGCAACACACAGTTCGGCATGTAGGGACTTGGCGGCAGATTACCCTATCTACCTTCCTTATAATGGAGTCCCCTACCACTACCACCTGCCTTGCATTCCTGACCCTTCGTTCCTCCTCCCTTGTATCAGAGATAGCAGTCCCCTGGGTGCTCAAGGGACTAGCCCCCTCCATACAGGCTAATTCCGAGGTGTCCTCCTCCACTTCATTACCTAAGACGGCAAATCTGTTGGGATGGACAATCTGGGAAGAAGCCCCCCTACTCTTCCGTCCCCCACTTCCCCTAGTAACCCTAACAAAACTACCTCCTTCCTCATCCTTTCTTGTCCCTCTTCCACCCACCTCTATACTGGCCCCAGCCAGTGCCTGCTGACCCCCCAGTTCTGCCAATCCCCGCAATGCTGCAAGCTGCCCCCTTAGACTCTCCACCTCAGCTTCCAAACGGGCAACCCACTCACACCTGACACAGACATAGGTTCCCCGGAACGTCTGCTCCAGGTTCCTGTACATGTGGCACGATGCACATTGCATGGTACTGACAAAACTGTCCCTTCTAATACACCACACCAACACAGTGACGCACAAACCTTGTTTAATTGCCCTTCTTGTTTCAATGTCCTTCTTTTTATATGTCCTTGAGAGCAAGGTCCTTAAGAGAAAGGGCCACTCACAAGTTCATTACACTCACAGGAAACTTCCTTTTGTTAGGTCCAAAAAAAAAGTTAAGTTTTGATTAAAATAGAAATGTAGGGAGTATCACTGCCAGGCCCGTGGTTGGTGTACTTCTAATCACCAACTACCAATACCTCTCAATACATAGTTAAGTTTTTGTGATTCCTGTGCTCCTTTCCTAACCTGACTCAAGTTGTTTGAGCAGAACACTGCTGTGTACATGTTGTATAACTAGGAAGTGCCATTTATTAAAGGAAAACTGGTAAAAAAAAAACACATTTATCCTAATTGCACACAAACTGCAAATTTAAAAATTTATTTCACTTTTCCAAGTTTGAGAACATAATACTTTTTCACTTACCTCATTTTGAATTAAAGGAACTGTTCTGAATGTTCTAAGTGCTGCAGAAACACTTCCTGTGTGTCAGATGCTGAAACAAGCAGGGGTTTATTAGAAATTCCGTCCGGCCCCCGGATTTGCCGTTAAAAAAAAAAGGAAGACAAATCCAGGATTTCCCTGACGTCTGGAAACCCTACACTTTCTGCATGAAACTGCCCCTTTCTGTATAAAATGCAGCTGGGGCTTTAATAACTACACATTCAGGGAGATTTAATAAAAGTTCTTATCATTTAAAATTATGCTAATTTTGCCTCAACCAATCAGATCTTATTTAACATTTGTAAGCTTACATCTGATTGGTTGGGGCAATTAGCACCATTTTAAACGATAAGAACTTTTATTGAATCTCCCTAATTGTGTATCTCTGACACAAACACACACAAGCACACAGACTTCCCACCCAATTACAAAATAAGTCCTTACATGTATACCATAAAAGCACAATAATAAATATGCACAATAGGGAGGAGGGGGAATGATTGTCCACTCTCACTGGTTTTCAGAGGGGGGGGGGGGGGGGAAGAACTCTAATTACTTCTCCCAAACCCACAAGGAACAATAGATGCCAATAAGAAGTTAATTCATCTAGAAGGGATCTTACAAGAGACAAAATAAGTTTACTGTGGAAAGGCTTAAATTTGCCCCCAAAAAAGTTACAATAGGTTTGATATGTATATTTGGGGTAAGAAAATTTGAGAAAATACTTCTTACATAGGAATAAATAGAGAGATCAGGGAATAAGAGAGCATATGATGGAAATGGGGTTTAAAGGCTATGTCCACCCCGAAAATTCATTTTTAATATGATGTTCCCCCAAGTCCCCCAGCCCCAACCGCATCATTTTTTTTTTCAGAAAGCCCCCCAAACTCTTACTTACCCTCCCCTCGATCCTCGCCGCACTGCCGGCCCTCTGCTTGCGAGAATGCAAGCAGAGGGCGGGACCGGCAGTCGCGTCTGTGATTGGCTGAGGCAGCCAATCACGGACGCGGCTGCCGGTCATTCAGTGCAGCGGAGGAAACGGAGAGGTAAGTAAGAGTTTGGGGAGTTTAAAAAAAACATGCGGTTGGGGCTGGGGGACATGGGGGAGCACAATATTAAGGGGGATTTGAGCTAGGGGGAGGGATAGTAGAACGGGAGGGAGAGGGAGGGAGAGGGAGGGGGAGGGAGGGGGGAGAAGGGCTGCAGCACGCAGGCAGGAATCTCGGGAGGCCAGGTAGCAGGCGTGTCCTACTGGGACCTGCTAGCCTCCTGGTGGGCAGTTTTTGGAACTTTGGGGGGGGGACTACAGGAGAACCAGATGGAGTTGGGATGTGAGGTAAGGATTAAACTACACTACATGGTGGGGCCAGTAGTTGGGGGGATTATAGTTTTGGGGGTGGACAATCTCCTACGGATTTAGATGTGAAAGATTTAATGGAATAAGAAAAGATGGGTGATGGGGGAAAAGTGTATGTAATACTAAATTTAGGAAGAGGTCAACGTTTAACCCAGTAATGCGAGTGAGCAATATTGAATTATTTGGTGCTCTAGTTAACAAAGACATCAGAAAAATAAAAACTGAGAAGCAGAGACTTGGGGATAACTTAAAGGGTGAAACAAAGGCTCTAAAAAATCTGTCCAAAGATACAACAATAGTGATCAGGGCAGGATAGAAAAACCTATGTAACCCCAGCCAGTAGGCATGTAAAGGAATTAGAAAATTGGTTGAGAAACCATTTCAAAGATAAAACCATCTCAGAGTACAAGTTTAAATATATTTTTAAGCCCAACCCCGGGTACAGATTTTTTTTTATCATATTCAAAATTACATAAGTGTCAGGTTCTGTGGGTGAAGATTTGGAACCTACGTTTCTAAACCTGGGTACACACTGATAGATGGAACAGATCGCCAAGGACTCGGTATGGTAAGAGTGCCAACAGGGGTGGTGGACGGCACTCAAAGAACAGTCAATGGATGAAGGAAGATGATGGTGCCGGATATGGCAACTGGAAACCAGCAACTGCAGAGGATGAGGTGGGTAGTATTACAGTAGGAGGTTGAGAAGCAACTGGAGGTAAGGTGAATGGTATAGCAGCAGGAAACCTGTAACAGCTGGAGGTAAGGCTAAGGGATACGCACAGGCAAGGGAATAAACACAGGAATAGTAACGGGAGCCAGTACTACATAAAACTGTGCAGTACTATCAGCACCTATCTGGGGAACGCCTGGCCTTCTCCTTCTAGAGCTGGAGACTGGCTGGTGGGCGTACCTGGAAGTCTCCCTATGACATGCAGGGTGCTTTGCAGAACCAGGGAGAGCAATTATTTCTGGAGTAGGATATCTTATGGCGAATTAGTCAAAATTTCTGGATTCACTATAGGCCACTCTAGTGAGAAAAGTACCCTCATATTTGAGAGATACAATGGAAGTACTGAACTCACTGTAGGGTTGTAGATGGGACTCCAATTTTACCTTGGTTACCCTTGATGTTACGTCACTATATTCGGTAATCCCTCATTAAAGGGGGCTAGAAGCAACAGGTTGGTTGCTTCTAGCAGTTAAATGGTTTTCTACAATTGCTGAATTGTTCCTCGGACCTAAAAATTGAGGTTAATGGGAATAAATTGGTGACAGAATAATTTCAAATCGGTTACACATTTGTACAGAGGGTTTGGCCTTATATTTATTTCGCTAATGTGTGTAACCAGCTTAAGGTAATATAAATTAAAGCATTTTGACAGCTACTCTATTATTATACCAGTGGTTCACACACTCATAACAGTACAATATCAGGATATCACAATAACATATGGATTGTGTTTGGCAGATTGTTCAGAAAGTGGTTGTTTTTTGCTGTGTGTATGGCCAACTTTGCATAAATAAATATTTCCTTTTTCACAATTTCAACTCAATCTGATGTAAAAAATTATTTTACTTGCTAGTGTCTGTAACTGCACACTGAACTGCCTACAGATGGAGAGAGCTTTTCAAGCATCTGCACATCAAGGACATTTTATCTACAGTTGGTATGTAATTAAGAGGAAAGTGTTGGTGATTTGGCAGGAACATGTGGTTTTTAATAGAATTCATTTGCATTTAGCTAGGTATGAAATGAGCCAAAGGTACTTCAATACAATCAGATGTATAATGAATCATATCTGACCAAAGTAATGCATATTCACATTTTATGCCAGGTAATGTACAGTACTTGGAATTATGTGTACTGACATTTTTTTGAGGAGAGCGGGTGGTGATACGTTCTGCTCCATCACACTCTGGACAAAAAAGAAATAGATGAGCAAAATTCAATAAAATAAAAAATGGGGAACCTGTTTGCAATTTTCTTTTTTCCCTAGCCAATAAGTAGTCAAACATTAGCATGGTTATCTATGTCAGATCGTTAAGAAGTCTAAAAGTTAATTTAGGAAAAAAGGGAAAAAAGGGAATCACTGGCAAAGCAAAATACTGGGATCCCAACTGAAGAACAAATATAAATGGATCTGTAACATCTTTTTTTACAGCCACTGGCAAACTACAAAACAGAAGAAAGTCTCTAGCAATTTGTGTACAAACAAATAATATTGTTTTGTTTACCAAAAGCATTCTGACCAAGAAGTGTCCCCTCTGTGCCTGTAAATCTCCTATTGCACGACCATCCCTTACCCAGGGACATTACAATTATAATTATGTCTGTCCATCCCCAAAAACAAAAGAAAAGTGAGCAGAGGGAATAAGAGTGTTAATTAAATAGTTAGTGAGCAATGTAATTGATTTATATATAAGGTATCCTTTATAAAATGTCTAAAAGACAACAAAAATATGTAGGGCACTGTACCATGGATAAAAAAATGTACACATAGAAGAGACAAGGTTGAAGAGCACCACTTACATAAAAGTAAAAAAAGTCAAAAACCATGAAACGTGATGAGCATAAAATTCATATAATATTACCCAGTGTGAGGACCTAAACTGCTGTCAAATGGCAGTAACAGCAAAAAAAATAGCCAGCTGTTTTTAAACAGTCTGCAGTTTTTCCCCACAAAACACCCCCTAACTCAGAAATATCCCCCACAAACTATATATTCCTGGAATCTACACATCTTCAGCTACGAAACGCAGTGATTCTTTCATTCATACCATAAATGATGTGGGCGCAGTTCCTAGTAGAAATCTGTAGTTTTGTGAAAAAATGAACAAAGAACAACTTTCAAAGGTAGAAATCAGGCCAAAACCCCATGGAATGTAAAAAAAAGTTACCAAATATCAATCCCCCAAATGTCCTGAATCAAACAGTATGCCATATGCATAGTTATACACGCAGATGTAGAAGCCACTAGTCACAAAGTGAGCCAATGCGCAGTAGCCCAGTTAGAGCAACTTTTCAAATTAAACACCCCTCTTAACTCAAAACCCCCCCCTAATATTATATATTCTCAGAATCTACACACCTTCAGCTAAGCAATGGTGCCACTTTTTTCATTCATACTGTCAATCGTGTGGGCGCAGATCTTCATAGAATTGCGCACTTTTAGCAGAATTTCGAACAAAAATAAAGGAATAACAAGTTTTCAGTTAAAAATCATGCCAAAACCACAAGTAATGAAAAAATTCTCCCAACAGTATGCCACATGTGTGGGTGTACACAAAGACATGGCCACCAACTTAATCAAATGGAATGCATGCACAAGTGCAATTACAAGAAAAAAACAAAGTGCTCTGTAATTTAAACAACCTACTCTTTTTCAAAGGAAACACCCCTGAAACTTGGTATACCCCACAAAAGGTATATCTTTTTTGAATCTACACACCTACATGCTACATAACAGTGTTATGCTTTCAAACATACATGAAGAATTTCAGATACAATAATCCATAGAATTCCGTGATTTTAGGATATTTAGTGGGAAAAAAAATAAGATGAATCAGGTTGAAGGTTGAAGCCTTCAATTTTTCAAAGGAAACAACCTCAAAACGTGAAAATACCCCCACAAACTAGATTTTTGGAATTTACACACCTTCAGCTACATAACGGTGCCATATTTTCATACATACATGAAAAATTTCAGACGCAGTAATCCACAGAACTCTGTGCATTTAGGAGATTTAGCGAAAAAATAAAGTAAGATGAATAAAAGTTTGAAATCCAACCTAAACCCACTTGACAAGTAAGAAAGCCCACTAAATGTCCATCTCCCACATGTTTTGAATCAAACGGTATGTCATATGCATAGGTGCACACAGAGCCCACCAACTAACTCAAATGGGACGCATGCACAAGTGCAATTCCTAGAAAAAAATCGAAGTGCTCTGTAATTTGAACGGTCTAACCTTTTTAAAAGGAATCAGCCCTAAAACTTGAAAATACTCCCACAAGCTATATATTTTTGAACTCTATACACCTTCAACTAGGTAACGTTGTCGTGCTTTCACAAATACATGTAGAATTCAGCACATAGTTCCTTTTAGAAATTTGGACTTTTTTTGTAGATTTTTGAGGAAAAAAGTGAAAAAGAAAGATGAAACGGTCTACGCTTTTTCAAAGGAATCAGCCCTAAAACTTGAAAATACTCCCACAAACTATATATTTGTGGACTCTATACACCTTCAACTAGGTAACGGTGTCATGCTTTCACAAATACAAATACAAATACATATACATAGTTCGTAATTTGGACTTTTTTTTGTAGTTTTTGTAGTGAGGGGAATAAAGTGAAAAAGAAAGATAAAATATAGAAATCTTGGACAAACACTCAGTAAAACTATAACATCTCTCAAATATCGTTCTCCCCATGTCCTCAATAAAGCAGTACCCAAGTTCCATCAATGCACACCAAAACACTGCCACCAAACTTAAAAGGAGACAATGCACAAATTTGTGGCTGCACTTTAACGTCTCTCTTCGGACTCAAACAATCTATTTTATTTTGTAAAGCCCCTATTGGTTATGAAATATTGTGTCAAATAGTTTTACTAGAAAATACTCCAAAGCAAAAAAATATTGGGTAGATGAAATGCCACAACCCACCCCCCATGCACACACTCCCCTTTTTAGTGGTATTCAGTGAAAAAACGGTTGGTATCAAGAGACGCAAGAAGTTTTTGCTCACTGATCGTAAAATTAAATTTGGTCTCTTTTTAGAACCTCTGCAAAATTTCCTAATATAAGCTAAGTTTCTAATTATAGCTTTATTGTAGCTGAAGTTTGATCTGAAAAATCACTTTTCAGAATGAATTTTCCAGGATGTTTTCATTCATTGGCAAAGATCAGAACTGATCACCTAATATTGATCTTTGCTCCCATTTTTTTTTGCTCAGTAGCAAAGACTTAAATCCTATTTGTGAATTCACAAATAGTATAGTCAGCTGTCACACACTGACATCATACTATAGCAGGGGCGTACCTGCAGGGGCCCAGGCCCCCCCTCCAGATTGGAGGCTGGGCCGCTTACCCCCTCCTCTATCTGTGGCTCTGCAGCGACCAGCCATTTCTTAACAGCTGATTGTGCATATAAAGGAAACATACGTGCGGTCAGCGGTTTAAAAGGCCAGACCAGAACTTCCTGAACTGAACTGCAAGTTCGGGTCTGGTCTTTTAAACAGCTGACCGTGCGTGTTAGCTTCATACGCGCGATCAGCTGTTTAAAAACAGCTGGTCGTTACAGGAAATGTGGGCTTGTGGCAGGCCCTACTACCGTCCGCGTCCCCTGTGGTTGCGGGGTTGGCGGGGGCGGTAGTTACACCACTGTACTAAAGCATGTACTGCACTGCGATCTGAATGATGATTGCAGTGTAGTATCTCCACTAGACCACCAGGGGCATACAGGGGGGAGAATTGCATTATCACAGAACACTTCCTCTTCGTGGGACCAACTGCTCCTGTACGGTCACGGCTTTCAAGTACAAGATTAAACACAAAACCAAACACTTGAATGGTGCCCCCTGATCGCCCCTAGCAATTCATTTTTTTAAAGGGGAAGCTACAAAATGTATATATACATTCTGTGGGACTTTGAGACTTTCATGCATAGAACGTGTATATACATTATGTGGAACTAAAAGGGTTAAAGTGTATCTATACTCGAAAAAAATAAAATCAAAAATTATACAGCAAGATTCTACTACTTCAAAACTTTTTTGCCATTTTAAATCACAGCATTTACAAGGAAAGACTTGTCACTCCAGAAGCAGAAATTATAATATGTACCCCATCACTGACCTCTTACTAGGATCTTTGGCTGCCTGGCAGCACACTTTCTGCTACAATTAAGAGAGTCAACAGAGAAAAGAAGGCAGGGGGTGGGTGGAAGGGGAAGATGTGTAAGCAGAGCAGTGTCTGTAGTGAGGCTGTGTAGAACCTATAAGTGTTGCAGACACTACAATTGAGGCGTTAAGTAAGGGAGGGTGGAGGCAATTAGGAGCACTCACTAAACATTTATAATTTGACAAATGATAAAGTAAGCACAGATAAATATGTGAGTACCACAAATTTACTTCTCTCAAATTGTAGTTTCAGATAATGTAAAGTTGTGTTTCTAGCTAGTCTTTCTAAAGTTACAGCAAAAAAAGTTTTTTTTTTGCCTGCTATCTGTGACATCACCAGCACTTGGGGTTTGTCCCTAAGTTTAAAGGGCATCTATAGAGAAATGTATGCATTGCTCCAATCAGACATAAAAAAGGTTTCTCTGTTACACACAGTCTGATTTACTGCAGAGCTCCCCACTCCCCCTACCCTCTCTGGTCATTCCCCCATTCATATAATCCAGCTGTGAACCAAGCCGCTCATGTGGTCGCTCCTCCTACATGTCACTCTAACCTTTAAAAAAAAACAAAAACTCCATATGTAAGCCTGTAGAGAGCAAGTGTCTCCATTGTTCTGGGGAGAGAGAGGGCCGGGGGGTGAGTTAGGAGATACCGGATTCCTGCCTTATCACTATAGCTCGATCTCCCTTTGACAGGCAATAAATTGGTGAAAGCTGTTTCATTCTCCTTCTCTTTACTTCTGTTTTTAACCCAGTATTTGACAAGCATTTTAGTGAGCAGGAAGGAGTCTTTGGGAGACTTGCTCTAAAAAAGCCTACAAACTACACTGGCATGCTATTAGGGGATTTGATTGGCAGCTCAAGCAGGAGTGGTGTTTTGAAATCTTGATTCTTTTAACTTATATATCTTGGGACAGAGGTGGAATCTGAAGAAAATAAACTCTGGGGGTCGGGCGGAATTATAGAACACATAGGGGAAAAAATTACATTTTCCCACTATATATGCCCTTTAAGGTTGAAGCATGCCCACTGCTGGGACAAAGCATCATTAGCAGCATCATAAGCCCTGTCCCAGGACTTCTAAATAATTTTTAATGCTAGCCACATTCCTGAAAATAAATTGTTGCAGGTCTGTAACTAGCTTAAGAAAATATTGATTTTGGGGGGTGAGGCTTCACACACCTTATAACACATGATTGTCTCTGAGATAGGGCTGAGAAGTGTAACTTTACAAGCCTACAAGCTAAAGACATCATCATAGGCTTGTTTGAATGGTATAAGGGAGCTCAATAAAGGGCACTTGTATGGAGACCACAGATACACTTTAATTTTATTGACTAGTGCTCCTTGAAGGACTAGTTTAATGACAATGGTTTAGATTATTCAACCAGCATGTTTATATACAAGAGTTATATTCTTTACATACGGACATTTACCTTCCAAGTTTAGCAATAAGGCCCAATATTATCATTACTACTGCAGAAATAATATAGATAATAAAAATACGTACATAAAAGAGAAGTTAGCTAGTATAAATGCTTTATTTTCTTTTATCAGAGAACTAGCCATTTTCAACAAGAACCTTCAAATACTAAAAAATTACCGTAAAAGAATGGGTTTGTATGCACGTATGCATGAAAGAGGTTAATATCTATGTCTTAAAGAACACTCTAATACAGCAGTATTAGTAAAGTATCATTGTCCTGCAGTCCAATCTTAGATATGTGATTATTTCTAGCTGTGAGACTCTAAAGTAAGTCACATGTGGTAATGTGGCAATAAGCTTAGATCTCTGCACTAATCAATACCGTTAGAGAGAATGGCAGTAAGAATCTTTAAAATTGTTTCATCCTGCTGAGTCTTTAAAGGACAAACTTAATAATAAATCAGTGAAATATAACTATACACATATATATATAGTGTGCTTCACACTAATCTTCCTGTATCCCCATATATTGGGTACCCCTATATAGTGCACCCACTCACATATTCCCTTCACTGTATACCCTGTCTGTAATAGTAAGTGCTATGCAGCAGTTGTTGATTATACAGTATATACATCTGAAGCTTTCGGAAGTTGCACAGTTGGTGGCGAGTAGTTTTCAGCTATAGACATACTATCGGGGACTACGCAGTGCATGTCACATGGGGTCAGGTAAATGATTGACAGCAAGAAGGGGAAGTGAGGGGCAGATAACGGGAGCTCTAAAAAGGACACAAAAAGGGATTTTGACATTTTAATCATGCGATATAGGCCAGTAAATCATGGGGGAAAATGGTTAAGTTATGATTTTGTGGGTGGACATGCCCTTTAATAGTAAGTTGTATCCTACACCTCACAAGTTCACCTACAATATGTTTGTGCATATGGCATACTGTTTTATTCAGAAGAATTTAGATTTTCTTTTTGTGTAGGTTTTAGACTTATTCTATGCTAACATGCTACTTATTCTATGCTAACAGTCAAAAGGGCTTATACAATTTAATTTTGTGTTGAATTCCAGAAAAGTAGTAACATAGTGGTTTAGGTTGAATAAAGGCATTCACCCAGCTAGTTTAACCTTTATACCTGCCTCTTTACCCTACCTAACAGTTGAACCAGAGGAAGGCAAAAAAAAACAGCTAGAAATGTGTGTGTGGGGGAGAAACATTTCTTCCTGACTCCAAATGACAATTGGAAAGTACCGTATATACTCAAATATAAGTCGATCCGAGTATAAGCCGAGGTACCTATTTTTACCTAAAAAAAATTTGTAAAAACTGAATGACTCGAGTATAACTCGAGAGTAGAAAATATGACCACTGCGGTCTTCTGATTCTATATTGTTTTCAGGCTTTAGATGCTCTTTAAATAGACAGCAGAATTCCCATACAGTAGTCCCATACAGTAATAGCCAAATCCAGTATGGTTATTACTGTATGGGCTACTGTGTGAGAATTCTGCTGTCCATTTAAAGGACAACTAAAGCCTCAAAACAATACAGAATCAGAAGACAATCTTTAATAATAGATACCATCCTCCTGATTCTGTATTGTGGGTTAGTTGCCCTTTAGTAACCCCCAATACCTTGGCACTCCAGATATTTGGAAACTACAACTCCCAGCATGCTTTAGTTGCTGGGAGTTGTAGTTTACAAACATCTGCAGTGGAACTGCACACACCCTCTCCCCATTCCCACGATGAGCAGTGTCACTTTAAAGCATACTGTAACTTCAGCCACCAATGAGTCTGACACATGAGCAACATACTAACTTGGAAATAGGAATCCGGCTACCTGCACTGCATACACTGATATCCTGCCTGAAGGCTCAGTCACCAACTTGAATGAGGAATCTGGCTGCCACATCCACTGATGTCACTACTCGGTGCCTGTCTCACTTCCCGGCACCGAGTAGTGACGTCAGTGGATGCGACGATCAGTGGATGCTGCAGACGGATTCCTCATTTAAGTATGTGACTGACCCGAGTATAAGTCGAGGTTCGATTTATACTCAAGTATATACGGTATTCCTGGATCAACCAGAACTACATTATATGTATTAATACCAGTAAATCTTAATATTTTTTAGATTTAGAAACTTATCCAGCCCACTTCTGAAGTTGTTCAATGAACTTCCATTACCACATCTGCTGGAAGACCGTTCTCACTGTAAAGAAACCTTTCCTAACCTAAAGATGAAACTTCTTTTCTTCTAGTCTTAAAGGTTGTTCACTTGTCCTCTGATATGACCTATTAGTGAACAATGCACCAGAGAGTTTACTGTATGGCATACAAAAAACAGAATTCTAGTGCACAAACAATTCTAATTGCATATGGAGGTAGCCTTATGGAGGTAGCCAATATTCAATTAGAATTGTTTGTGCATTAGAATTCTGTTTTTTGTATGTATTATATTTTTGGTCTCTAGTGCACTTTAATATGGATGCACAACAGTCAAATTTTCTATATATTGTGTGTTACATTGAAGGTTTGACCAAGCCTTCTGGGAAATTGTACTCCACCCAGAGTTAGGTCATGTGCTCATTTGAGCAAAGTACTTTAAACTAGAGAGTCAGCTTCAAGCATCCAGGCCACACAGGAGAAGCTGTCAGCTCATGTAGCCAAAAAGGCAAGTACCAGTAGGTTAGGACCCAGTTAAAGAAAGCAACCTTGACGTGGTGACTTGGCTTAAAATAATTTGGCCAACTTATTGAACTAATTGCTTTTATTTATCCAGGGTTTAGCAAACTATTTGTAGTAGCAACCTTATGGAGGTAGCCAATATGCAATTAGAATTGTTTGTGCACTAGAATTCTGTTTTTTGTATGTATTATATTTTTGGTCTCTAGTTGCACTTTAATATGGATGTACAACTGCACAATTTTCTATATATTGAGTTTACTATATGGCCCATTAATAAATTTGTATAAAGTGATCATATCCCCACACAATCGTCGCTTCTCTAATGTAAACAGCCCTAACTTAAGCTGCCTGCAAAGTCAAGCCCCTCCATTCCCTTTATTACTTTAGTTGCCCTTCTATGAAATCCTTCCATTTTCAAGATTTCCCTTTTGTATGGGATTCCAAAACTGTACTGCATATTCCAAATGAGGCCTTACCAGTGTCTTGTAAACAGGATGAATAATATTTTTCTCCCTTAAATCTATTTCCCTAGTTATACAAAACAATATCTTGCTAGCTCTAGTCGTGGCTGTCTGGCATTGTTTGCTACAGCTAAGTCAGTTTTCTACTAGAACCCCAAATCTTTTTGTAGTGTTTTGGTTTTGGGGTGTCTCCTGGATAGGTAAATTGGGGTACCTACATATGTTTACTGTCAACTCTGTAGAATCAGAGTGTTATGTGTAAACTTAACTTTTCTACAAATTAAATTGTAAAAATAAAAATGTTTAAAATGTTACATTTTTGCCAGTTTGTACTAAAAAACTTCCAACATAAAAGTCCCCCTACAAAAGTAATAAAAGTTCTTAAGTCTCCTATACACATGCCATTACCACAATGTATGGAATCTGTCAGATATACTTGGTGTTAACAGCATATAAAAAAACTTTACAATGTATGGGGAACGGTTGGCCATGTGTTCATATACGTAACAATCGGATCAGACTCCTCTAAGTTAAGTTAAAGGAGCCAATATAGCCTTCAGTACCAACCAACCTCAATGCAAACAGTAGTAGTTGTGCATTGTGTTTGGTTGTTTTCAGCCTCCTCACCTTGCCGATATAAGGCAAATACTAGCGGATATGACAATGTTGGCAAGGTATATTGCCAATTTAAAGGGTTTCTAAGCTTAATTTTTTTTTCAAGTCCATTACTGGAAACTATAATTCTTTCCAGCCCCCACTGGGAAATTCCCTCTCCCAGGACTGGCTCATAGTGATTAAAAAGCATGCTTGCCCTCACAGAAAGTTGTGCCTTATGAAGGGGGCGTTGGTTAAAAGTAGGAGGGGGAATTCTTAGTCAGAGCAAATCAAGTACTGGATTGAAGGCATGCAGCAACAAACCTCAGAGTATATGCTACTTAACATGTATTATTTATAGATTGAAGCAAAGCCTTTTTTTTCAGTTTACATACCCTTTAAGCCTCTCCATGTAGACTAACAGATTTCTCTCCAACAGGTTCCCCCGTCTACCAAGCAGCAGATTCCAACATGTATAGAATACGACCTCCCCTCCCTGGTAGTTAGTAAGAGGCTGGACGCTGCACCAGGTGGTATGGGAATATATACGTACGTTTGTTCATACACAGCGTCACTGGCCACCAATGAAATACCGATTGGAAGGACAGGATAGGTTTTCAATGAATGCGCAGTATGTGTTCTCCCCAGAAATTGCTTTCAGCCGGGTGGCATGAAAAAGTAGCCAGGTGGGGCATAACAGGGAAATTCGGTGAGATCTGAGATTTAACTCTTTCAGTGCCAACAGACTTTCCAAGAGTATTGCTATTAGCACTTTCCCAGAATTATTGCCATTAACTCTTCAGTGCCAGCACTTTCCCAGAGTCTTACCTTTAAGACTTTTTAGCTGCCAGCATTGACATGACATACAGTATTCACCTGCTTTCCATGTCTACTCCACTGAATTGTTCCCTCCTCACCTACTCTAAGTTATAATTGGAGAGTTAGGTGGAAGGAAGTAGGGGACAGGGATCTCATGGCTGCTAGTCACAGGGGCCACTGTTATAAAGTCTGCAGAAGCTTTTACTTGCTATTTTAGAACTGTTCTCCTCAGTACTATTAGCTGAGCTCATCCTCCCCCCTCCTTTCTTCACCTTCAGTTAATTTGCAACATTTGTTGTTTATGTAGAGGGAGCTGAGTTCAGTCTCTCTGTTCGCTACAATGTTGCAAATTACAGCAGAACAAGGAGAGCGGTTCTAACACAGCAAGTTGCTGACAGGAAGATGCTAGGGAGAACACAGGGCGTCCTGGTTCTTTGCTTAGAAACGGCCCAGGATGGAAGACCACAAGAGGGAGGATATACCAGACATGCTATGAATTTAAAAGGACATTCTGCTATGAACAGAAAGGACGTTTTTAATAATCTGTACGTATACATGGTGCCAGGAAAAAAAGATAATTTAATAACAATAATACTCATAAAAATAAAAAATAATTCTTAGGGGAAAAAACATCCTTCAAATAAACAAGTCATCAAGACATTGACTGACTACATACAGCTAATACTGAGCTGAAAAAATTAAATTCATAGTTTCTGAAAGCTACTGTATTTTTATGTCGTCGATGAAGGGAAGAAATAAGATGACCTCTTAAAAATGTCACTGCAATTAATATAGTTTGGTATGACTAGGCAAAGTAACTTTAAAAGAGCCTCTTTGCAATCAGGCCATGAACACTGCTCACAACCTTCCAGTGCAATACAGACCTTTTAATTGATTTGCTTCTGTTTCTCTGAACTGGTGAACTTGAGCATTAATTGAGCACAGTTATATCATCTAAACTGAGGCCACATCTTTCATTAAGTGTAATAGAAAATTACAATGTTCCTTACCTAATAGAAAAATTCTAGAGCACTGAGAGTTATGAACAAAATTATGGATTACATATATTTACAAAATACACTGTTTATTCTAAAAAATATAGAATATAAATGCCTTGTTGGCATCTTTGCCAAACATTATACCAGTTAAAAACATAGCTAGCAGAACTTCTGCCATTTCGTTTCCAATAGCCCAACATCAAATTCATATAAATGATTTAGTATACAATATATAGTAAACAATGTTCCAAAGCTCCCTCTCTATATTTCAAGCCCAGAGTCCTCCCTCGGTGTCCCAAGGCCAAAGTCCCCACTCAGTGTCCCAAGGCCAGAGTCCTCCCTCGGTGTCCAATGGCCCCCTCAGTGCCCCAAGCCCAGAGTCCTCCACTTAATGTCCCAAGAGAAGAGTCCCCATCCAGTGTCCTAAGCCAAGAGTACCCACTCAGTGTCCCAAGCACAGAGACCTCACCCAGTGTCCAAAGCCCAGAGTTCCCCCCCAGTGTCTCAAGCCCAGAGCCCCTCTCTATGTTTCAAGCCCATAGTCCTCCCTCATTGTCCCAAGGCCAAAGTCCTCACTCAGTGTCCCAAGGCCAGAGTCCTCCCTCAGTGTCCAATGGCCCCCTCAGTGTCCCAAACCCAGAGTCCTCTGCTTAGTGTCCCAAGAAGAGAGTCTCCATCCAGTGTCCCAAGCCAAGAGTCCCCCCTCAGTGTCCCAAGCACAGAGACCTCGCTCAGTGTCCAAAGCTCAGAGTCCCCCCTCAGTGTCTCAAGCCCAGAGTCCCCCCTCAGTGTCCCAAGCCCAAAGTCCTTCTTCAGTGCCCAAAGGCCAGAGTGCCCCCTTAGTTTCGCAAGCCTAGAGTCCTCCATTTAGTGTCCCAAGCCCAGAATCCCCCTTCAGTGTCCCAAGCCTAGAGTCCTCCCTCAGTGTCCCAAGTCGAGTCCTTTCAATGTCACAAGCTGAGTGTCCCCCCTTAATGTCCCAAGCCCATCTTCCCATTAGTGTCCCAAGCCCAGAGTCCTCCCTCAGTGTCCCAAACCCAGAGTCCCCCTCTATGTTTCAAGCCCAAAGTCCACTCTCAGTGTCCCAAGCCCAGAGTCATCCCTCAGTGTCCCAAGCCCAGAGTCGTCCCTTAGTGTCCCAAGCCCAGAGTCTTCTCTGTGTCTCAAGCCCAGCGTCCACTCTCAGTGTCCCAAGTCCCTCCTGTCAGGCCGCAACACTTACCTGCCTCACGCTCTCGCGTCGGGTCCGTCAGCCGGCCTTGGAGATCTTTCGGTCAGCTCTTTAATGGCTGATGTCATCACATTGCGTCTTCATGTCTTCGTGCGCGAGCGCCTCCGTCTCTGCTCGCGCACCTGGCCGGCTGTCTTCTGGTGCCACGCGGGCGCGCGCAGGCACCTCTCCTTATCTCCTCCGGTCCTGTAGTCCTCTGATTGGACGGAGGAAATCCAATTTAGTTTAAACTGGCCAATCCCTGCATTAAACTCTTGTCATCCATTCCCCATTGGTTCTTTTGTTCTACTTAAAGGGACTGTAAACTCCCCATCCTCAATAAAAACAACTGTGTGCCATCCGTTTCTATTATTCACAGGGAGGTGAGAACGCTTATTCTTTCAACTCCCTGTGATAATAGGATGCTCGGGGGACCTGGAACTTACCTTCGCCCCGCTCCTCTCGCAGCCGCTCCTTCACTGAAAGCCGCTCTGTCCCGACCGTGCGCCCTATCCCGCGCGATCGGGAGAGAACAGCTGTTCAGTGAAGAAACGGCAGCGAGAGGAGCGGGGCGAAGGAAAGTTCCAGGTCCCCCGAGCGTCCTATTATTCACAGGGAGGTGAGAATAAGCGTTCTCACCTCCCCATGAATAATAGAAACGGATGGCACATAGTTGTTTTTATGGGTTTAGTGTTCCTTTAAGCCTGTTTCAGTTATTTCTCCCTTGCCTCTTAAAGTTTGGAATAGCAAAGCTAGTGGTCCCTGCTATTAGTTCTAGTAGCCATATCTAATTCTAAGTTGCCAAGTCTTGTTCTTGTCATATTATCATTGTTCTTCTCATTTTTCATTGTTTTCCTATATTATTGCGTTTTCTTGTCTTCCAGTCCCTGTTCAGCTCCATTGGTGTTCCGGTTTTCCAGAATATACCTGGCCTCAGCGTCTATACCTTGCACTCTAAGACCTGGGGGTAACCGTGTACAGCGAGGCGCAACAAGTCTCCTGACGATCGGGGGCTTGTCTATAGGTGAAGACAGCAGCTGTAGATTGGGGTATAGGTTCTGAAGGTATACTTGGGGACTCCGGGCATCACATTATAACAGGCCTACATGGAAGCAATACAAGAGCAATTGAGGCTCTTAACTGGGGCTGTTAACCAACTGGCCCAAAGGGTTGCGGTCCAAGAAAATAAATCACCACCACAGGCTCCAGTTCCTGTCTTGGAACCTAAGGCTCAGTTACCCAAGAAATTTAATGGTGAGCGTAGTTCATTTGATAATTTTATGAACTCTTGTAAATTATATTTTCGGCTACGCCCCATCTCAACGGGCTCTGAGTCTCAAAAAGTAGCCCTAGTTATTTCCCTCCTTCAAGGGGACCCTCAGACCCGGGCCTTCGGTTTACCTCAAGAAAGTCCAGCCTTAGCATCCGTGACCGCCTTCTTCGATGCTATGGCTTTTCTGTATTCCGATCCTGACCATACTGCCACTGCCAAAACCAAGATCAGAAATCTTCATAAAGCTAGACACTTTGCCGAAGAATATGCTGCAGAGTTTTGGGCACTGGGCGGTGAGTACCCGCTGGAATGATTCAGCTTTAAAAAATCAGTTTGCCTTTGGCCTTTCGGAATCCATTAAGGATACTCTCCTATATTACCTGCCTACTGAGTCCCTTGACAAGTCTATGGCGTTGGCCATCAAAATTGACCGTAGGTTCAGGGAATGTTCTCAGGAGAGATTAATGGCTACTCCAGGACCTTCCGGGTCATCACTGACTCCTTCTGTTCTCGCTCCACCTTCCCCAGAGGAACCCATGTAATTGGGTATGTCCAAGCTTCCTCTGGCGGAAAAGAACAGAAGGCAGCAGGAAGGAATCTGTCTTTATTGTGGCAAGGCAGGTCACTTATCTAATGTGTGTCCAAAAAAGGGGTCCAGAAAGGCGGGAAACTTCAGCGCCTAGGTGAGTTAGAGGGGGGATCCCCAGGCGATCAGATAGTTTCTGCTAATGTTCAATCTAATAAAATTTTGTTACCTGTTAAAATTTCTGGGGGTTCTAGTGTTTTCCATTTCCAGGCCTTTTTAGATAGTGGAGCGGCTGGATATTTCATGGACCATACTCTGGCCATGTCCATTGGTATTCCACCCAACCCAAATTCTAACCCTATTAAAGTTTTGGCTATTAATGATCCCCCTTCTTTCCAGCAGGCTGTATCTATGACACAAGAGATCACTGTCCCGGTTGAGTCGGGTTATCCTGAGGTTTTGACATTCTTTCTCTTGGATATTCCATCCAATCCTGTCATCCTGGGTTTGCCCTGGTTCGTAAAAACAAGCAAGGTATCAAAGTAGAGGAGCACACTACTGTCGTGAAAATTTCTATTTTAGTGCAAAAACAGCATACAACGTTTCGGGGACTTGGGCCCCATCCTCAGGCGAGTCCCCGAAACGGTGTATGCTGTTTTTGCACTAAAATAAAGAAATTTTCACGACAGTAGTGTGCTTCTCACTTTGATACCTTGCTTGGTTTATGGAGCCCTGGAAGTGAGGGGTCTAAGAGGATAGCCCCTACCAACTTGTCTGGCTAACCAGCCAACAGCGGTGTGCCATAGTACATTTGGAACTTCCGTAAAAACAACCCAGTCCTAGATTGGTCCCCTGGTCAGACTGTCAGGTGGGGGCTTTATCATGAAAACCAGGTTCCTTCCATTCCTTTGTCTATTACTGATGTTAAAGGGTTACCTATTTGTTATAACGATTATCTTGATGTTTTGTCCCTCAGAGTTGTGGGCTGAATTTTTACCATTTGCTGAATTTTCCTATAACAATACTCATTCATTTTTCTACAGGTACATCTCCATTTTTCTGCATTTACAGCTATCATCCCAAAGCATCTTCATTAGCTGCACCCACTTCCAATTTTCCTCTCTTAGAAAACTGGTTTCAACACATGTCATCTATTTGGCGCCAGGTACAACTAAATCCTTAAAAAGAGTTTGCAGATAAACATCGATCTAAGGAACCGGACTTCTCTCCTGGTGATCTTGTATGGGTCTCCACTCGTAACCTCTCTCTTCGCCAACTCTGTTCCAACTTGGGTCCTAAGTTTATCGGTCCATATCCTATTATTCAGAAAATCAATAGAGTAACCTACAAAGTGGCCTTACCTCCATCCAACAAAAGTACTAACTCATTTCATGTTTCATCTGTTGTATTCAATTAGATCAACTGGACTTGAATACAACAGATATACCATGACCTGGATGAATGAGAACCTTCACAAGCACATTTCATGTTTCATTACTAAAATCAGCTGCTTCTGCTCTTGCTACATCTGAACCGTATCCTCTAGTCGAGTCCAGGGAGAAACAAAATTTGAGGTTGACAAAATCTTGGGTGAGGTTGACAACTCACGTTGGCTCCAAAAATCTTTACAGTATCTTATTGATTGGAGAGGTTACGGTCCTGAGGAAAGATGCTGGGTTCCTCATCATCAGGTCCATGCTCAGGAACTAACTGACCAGTTTCACAAGGACAATCCAGATAAACCTGCCTTAAAGAGTCCAGTGGCTCCTCGTGAGGGGGGGTAATGTTAGGCCGCAACGCTTACCTGCATCGCGCTCCCGTGTTGGGTCCGTCGGCTGGCCTCAGAGATCTTCGGTCAGCTCCATCGTGGCTGAGGTAATCACGTCGCGTTTTCGCGCGCAAGCGCCTCCTCCTCTGCTCGCGCACCGGGCTTTCTTCTGGTGCCGTGCGGACGCGTGCAAGCACCTCTCCTTATCTCCTCCGGTCCTGTAAACCTCTGATTGGACAGAGGAGATCCAATTTAGTTTAAAGGAGAACTAAACCCAATTTTTTATACTCCAGAATCTGAAAACAACCCCCCTAAAAACCCCACTAAGCTATAAATCCCACTTCAGTAAAATGTATTGTATGTACTGTTAGAACTGGATAAGAAGTATCTGTGTGTATGTGCCGTGTCAGACCACACCTCCTGACCTCAGTCACATGCTTCCTTGCTTATCTGTCTGTAAGGATTGGCTAGAGATATTAATGGGTGTGACCAACTGTAACAAGTTCTGCCATAGTAGCTGATGACTGAAGCAGTAAGCGGAGTAAGACAACAAAGGTCAGTTACCTAGCAACAGATGTGGCACTAGAAGCTGTGAAGTAAAGACACATACCTAGTCTTTGGTCAATTTTAAGGAACAAGAGATTTCTGGTTTCTATATCAGTATCTGCTTCTCGTTGTTCTGCGGCTTTAGTTGTCCTTTAAACTGGCCAATCCCTGCATCAAACGCTTGTCATCCATTCCCCATTGGTTCTACTGTTCTACTTAAAGGGTATCTCCACTGCTAAAAGTCACCTGGGTTGTAAGGATATGATATGGATGGTGGAAATGTACCTGCAGTATCCTGTGTCTTTGAGCAGTAGTTTAGAAGAAATCCAAGAGTTTGTCCCAGAACGCTATGGATGGAGCAGGTCCGCCCACTTCATTGACTGCCTGCATGTAAAATGTCCGACGCGCGTTTTCCTTAGTGCATGCGCAGAATGTGAGAGGATCCGTCGGGACACACCACACACCCCACAACAACACACACACACACACACACACACACACACACACACACACACACACACACACCAGGCATACCAGATTGCCTCATATTCCCAGCATCCCCTATGAAATCAATCTTAGAGTTAGACACAAACAAATCTTTATTAAAAACAAAACAAGTTCCCCTGTATTTGTTACAGTAGTGTGGGAAGAGGGTTTAACTTTTCCTCCCCTGTCTCTCTCTGCATAATCAGCTGGAAAAATGAACTTAGAGAGTCAGGGAGGAAAGGATTTCTTACTGCAGCCAAGTGGGTGTGTCTGCTACCATGATGATGCACATTGAGTGACAGCACTCCCAGCACAGGGGAAGACACACCCCCAGGAACCTGCACAGCTTTCCCATGCTGCTGCCATCAAACGAAAGGGAATTCTGGGGAAAAAAGGTAGGGGGAGGGTTGTGGGATGGGTTTGGGTTTTGTACTTTAAAATAAACCAAAAAAAAAAAAAAAAAAAGCTTTTTCCTCAGTGGAGATACCCTTTAAGCCTGTTTCAGTTATTTCTCCCTTGCCTGTTATAGTTTTGGTATAGCTAAGCTAGTGGTCCCTGCTATTAGTTCTAGTAGCCATATCTAGTTATAAGATGTCAAGCCTTGTTCTTGTTATATTATCATTGTTCTTTTCATTGTTTTCCTATATTATTGTCTTTTCTTGTCTTCCAGTCCTTGTTCAGCTCCATTGGTGTTCCGGTTTTCCAGAGTATACCTGGCCTCAGCGTCTATACCTTGCGCTCTAAGACCTGGGGGTAACCGTGTACAGTGAGGCGCCCTCAGTGTCGCAAGCCCAGAGTCACCCTCAGTGTCCCAAGCCTAGTCCCCTCTCACTGCCCTAAGCCCAGAGTACCCATCAGTGTCCCAAGCTCAGAGTCCCCCCTCAGTGTCCCAAGCCGAGTCCCCCTCAGTGTCCCAAGCCTAGAGTACCCCCCTTAGTGTCCAAAGCCTAGAGTCCCTCCTCAGTTTCCCAAGCTCAGAGTCCCCTCTCAATGTTCAAAGCCGAGAGTCTCCTCTCAGTGCCCCAAGCCCACCATCCTGTTAGTGTCCCAAGCCCAGAGTCCCCCCTCAGTGTCCCAAGCCCAGAGAGACCCCCCCCCACCAGTGTCCCAAGCCCAGAGTCCCCCCCCTCAGTGTCCCAAGCCTAGAGTCCCTCCTCAGTGTCCCAAGTCCAGAGTCCCCTCTCAATGTTCCAAGCCAAGAGTCTCCATGCGTTGTCCCAAGCCCATCATCCCATCAGTGTCCCAAGCCAGAGTCCCCCCTCAGTGTCCCAAGCCCAGAGTCAACCCCAGCGCCTCAAGCCCTGAGTTCCCCCTCATTGTCACAAGCCCAGAATCCTCAGTGTCACAGAGTCACCCTCAGTGTCCCAAGCTAGTCCCTCCCATGCCCTAAGCCCAGAGTCCCCCCCTCAGTGTCCCAAGCCCAGAGTCCCCCCTCAGTGTCCCAAGCCCAGAGTCCCCCTCAGTGTCCCAAGCCTAGAGTCCCTCTCAGTGTCCCAAGTCCAGAGTCCCCTCTCAATGTTCCAAGCCAAGAGTCCATGAGTGTCCCCAACCCATCATCCCCATCAGTGCCCAAGCCCAGAGTCCCCCCTCAGTGTCCAAGCCCAGAGTCAACCCCAGCGCCTCAAGCCTGATTCCCCCTCATGTCCACAAGCCCAAGAGGATCACCACTCAGGTCAGCAACAACAGGTCACCCTCAGTGTCCCAAGCCCAGAGTCCCCCCTCAGTGTCCCAAGCCCAGAGTCCCCCCTCTCAGTGTCCCAAGCCCAGAGTCCCCCCCTCAGTGTCCCAAGCCTAGAGTCCCTCCTCAGTGTCCCAAGTCCAGAGTCCCCTCTCAATGTTCCAAGCCAAGAGTCTCCATGCGTGTCCCAAGCCCATCATCCCATCAGTGTCCCAAGCCCAGAGTCCCCCCTCAGTGTCCCAAGCCCAGAGTCAACCCCAGCGCCTCAAGCCCTGAGTTCCCCCTCATTGTCACAAGCCCAGAGTCATCCTCAGTGTCACAAGCAGTCACCCTCAGTGTCCCAAGCCTAGTCCCCTCCCACTGCCCTAAGCCCAGAGTCCCCCCTCAGTGTCCCAAGCCCAGAGTCCCCCCTCTCAGTGTCCCAAGCCCAGAGTCCCCACTCAGTGTCCCAAGCCTAGAGTCCCTCCTCAGTGTCCCAAGTCCAGAGTCCCCTCTCAATGTTCCAAGCCAAGAGTCCATGAGTGTCCCAAGCCCATCATCCCATCAGTGTCCCAAGCCCAGAGTCCCCCCTCAGTGTCCCAAGCCCAGAGTCAACCCCAGCGCCTCAAGCCCTGAGTTCCCCCTCATTGTCACAAGCCCAGAGTCACCTCAGGTCACAACAGTCACCCTCAGTGTCCCAAGCCTAGTCCCTCCACAGCCTAAGCCAGAGTCCCATCAGTGTCCCAAGCTCAGAGTCCCCCTCAGTGTCCCAAGCCCAGAGTCCCCCCTCAGGTTCCCAGCCTAGAGTCCTCCCTTAGTGCCAAAGCCAGAGTCCCTCCTCAGTTCCCAAGCTCAGTCCCCTCTCAATGTTCAAAGCGGAGAGTCTCCTCTCAGTGCCCCAAGCCCACCATCCTGTTAGTGTCCAAGCCCAGAGTCCCCCTCAGTGTCCCCCAAGCCCAAGTCCCCCCTCAGTGTCCAAGCCCAGAGTCCCCCCCTCTCAGTGTCCCAAGCCCAGAGTCCCCCCCTCAGTATCCCAAGCCTAGAGTCCCTCCTCAGTGTCCCAAGTCCAAAGTCCCCTGTCAATGTTCCAAGCCAAGAGTCTCCATGAGTGTCCCAAGCCCATCATCCCATCAGTGTCCCAAGCCCAGAGTCCCCCCTCAGTGTCCCAAGCCCAGAGTCAACCCCAGCGCCTCAAGCCCTGAGTTCCACCTCATTGTCACAAGCCCAGAGTCACCCTCAGTGTCACAAGCCTAGTCCCCTCCCACTGCCCTAAGCCCAGAGTCCCCATCAGTGTCCCAAGCTCAGAGTCCCCCCTCAGTGTCCCAAGCCCAGAGTCCCCCCTCAGTGTCCCAAGCCTAGAGTCCCCCCCTTAGTGTCCAAAGCCTAGAGTCCCTCCTCAGTGTCCCAAGATCAGAGTCTCCTCTCAATGTTCCAAGCCGAGAGTCTCCCCTCAGTGCCCCAAGCCCATCATCCTGTTAGTGTCCCAAGCTCAGACCCCCCTCAGTGTCCCAAGCCTAGTGTCCCCTCTCAGTGTCCCAAGCCTAGGCCCCCTCCTTAGTGTCCAAAGCCTAGAGTCCCTCCTCAGTGTCCCAAGCCGAGTCCCCTCTCAATGTTCCAAGCCAAGAGTCTCCATCAGTGTCCCAAGCCCATCATCCCATCAGGGACCCAAGCCCAGAGTCCCACCTCAGTGTCCCAAGCCCAGAGTACCCCTCATTGTCCCAAGCCTAGTCCCCTCTCACTGACCAAAGCCCAAAGTCCCCCCTCACTGTCCCAAGCTCATAGTCCCTTCTTAGTGTCCCAAGCAGAGTCCACTCTGTGTTCCAAGCCCAGAGTCATCCCTCAGTATCCCAAGCCCAGAGTCCCCTCTCAGTTTTTAAACAAGTAGTAAAGTGTAAAAGCAATATCACAGAACTATAGCTGTGTGAAACAAGAATTTATTTGACACTGAAATATGCGTGCAACATGTTTCGGACAGGAGTACTTTCTCAAAGCCCAGTCACCTCTCAATGTCCACAGCCCAGAGTTCTCCCTCAGTTTCCCAAGCCCAAAGTCCCCTCTTAGATTTCTCTTAGGTCAAAGTCCCACCTTAGTGTCCCAAGCCCAGAATCCCCCTTCAGTGTCCTAAACAGAGAGTCCTCCCTCAGTTTCCCAAGTCCAAAGTCCTCTCAGTGTCCCAAGCCGAGTCATCCCTTAGTGTCCAAAGCCCAGAGTCCCCGCTCAGTGTCCCAAGCCCAGTCTCCTCTCAGATTCCCCCTAGCCCTTAGTGTCCCAAAACCAGCACCACCCCCAGTCTCCTAAGTCCAGAGTCCTTCCTTAGTTTCCCAAGCCCAGAGTTCCCCCTCAGTGTCCCAAACCTAGCGTCTTCCCTCAGTGTCCCAAGCCCAAAGTTCCCCCATCAGTCTCCCAAGCCCAGAGTTCCCCCAACAGTGCCATGTCCCAAGCCCAGCCCCCCCCTTGGTGTCGCAAGCCCAGAGTCCCCTCTTGGTGTCCCAAGCCAAAGTTGCCTCTCAGTGTCCCAAGCTCCCCTTAGTGTCCCAAGCCCAGAGTCCCCTCTTGGTGTCCCAAGACCAAAGTCCCCCTCCGTGTCCTAAGCCTTGAGTCCTACCTCAGTGTCCCAAGCCCAGAGTCCTCTCTCATTATCCCAAGCCCAGAGTCCCCCTCATTGTCCTAAGCCCAGAGTTCCCCCTTCAGTGTCCCAAGCATAATGTACCCTCTCTGTGTCCCAAGCCAAAGTTGCTTCCCAGTGTCCCAAGCTCAGGGTCCCCCCTCAGGTTCCAAAGCCCAGAGTCCACTCTCGGTGTCCCAAGCCCAGAGTCCACTCTCGGTGTCCCAAGCCTAGAGTGCCCTTTCAGATTCCCCCTAGCCCAGAGTCCCCCCATAGTGTACCAAGCCAAAAGTCCCATTTCATTGTTCCAAGCCCAGAGTCCCCCCTCATTGTCCCAAGCCCAGAGCCCCCCTCATTGTCCTAAGCCCAGAGTTCCCCCATCAGTGTCCCAATCCCAGAGTTCCCCATCAGTGTCCCAAACCCAGCGTCCCATAGTCCCCTCTCATTGTCCTAAGCGCAGAGCCCAGCTACAGTAAAACTATACATAACAGAAGAGTTTATGATACCAAGGCACTTGATAAGCAGCTGAAATGTTAGATGTTTCAGAATGGATATCTATAGAATAGGGGACAGATCAACAAAACAATGGTACAGTGACTGTTGGGAAGAATTACAGTTTCCAGTAATGGGCGATGTAAAAAATTTAATTTCTTAGTGCACGCTATGCATAAGTGTGAGGGGAGGGGTGAGGTGGGGGAGCTATCAGGAGAGACACAGCAGTAAGTAGTAAGATATAGGTTTAGGGGGCAATATAGGAAACACAAACAAGTGCTCTTGCCTCCATTAGAATTATCATTTTTAATAAAAAAGAGTGATTTGGCAGGACTGTTCCTTTAAGTAAAATAAGTCAGCGATCGAAGGTGCTGGACTGCTGCCTCCACCATTAATACCCTTTTCTCTTTTACAAATATAAGCTGTTGTCCCTATACCTTTATTGCCCTGTATAACAGGAGTGTTTATATAATGCCTATAACTTAATATTAAATTGCACTTTCTGAATAAACCACATTATGAAAAAAATAAGCATCTCTGGAGAGTTAGCAATAGAAATACACTTTGCCCAGAACGAGTAAATATGAAGTGAATGTAAACCCTTGTTATAAATAATTCCTACCATATATACAACTTCTTTACTGTCACTAACACTAGCAGGCAGATAAATAAAATAATTTTAAAGGGCATGTCCACCCCCAAACTAAAATCCCACCAACTACTGGCCCCACTGTACAATTAAAAAAAAATCCTTACCATACATTCCTGCTCCTTGTGGTTCTTCTGTAGTGCCTCTTTAAAGTCCAGGAAACTGTAGGGTAGAAGCTGTCTTCCTGTCCAAAAGGTCTCTGCCTCTGTGATGTGTCCAGGAGGGATAGAGACATGCGCAGTGGAGCCCTTTTCCCCACTCCCTCCCTCCTGATCCCTCCGTGGCTTGCATTTAGGTTGCATAAAAAGCTCTTCATATCTTGTAGGACATACCCTCCCACCCCTAACCGCTATATTCATGCTTCATAAATCGTTCACAATCTCTACTTATGCCTCCTCATTCCAGTGTCGTTTTCATTGATGGCAGCCGCGGCTGTGATTGGCTGCTTCTGGCGGGCAGGGGAGCCGGACCAGAACAGCGCAGGAACGAGGAGGTGTAAGTAGTGATTGGAAAAGATTTATGAAGTATAAATATAGCGTTTGGGGGTGGGAGGGTATGCCCTACAAGATGGCAAAAGTTTGTAAAGAGGGTGGACATGCCCTTTAATAAACTGTTCCATTTTCCACAAAGCATCAAACCCTTAAATTCTGAGTAGGTTATCTCTGCTGCTGGACTAGGAAATAGTCCAGCAGCAGATTCAGTTTGGAATGGATTCTCATTTAATTTACATAAAATCTTAACAACAAATTGCACCAGTCCATTATAATTAAGGTACGAAATTGCACTGCCTGTAACTCATTGCTTTGACAAACCAACAATACAGAAAATGCAACCAATATTCATGCGATTTTTAAAGAAATGGGATTATCAACCCTAGCATAAACAACTAAAGACAGTAGTATGCAATAAAGGAAGAGAGGATGGAACTAAATCTGGAAAGGATTTAACACTGTTAATAGTTAGGATCTGTAAAAGTAATATGAAATGTGCAATCAAATCCCTGGGCTACAAAAAATCTCATTCTAGTACACATTTAATACACAATTAATTTACATGAGAAGATTTTAATAGCTTTAGTAAGTGTGCATTATGTCATGGACTCTCTACTAGCTGATTGGGTGGTTACTTTGGGAAGCTGAACACTTTAGGGGTTACCATACATACAGTATATGCCTCTACATATACAAATAAAAAATTATCAAGCTGAATAGCTGGTCAGTGTTTACATTAGAAGCACTGAGCTGTAACTTGCAGCCTTGCAGCATGTAGATTTGATCATTTGTTGTAGGGTTTTATAGGTAGAGATGGCAACCCTACCAAAAAACTAATTTTCTAATATAACTTGAATTATTATTATTGTGGATTTATATAGCGCCAACATCTTTTAAAATTACATATATACATTCATATCAGGCCCTGCCCTGAAGATCTTACAAACATTTATTTGACACATACAACCTCTCAGTATGTCTTTATGATTGTGGGGGAAACCAGAGTGCCCGGATGAAACCCACGCAAGCATGGGGAGAACAGTTAATGTAATGCAATTTGTATTACAATATACACTGTACGTTTATTGTGAACTGTATTGAAGAGCATCTCCACTGCCAAAATTAAATTTGGGGATTTCAGTTTAATTGAAGAACGTGAGGTAAAGGAGCTGTCTTTCCTCCCGTTCTTCAATCGATCCGAGGAGCCAGCAGGGAACCAAGAGAACTTTACTGCAATCTTGCTCCTCCGCTCCTTCCTCTGACAGTTGGCAACTAAGTCCATGCTCTCTTGAACTGTATACCTCAGCTATTATTAGTGGTGTGTTACTTGTTGCTGCTAATTAGCATAGAGCAGCATATGGCAAGTGATGCCATTCAGCTTCTGGCAATCAATGCCATGTGACAGAAATCCAGGTTGCAGAGATAGGTAGAAGTGGGAACCCAGAACAGTAAGTACTTTTAAAAAACAGTCAGGTAAGGATGATTTTAACCCAATTAACGTGTGCAACATAGGAATAAAATATACAGGGAGATGCAATATTCCATGCTAAATGAAAATAAGCACTTAAATTACGCTAACCTATGTACTAACGTGTTAGCGAAAGGTTTTGCACTGCCTGCACCATGTCGCAATTTTTTCTTTGCGAAAAGTGATGCAATAAATTTTGCACCTTTTTTTGCACTAGTTTTTTGCGCAACAATTAATAGCGCCTCTTCAATGGTGTCTTTAAAATATGCGCAAAAGTTCGCAAGTTACCACTAGCGTTTTCATAATGTGTTAACGGTCGCAAAGTGGTTAATACATTGCAGGACCGAGTGCACGTAGGTTGCAATAGCGAAATATATTGAATCTCCCCCATAGTCTTTGGGAGAATATGCACTTTAATATTTTCATTTTGCTCTCCTTTAAAAAAGAGCAACACCCCTTAAATTTAAGAAAAAAAACTCCACTAACTGTAAATAAAGTCCAGGTGTTCTCATCTTCCAACTTCAGCCACAAACAATGAGGTTTTCTGTAAATATTTATCCAAGGAGAAATTCTTTTTAAAAAATGTTTAAAAAATCTTTTTACCTCATTGGTGAGGAATGACATAGTCCTGCTCCGTCTCATCTTCATAAATAGATTATCACTCTGTCCCTAGAAATCAAACATAAAATCAGTTAAATGAGCCAGATTGTATTTTAGAGTGGCCACTAGATGGCATTAAGCTTTGCATGCATGACTTGCAATATTATGGGTGATAAATGCTTACTTAAAGAAGTGGAAAACTGTAGCCCTATTTGGAATACAAGTTTTTTTTTCCAAAATATTTTGTTTTAATATAGATTTTTTTTCTGCTGATATCTGTGTACATTTTTTTCATAATGCCTAAATAGCAGAGAGCTGAAACGTAAGCCTCTGAAACCACAGAAATCATCAGTAATTCTGTAGGTTTAATGTAGGGTTGCCCAACCAGAAAGAGCACAGTGTCCATACCAGTGACCAGGGTGCTCCTGTTAACTCTCTCTAGCCCCAGCCTGCCCACCATGGGGATCGGCCTCGGATATATTTGCTAATACTGCACGTGTACCGACACATTCAAAAGCGATCTGCCAATACATATGCGATCGTAATTGCATGTGTAACCTTTAAGATGGGAATAGTGTGAGGGTTTTTTTTTGTGGTTCTATGTCTATTGCCCATTAAGCATCTAAACGGCTTTTCTTTATTTATATTTTTCTAATAAAATTCAAAACACAAAACCTTTTTGCTTTTGTTATTACTACATTTTCCTTTCCTACTTAAAACTGAAAAAGTACAAAAATCAACCCTTTTTAGAAAAAGATACTAGTTTCAGGGAAATTTGCTGAAATCCACTCCGGTGGAGATATAATATCAGTAAATAAATCTATACTCTCAGAACCCAGGGCACTCACAGGACTTGTTATCCATGTCCAACAATAGTGTCGGAACTGCGATCAACGCGTTTCAGCCATCGTATCGGCTGTCCTCAGGATCGTAAAGTTCCCTTCACTCGCGCAATCTTTTAAGGCAAGGTGGGTCACTCCCATCTTGACCTTAAACCTATCAGTGCTCCCTTACCTACCGTGTAATACAAAAATTGCATCCTATCTAGCCATATGGGTCACTGCTGGAAACAGAACTTTATACATCACAGGAAAATACATTACTGTAACATCGTAAGAACCCAAATTGACTGGCTACTTAATCCTATTAAAATGGCTAAATCGAACAACAGAATTGTGTCAAATATCTTAAAATATGAAATTCACTAAAGAACAGCTCCTATATACCACCATCCCACCTCAAAGTCAGGAAGGTCAAAAGGGCTGACTATATATATAAGAATGATAGAAAACAGGATAATGACCACAATTCATTGAGACCCCTAGGGGTTAAAGTCTCGAGGCATCTTATCCACTAAGCTTCCAATTGCAACAGTCGCTTGTCCCTAGTAGTGCCACAGTAGTTAAACGGTACATGATCAATGGCCATCCATTTGAATTGTGTCAAACCATGGTTGGCGGCCTTAAAGTGATGGGCTACAGACTATTCACCATATTTATTGTTACCATCCTTTATGTCGGTCTTTCCGGACAACGTTATCCTGATGGCTAACCTATGATTACTCACTTCATGTGTCCCAGGGGAGGAGAGGAATGCAGCCAGTAGAGGGGAAAGCCAAGCCCCGCCCATATGTGCACCGCTCAGCATATAGAGCGGTGCAGAGAGGAGATGAATCATGACTGCTCCCTGGGTGTTATTTAAAGCTAGGTACACACCTAGCGATTTTTCCTCCTGACCGACCGTTCGATACGGTCAGCCAGGAGGAAGGACTGTCGGTTGCGGCGACCGATCGTGTGGTCCATGGTGGACCGCGCGATCGGACAAGGTTTTTCACCATGTCCAATTGTCCTTTCTTCCGATTCGGATGAACGATCGGTCGGACATGGGCGCATTTGGATGCGATAATTTCGGTCCGATCGACCGATACACTGAACTATCGGTCGATCGGACCGAAATATCTCATCGTGTGTACCCAGCTTAACAGTCTATTTAAGTCTCAATAACTTTTGACCTCATCATGATAGAGAGGCAAGAGGGGGATCGTTTGAAAGGTAAGACAATTGCCCATGATTTAAAAGACTAACAGGTTTAATCAATAAAAGTTCTTATCATTAAAAATGGTGCTAATTTTGCCCCAAACCAATCAGATTTTAGTATTCAAATGTTAAATAATATCTGATTGGTTGGGCAAAAATTAGCACCATTTTTAACGATAAGAACTCCCTGTATGTTTTTTCAGCACAGTTCCCCTTTATGTATAAGAATCTTGAAAAAAGCATAGGCTACTTTACAACTTTTAAAAATGCCTCCGTACCCCCTTTTTTCAACATTTTTTAAGTTAATTAGCCTGTGCACTGCCATCTGGTGGTGAATCAAGTTAATCACACACCTTCCGAATATCACAGATTGTTTAGGACAGTACAATGCTTTACTTTTTGTTCTGTTGTTGCTAATCAGAGTGCAAAGCTCCGCCTCCTCCCGCCCTTTGCCTGAACTTGTAGCTCATATGTGCTGTGATCCTCCATAGCAGAGCAGGAGGAAGTAACTAAGTTATACTGAACCCATTTCTGCATGTGAGAGTCCATGGGGGGGGGGACAACAACATTTTTACACTCTGTCTCACTGCTGTGTACAGGTACTGACAGTGACTGATAAACTTCCTCTATGGGGCAGCTGTGCCATCACTGCTATATAGGTTCTGAAGCCAGAACCTATATAGCAGTGATGGCACACCTTGTAAGTTCAGATGTAGTTTGCAAAACTTACAGGGAGATTCAATAAAAGTTCTTATTGTTTAAAATGGTGCTAATTTAGCCCCAACCAATCAGATCTTATTTAACATTTGAAATCTAACATCTGATTGGTTGGGGCAAAATTAGCACCATTTTAAACGATAAGAACTGTTATTGAATAACCCTGATGGTCTTTAAAATGGGTGTAACCTATTAGCTATCGCACACACCTCATCTCTTCTCCTTGTGTGTCCCTCTTTTGCATTTTAAAATGTTGTGAGTATCCTGCTTTGTCAGGCACCCGAGGTTTACTAGATTTGCGGCTCAGCTAACCTACAGTATGTATTTATGTATAATTTTACTTATAATACATAAGGCTAGGCATTTTCAATGGGGATTTGCAGTGATGAGAATATAGAATACAGTCACTCTGTGATGTCACTGAGTGGCTTCCTGTATTCCATTGCACCCCCATCTCTCCCCTCCCTGTATTAGTGAATTATATAGGAAACCCTGTTTATCGTTGACAGACGATGTTCGGTCCTTCTTTCTCTTTTCAATTGGAACTGTAATTAACTATTTATACACTAAACAGGGATTATTTTATAAATATACAGGGTAGGGGAGAGACAGTGGAAGGGTAGGGGGGAGAATGTCTGTGATGTTTGTTTTTTTTTGACTGGCCTTATGTATTATAAGAAATAATATGCTACCTACAGTGTAATATACAGATTTACTTTACCTCTGAGTTCCATGCCACCTATATGGTCATGGAACTCCTCGGTGGCATAATATTCCTATATTACACTGTAGGTAGCGTATTATCCCTTATATAAAGTGCAACTTGGGTATGCAGCATTGTACATTATAAAATACAGAGTATGCAAACAAGGGGATAAGTGCAAGGAATTATACAGACAAGTAACAATTAAATACAATTTCATACATATATTAAGGCTAAAAGCAGTGACACATTAGGAATGAGATCCCTGCCTCGAACAACTTACAATCTAAGTGCGTGGGACAACATACAGATACAAGTGGGGGGGGGGGGGTACAAAGTGCTTGAGGTGGCTAACAATCATTTGTTTTGCAGATGCTCAGAAAGGTAGAATAACAGTCTAGATTTGAAAGTATTAATGGATGTCACCAGGGAAGTGAGAGAGGGAGAGAGTTCCAAAGATAGGGAGCAGCAAGAGAGAATGGTGTAAGACGGGAGAAAGCAGTGTTTGTTGGGGGTTTGTGGAGAAGATTTCCTTGTGAAGAATGGAGGACACGGCCAGGAACATAAGGGACCAAGAGAGAAGATAAGTAGGGAGGTGCAGTACAGTGAAAGGCATCTATATTGGGAAAATTAACTTTTTTTTCTTTCTTTTTTTGTTCAGATTCCCTCTCTGTCCTGAGATACACAAATTAGAAGAAGACGTGATTGCATTCCTCTACTCCTACTTGTACTGTCAATTAAATCCCTGTGACGTGACCCTCTTCCCTGCTCAAGTCCCTCCCTCCTCCCTGCTCTGTTACAAACATAAAGATAAGAGCATTAGCAGGGGGAGAGAGGTAGCTTTGATAACAGAGATAAGGCTCCTTGACCCCTCTTCTTGATAGTTTTCACTAATTGATGATGGGACACAAAGAGAGAGATTGTATTGCAGCTGTACACAAAGAGATCTGTGTTTCCAGGACAGATTGCTTTCTATTGGCCACTGTGCGTAGGTCTGTTTTTGAGGATGTTGAACTTTTAACTCCTACTGCACATGAGAAGGTTGTCAGAGTTGAGACATGGAGGAGGTAACAGAGGGGAGGGGTAAGGGGGTATTGCTGCAGAGAGATCTGACACCATGGAGTCACTGACAGAGGTAGGAGAAAGCCAGCACAGAGTACATGAATTTAACTTTGCAATGGGGCAATGTGTTTTTTTCACTATAGATGCCCTTTAAAGGTTAAAAGAAGGGTATTGAATATGATTCTTTATTTGAAGGGAAGCCACCCTATGGACTGCTGTATCAGGGTTGTGGGTTCTCTTTTGGAGGAGAGTAAGATGATCTGAGCTGCCCAGTTTAAGATAGACTGGAGAGGAGAGAGATGACGGGCTGGGACACCAAGTAGCAGAATGTTACAGTAGTCATGAGCATTTTAGTAATGGAGCAAGAGAGAAAAGGATGGATCTTGGCGGATTAGTGAGTTTGAATAGGTCAGGTTTGATTAGAAATCGTGTCGGTTTCCTAGATTTTGGATGCAGTTTTGGGTCGGATCTTTACAAAAACTGGGCAACGCCGGGTACTCTGCTAGTAACTTAATATATAAACGTGGGTTTTGAATTTATTTTGCGGGAGCTGAGCCATTTTCACATCTTCTTAGAGGTCAGGTTGGGCACCACTGGTATAGCTTCAAGCAGAGGATTTCAGACAAATTACTGCTCACAAAGTTTAAAGAAACTCGGATTGATTATGGGTTTACAGGGATATGTTTTATTAATCAGTCATTAATAACACCTGTATGATTAAACTACAACTAAACTGAATAAATTAACTTTTTAAAAATTAAAATGTACCAGTGGCAGGGAGGTAGGATTGATTATTTCTACCTCCCAATATTGTTTCATTGAGAAGCTATAGCACATACAGTTTTTATGTGCCCTGGGCCTTCCTGCTGAAGCCCGGCAGAAGCAGTTTTCTTCGTGTCAAAGCGCCTTATAGAAATTAAATTGGGAGGTAGAAAGTAACAATCATACCTCCCTACCCCGGGTACTTTTCATTTTATCTGTTTTTGAAATTTTTTTATACACACTATAGTTCACCTTTAAGAGGAGGTTGCTAGTATGAAGTATTATATTGATTTGTGCCACAGTTTCTTAATTGTGTCCTTGGAAAGGTTGGAACTAAAATGTATGTACACCTTTACACCAGAGAACCTTATTTAAATGCAGAATTTGGTTTATTTAGTATTGTGAAAGCCAATATACAGATTCTACAAATTCATATTGTATCATTCAAGTAAATAACAACTAAATAACAACTAGTTATATACATATATAACAACTAGTTCCCACACTCATTCCTGTACTTATCGTTTCACTTGAGTGCTTCCATACATCTACCCTGTAGTTATTTATTATTAAATGTGTGGGGAGGTCCAGGTATATCCAACCACAGACCGGTCTCTTATATATAATATATACATGGGGAGATGTAATAAAAGTTCTTATCGTTAAAAATGGTGCTAATTTTGCCCCAACCAATCAGATATTATTTACCATTTGAAAGCTATCAGATGTTAGCTTTCAAATGGTAAATAATATCTGATTGGTTGGGGCAAAATTAGCATTTTTAACGATAAGAACTTTTATAACATTTCCTTAATACAGTGTTACTACTGGGGAAAAAAAAAACCTCACCATTCTAATGTGGAAGCCTAGGTGCCAAGTTGCCCTGGACCCGTGGATTGATCCTCACAACTATGTAATAAAAGTTCTTATTGTTAAAAATGCTGCATATTTTCCCCCAACCAATCCGATATTAGCTTTCGAAAGGTAAATAATATCTGATTGGTTGGGGCAACACAGACACAGGTACACACACCTACTGATAGATTTTCACAAGCCCCCTACCTTTCTTTTTCCATGGCAACCATACCTAAACCATCAAAAAAGGTAGTTTTATGGTCTAAAATGCAAAAACATAGACACAGGTAAACAAGCCTACTGATTTACCCTCAAAACCCAACCTACTCCTTTTGTTTCCATGGCAATTAGACATAAACTATCAAAAAGGTAGTTTGATAATCTTAAAATGCAAATGTGAATTAATCTGAATGTAGTATGAAATTTAAGTCCTCTTTTTTTGACCATTGCAAAGGTATTCATTTTTAAAACCTGCAGCACAGACACACACATTCCCTTCCACAATGCGGCCTTTAAAGTTTATACTTAAACTTTTCCTTTCTAGTTTTGGTCCTGGAGCTAATAACTACCATTTTGCAGATAGGGCAAACATTCTTAGTTTTGCAAGAAAGCATTCATCTATTATTCTTGCCACATTTTGTGGGTTCCTGTCTTGTCATAGGATTCAGTTGTGAAAAAAGAAGGAGAACAAACTGAGTAGTTAACTGTAAATGTTCGATTTGGAAGGGCATGAATGTAACTTGGGCAAACAGTTTTCCCCTCTAAGCTGTGTGTTCCGCTAGAAAAAGAGTTAAAGGATATGTACACTGGGAAATTCGTTTTTTTTAATTGCACATTACTGGAAACTGTAATACATCCCAACTATCACTGTACCATTTATTTATTGCTCTCTATATTTCTTTAGATATCCAGACTGAAACATCTCACATTTCAAGCTGTTAATCAAGTGCCTTAGTATCATAAACTCTTCTGTTATGTATAGTTTTGCTGTAGCTGGAGTTGGTACATGAACTACATGGAGGGAAATTCCCTCTCCCAAAGCCGCCTCATAAGGATTACTGAGCATGCTTGACCTCACAGAGAGTCAGATCAGTGGCGTGTTTAGAGGGGGATTACCGGTGGCCAGAATCCCCACTTCTGTGTCCTGATTTCAGCACCTAACCGCCACACACATTTAGCATTCAACTGTCCCCCCTAGCCCCCTCGATCACCCCTTGGCTTTGTCCAAATCCGATGGGGGGATTGGGAGATAACACATCTCTCAGTACCAACCAGTTTTAACTAAAAAAACACTAAAAGAGAAGTGCGTGTGAGTGGGGAATGGGTTGTGGCGTTTTTGTTTTTTTTTTCTTGTAATTGCATATGCCTTCCATTTGAGCTAGTTGGTGGCCACATCTCTGTATGCACCCACTCATATGGCATATCATTGTGGGAAATTGACATTTAGTGGGGTTTTTTTACTTGTCAAATGGGATTAAGTAGGATTTCAAACTTTGAATCATCTTATTTTATTTTTTCAAGAAATCTCCTAAAAGCACAGATTTCTATGGAAGACAGCGTCTGTATTTCTTCATGTATGTATGCAAACATAGCAGCAGTATGTAGCTGAAGGTGTGTAGATTCCAAAAAAATATAGTTTGAGTGGGGGTGGGGGGGGGGGGTTATTTCCAAGTTACGGAGCTGTTACAGAACATTTGATTTACTGTTTACTGTCCTTTGATAACTGTTAATCTTAAGGACATTAGAAGTCACCTCTGAGTCCCGTTTCTTTTATAAAAGTCCTTTTATATGGTAATGGAACTCTTTGGTGACTTCTAATATCCTTATAATAAACAGTAGGGGATACATTATCCTTAATATTACATGAGTGGTACCCAGAGTTCCCTGACTCAGCCTGCGTCCCTGTACTTTTATATAGACGCAGAACTCCTCAGTGACATCTAATATTCTTATAATTTACAGTAGGGGATACATTATTTACTATATAACTCACACCTTCCATTAAAGGGCAAGTCCAACCCCCCAAAAACAAAAATTTAACCAACCAAAAACCTGTTTTCTTTTTTACTTTCTTTGTTCAAAGACGCTCCCATGCTGAGATATTCAACTTACAACACACACAGCAGCAGAAGAGGCTTGTTAAGTAAAAATATAGTAATAAAAAATGACTAATTAAGTAAACAGTTCTATGATTAAACATAATATAATATATGTGTTATAAAGCTACATTTAAAAAATAGAAATCCATGTGCTAAGGTGTTAACAGATGTGAATGACATCATTGCACTTTGTCCAAGGTAACTTATGCAGGAACCCCCCCTTGAAAATCCTGCGCTTGCCCCTGTCAGATACCGTATATACAAGTGTAAAAAAACGAGGTTTTCAAGCTTCAAAAAATGCCTGTAAATCGAACCTCGGTTTATACTCAAGACAAGCCCACTCCTACCTTGTCCAGCGGCTGCTCACTCCGCATCCTCTGCACTTCTGGATGACATCACTACTCGGCGCCTCTCACTTCCCCGCGAGTAGTGATGTCATCCAGAAGCGCAGAGAATACAGAGCGAACGGCCGCCAGACAAGGTAGGAGAAGACAACAAAACAGAGGAGTCCCCAATACTTCTAAATAAGAGTAAAACCTCCTCTATTTGTGCATATACAGTAACAAATTAACCAAAAAGGTTTGTTTCTTATATGCACCAATAAAGTAGGATTTACCCCTATTTGCAAGTATTGGCTGCTGCACATGTTTGGAAACTACAACTCCCAGCAACTAAAGCATGCTGGAAGTTTTAGTTTCCAAACATCTGGAGTGGCAAGGAATTGGGGGTAACTGTATGGAATTTAAAGGGCAACTAACCCAAAACAATACAGAATCAGGAGGATGGTATCTATTGTTAAAGATTGCCTTCTGATTCGGTAATGTTTTGAGGCTTCAGTTGCCCTTTAAATGGACAGCAGAATTCCCATACAGTAGTCCCATACAGTAATAGCCATTCTGGATTTGGCTATTACTGTAGGGGACTACTGTATGGGAATTCTGCTGTCCATTTAAAGGGCAACTAAAGCCTCAAAACAATACAGAATCAGAAGGCAGTAGTGGTCATATTTTCTACCCTCGGTTTATACTTGAGTCAATCACTTTTACTCCTTTTTTTCGGGTAAAATCAGGTACCTCAGTTTATACTCTGTTGGTTTATACCCTGTCGGTCAGGGGGCTTGGGGGCTGAGCTTGAGTAAAACAATTACAAAAACAATTACAATTTAACTGGTCTGACTATAATTGACTGATTGTCCATACACAGTCTGACAATCATACGATATTGTATGACCGTAATCGTAGCGTGTATGGACAGCTCTACTATAATCTATCCATACTGGAGTGCACACCTCCACACCACAGCTGGACAGCAAGCGTAATACTCTCTTCTACCTCTCATGCAGATAGACTTTTTTTTAAAAGGGCATCTATACTTTGCAAATGCCCAAGGTCCCCATTTATTGTGTAAGCAGTTGGGAGACACGAACTACCTCCTATTCTGTTTTCTTTGTAAAGCACTCACCCACCAAATATTCTCTTTGGCTGCACTCTCACGCTGTCAGACTCTATTCTCCTAAGAAAAAAAATCCACAGTTAAGGTGTTCTTTCAATGGCATACTGTAACTAGGAATCACTGGATAGATATATGGTGATAGTTATCAAACGTGCATTTATTCCAGGTAAAACATGTCAAATGATTATGATTTGTAGACATCTGAGTAGAATGATCAAATTAAAAAAACTGCAATGTGATATTCATATATGGCAAATCAACAATAGAAAAAAACTAAATAGAGACATAAATTAGGTTATTAACCTATGGATTTAGAATTCTTAAAGGATAATTGTATTGCCTGGATGCATTTTTGTTCTGATGTTGAGCCTCTATCTGCTGTGAAGGGGGAATAACGATTCTGTCTTCCTCTACCTGTCACTCAAAGCTAGCATGTGAGAAAACACTCCTCCACCCACCCTTGATCAGCTTGATTATGCAGGCTGTATCCTAGCAACAGGACATTTCAAGTTTGTTTGACTGGCAGAGGAGGAGGAGAGAGGTTGTAACAGACATTCCCACCAGCCAATGACTAGTGATATGTTAACGATGGCCCTGGGCCCTCTTGGAGGCGGGCTTTTAGCACTCATCTTTGCTGTGTGATATCTAATGGAGAGCAGCACTTTTGTAAATGGGAGTAAGTGATTTCAGCTGCTGAAAGTATGGACTTTTAATGGGGGTATAGTATAGTATAGTATAGTATAGTATTTGAGGTTGAATAAAGACATACGTCCATCCAGTCCAACCCATCTAGCAATATCCTCATTTCCTGCCTAACTGTTGATCCAGAGGAAGGCAAAAAAACCCCACCAAATTTATGAAGGGGGAAAAAAAATCCTTCCTGACTCCAAGTGGCAATCGGAAATTTCCCTGGATCAACTCTACTTTATGTATCAATACCAGTAACGTGTGAGATTGTCCTCTAAATGTGTGAGATTGTCCTCTAAGTGCATTGTTACTAGAGACAAAGGATTATATTCTCACACAAATAATATTACAAACAGCACATTCTACTTTACATAGGGCAGTAATTCTTGGATGTATAGCGTCTCCTGGCACATTTTCACACATGATATGAACATTCCTTCTTATAACAAATATGTAAAGAGAAACCATTTACTTCCTGAGAAAATAAACAAACCTGCCAAGTATTCAGAATCTAATTATTTGTCTCCTTTGGTACCAAAAAAACCTTGGCTTTTCATCTTTTTGAAGAACCATGTCTGGTAAAATAAATGAACTTGAAAAATTATACAGTAAGCCACCATGTACTTTTGATACAAAACCCAGGAAAATAATTACACTCTAGTATTGGGAGCCTGAAAACACACTTTGGCCTTAAATATTTTAACATTAAAGGAACTGTAAACCTAAAAAAATAAGTGTTTGCCAATCGTTTCTATTATTCACAGGGAGGTGAGAACGCTTATTCTCACCTCCCAGTGAATAATAGTTTGTTCAGGGGACACAGGCACTTACCTTACCTGGTGCTCCGCTCGCAGGTCCTTCTGAACTGACAGCCGTGCTGTCCTTTTCTCCCGATCGCGCGCCTATCTTTTGTATTGGCGCGCATGCAGCAAAGAAAGGCGCGTGGTCGGGAGACAGGGGCAACACGGCTGTCAGATCAGAAGAAGCGCCAGGTAAGGTAAGTGCCGCTGTGTCCCCTAAGCAAACTCGGAGATAGCATGGTGCAGGCGATGCAAAACCACCCTTAGTAAAGTTTTGCACTACTATGTAGTGAAAGACTTTACGCCACTGAATAGGAGGCGTTAGCCGGCGCACTTACCTGGCAGAGATCCCGCGATGTACAAAATCTCCTACAGGGATTTTTGCATCGCGGGAACTCGGGCAGGAAAGCTGTGTCGGAAAAAAATATTGCATCGCCCCCTATGTATTTTATGTCTTATAAAGCGCAATTTACATTTAATTCATTTACATCAGGCCTTCCCCAAAGAACTTACAATCTATTCACTTTATCTTACACAAATAGCCTATAAGTATTTCTTTATGATTGTGGGGGAATGCACGCATGACATACAAACCCTTTGCAGATGCATCCAAGGGAGGATTTGAAACTAGGAGCTTAGTGCTGCCACTTAGAGCGACTTTAACTCCATATAATTGCCCAGCGTGTTGGGTAAATTGCCCTGTTAGAAGGGCAGGAAATCCGGAATTGCATTATCTAAATTGCAACATCCTAAGCTGCAGGGCGGCTGCTCATTTTCCAGTGTCAGAGCCTATAATTTAGCAGCCTTGTTTGACACGTCAGGGACTGGATAAATAACACTAATTATTTTTCTATAAGTCAAACGATAGTCACTAACAGCAATATTTCTCTGTACAATTACCCAAATCCCACAAGTACAAAGATACCAAATAATGATAAGTGACACATTCTTACATGGAAGCAATTGCAAGCCTGCTTCACAAAACCTTTCAATAGATATAATGATACAAGACCATGCAAGGATTTTTTGCACTGGTAGAAACAACATGACTTAAGCTGGGTACACACAGTAACGATAAAACCCCGATACCGTTGGATCCAACGGTATCGGGGCTTTATCGGTACTGTGTGTACCTTCATTTTCCGAACGAGCGCACGGCCACTGTACGATTGGGTCGGCCAAATGTTTGTTTGGGAAAGACCAAAATTTCCATCAGCCGCGCTAGACTCCCTATAGAGGAGTCTAGCGCGGCCGATGGAAACACACAGTGCAGATCCTGTCTGTCATCTTTCACTGATCCGTACTGTGTGTACCTAGCTTTAAACTTGACATAGGGGAGTGATTTGCAGGTCTTAAACAAAATTCATAAGATTCTGATAGGGCCGAAAACTATTTTAAGACATATAGAAAATGAAAGTTTGTGTAAAACACACATGATCCTTATAAAAAGAGCTGTAGGGGAACTCTACTGTAAAAATTACTTTGTCTTATCTTAATCTATAAATAAATACATAGTCAAATTATCTAGGTTACCTCCCTTACTATTTAGTTGGTATTGGATCCACCTAGGTTCCCCACCCAGTCAAAAACACCCGTCGGACTGTCCAAGTCTCAATAAAAACAGGTCCAAACCAACTAGTGCATTAGTATATACAGTACACGATTTTAAATATCCTATAAAAACATAATCATTAAATAATTATAAAATACATGTATTGCATATATCAATAACCAGTAGATCAGTAACTAATAACATCCCATCTTAGTAACTAATAACTACCCTTCTTAGCTGGCCAGCCCTCCCAACAAACTTTTACCAATAGTTGGTTTGGACCCGTTTTTTTATATAAATAATACATGTATGAAGCACAGCGTTGTCATTGAATTTTAATGGGCGCCACTGTGTGTTAATGCAGCAGAACATCACACTAAATCACAAGCACGATATTGCTCTGCGTTAAAAATGCAGTGTAGCCTTATTCTGATACGTGTGTGTGTTGCTGCAGGACTTCAATACTTGTTTTGCTCAGCCTAATTAGTCCCCTCCCACTCTTAACCAACTCCTTCTGTCTGATATGCCTTTCTCAGAAGTCAAGCATGTTCAGTAGGAATTTCAAACCATCTAATTCACACATTCCAACTATCACTATTTTAGTAACAGCAAAACTGCACACAGCAAAAGAATTTATAATAGTAAGGCACTTGATAATGTTAGTGATAGTTGGGGAAAATTACAGTTTCCAGTAATGGGCAATTCAAAAAACATTTTTTTTTCCAGTAAAGATTACCTTAGGACATGTTGGTGGGGCTCTCCAGAAAGGTCTAAGTCCCAAGTGCATCATCCCTAAAGCAATACTAGTTCACTTTTTATGGAAATTTTACATAGGTTGGTGTAGAATCAGAAACATTGTGATTTACAATAAACCACTTGGAATTTTCTATGTAAGTCATGTGTTTGCGGAATTCCTAATTTTGTGGCATTCTGCAATATTATTAGATAATTAATTTGGCTTGAAGAGCTAAATTCCTGTTCTTTCTATTTCTTCTATTTTTTCTGTTCTATTCTTCCACTTTTTTGGACTGTATTTCCTCCCACATTTTTTGAGCTAGAGACATGAAATTTGGTACAGACGCGCGGGGCATATAGAAGTGTGCTATTACCCAGCTAAGGAATTTGTGGAAGCGATATGGCGTTATTGGCAAATTACGGGACATTTTTTCCCATAGACTATAATGGTAACAATCCTCAAATGTGAATATTTCAAAACAGTTTGTTTCATAGTCATAAACACAAACGCTGATACCCCCAACCCCCCACACAGACACAGGTACACCCACCTACTGACCGACCCTTCCATTCTTGATGCAGCCTTTCTTAAATGGTAAATAAAGTTAAAAAAAACTAATTTTGCTATATCCTAAATAAAAGTTAGTTATATGGTCATACATGCAAAAACACATACCCCCAACCTCACACGGGTACACACACCTACTGACCTACCCTTCCATTTCCATGGCAGCCCTACTTAAAGGGTAAATAATTTTGATATATCCTCAATAAAAGATAGTTTTATGGTTGTAAACACACAAAAAAATACATACTCTCTCAACCAGACCCAGATACACACACCTACTGACCTACCCTACTATTTCTGTGGCAGCCATACTTAAATGGTAACTATAGTCAAAAAACAAATTTTGACTAATCATGAAAAAAGTTTTTTTTTAACCCCCAACCTGGCACAGGTACACACACCACCTACCTACTTAAAGGGTAACAAAGTAAAAAAACAAAAAATTTTGATCAATATTCAAAAAAGTTTGTTTTTTTCCTGATCCAGGTACACACGCCTATTGACCTACCATTCCATTTTCATGGGCGCCATATTTAAAGGTAAAAACTCACAAGTTCTTGGATCTCACTCTCCTCCCAGGACCATCACACTGCAGACTGCGCTGCTCCTCAGTCTCAAATAATACATACAAAATAAATGCAACTGGACGCTCCAAAGTTCTTAAAAAAGTGTTCTGTTTATTCACCCATATGTGAGGTCTCTCCAGCAATGTTTCGGGTGGACCTCCACCCTTTATCAAGCTCAGAGAGAAAGTGACCACAGCAAACTTTTATCCAGTGCGTCCTCTATTTTGTGGGCAGGACTAATCATTTAACACACAATAAGTGATTTACTATTCAGTTACTGTGAACATATACTGTGCACAATATTTAAAAATACAATGATTAAAAATGCAAACACAAAATTGAAGGAACGTATAACTCAACACAAGTCAGTAATCAGGAGGAAATTATTACACCTCCCAGTTCCCCAACATTTCCACTCAACAGGACACACACTCAGCCAGTTTAAATTCCAGGTTATTGATAGCATCCCCCCCCTTAGGAGAGGTGAAACCGAATTCAAAAGTTGAAAGAATTAAAAATGCAATGGATCCACAGATTGGATACAGTGCAACCTAGGGGTATGAATCGTGATTATACACCAGGATCATTTGTATAAGCAGTTGAATATGTGAGATAATGGTTATATACACTTTGATATGAATAATGGGTAATTTAAAATTATTGATTATTTATCTGTTTTATAAAAGGTACCAGAACTAACAAAGAAAAGTGAATGAAGTGAATGAAGATAAGAGACATGGAACTTTATTATTCAATACAAGCATATACATTTTGAAAATACAAGTAACTTATTGTAGCTTAATCAAAGGGAACGCTATAGGGGAACAGACCCGAATACTTTATCGAGCATTGTTTTTAAGTATGTAGAAATAAAGTATTTTTAAATATTAGGGCTAAATGGAAATAGCACTCTATATGAAAATTGCACTTTATAATGAGAATTTATATAGCACTTTATTAAAAAACACACAAGCACTTTAGAATATATGGCACTTTTGGTATAATATATAGCACTTTATAACAATATATATGGAACTTAGAAGTGTTATGGTTGTATGGATGTTTGAATTTTTAATCTTTTTTTTTTTAAATATTGATGTGTGCTCAGTAACTGAATAGTTAATCCCTTGTGAAGGTTCTCATTCATCCAGGTCATGGTATATCTGTTGTATTCAATTAGATCAACTGGACTTGAAGTTTAGTTCTTGAAGACGGGGCACCACTAAGACCTATAGTCAGCAGCATCAACTCTGTAACATACAAGGTAGCAAAATACCTAGCCAACATCTTAGGACCATTGGTGGGAAGTTCTAAGCATCACATCCAGAACTCTCAGGATTTCACCAACAAGATTGAAGATATAGTACTTGGTGCAGAAGAAACTATGGTGTCCTATGATGTGACATCTCTCTTCACCTGTATACCCACCAAGGAGGCTGTTGACATGGTGAGAAAACGGCTAGGCCAAGACTGCACTCTTACCAGCAGAACTGATCTCAACCCAGAACAGGTGTGTTCCTTACTGGACTTGTGCCTGAATACCACCTATTTCAAATACAGGGATAAGTTCTATAAGCAAAAACACAGATGTGCTATGGGATCTCCAGTTTCCCCTATTGTGGCCAAACTTTACATGGAGGAGGTAGAAAAACAGGCGCTTAATACCTTTAAGGGCATAGCACCCAGCCACTGGTTCAGATATGTGGATGACACCTGGGTTAAAATCCACCAGAAGGAAGTACAAGCTTTCACACATCAATGCGGTAGACCAAAACATCAAATTTACAAGGGAAGAGGTACAAAACAACAAACTGGCTTTCTTGGACTGCTTGGTAGAAGTTAAGGAAAATGGTAAACTGGAAGTAGAGGTTTACAGAAAACCAACACACACAGATCAGTATTTGATGTTTGACTCCCACCACCCTTTAGATCACAAGCTGGGTGTCATCAGAACCCTGCAACACAGAGCTGAGAACACCCCCACTAGCACAAAGGCGAAGGCTAAAGAAATGAAACATCTCAGAGGAGCCCTTAAAACTTGTGGATATCCAGACTGGGCCTTTGTCAAAAGAAGTAGAAGGAAAGAAAAAAATATGAATACCAACAGTGAAGGAGAAAAGCAAGACAGGTGAAAGAACATGGTCATCCAATATGTAGCAGGGGTCTCCGAGAAATTAAGAAGAATTTTCAAAAAACACTGTATCCCTGTCTGCTTTAAACCGAACAACACATTGAGGCAGCCAATTGGTACATCCGAAAGACCCAATACCGAAACACAAGAAAAGCGACATCATATACGCAGTGCAGTGCAGTGAAGAATGCTCTGATTTGTATGTGGGGGACCCAAACAGCAACTGCATCAACGTATGGCCCAGCTCAGAAGAGCCAATTCCTCGGGTCAGGACTCAGCCGTGTACCTGCATCTTAAGGATAAAGGACATACCTTTGAAGATTGTAATGTTAACATATTGGCAAAGGAACGTGACTGGTTCAAGAGAGGTGTTAGGGAGGCCATTTATGTGAAAATAAAGAAACCAAGCCTAAGAGGTGGGGGGGTTCGACACCAACTGTCTGCCATGTACAATGCTGTTTTGACACCTTACTCTGGGAGTTCCTATAACACCTCTTAGCCCCTATCCAATCACACCCTTAACACTTGGCTGTGATATGCTAATTGGGATTTTCCAGGGTGCATAATTGACAAAGATTCTTGTACAAGTCATTCTGAATTGAGAAAGCCAGTCGGATGACTAGCGAAACGTCTTCAAGAACTAAACTTCAAGTCCAGTTGATCTAATTGAATACAACAGATATGAATAGTTAATCACTAATTGTGTGTTAATTGAGTAGTCTGCCCACAAAATGGAGGACGCAATGGATAAACATTTGTTGTGGTCACTTTCTCTCTGAGCTTGATAAAGGGTGGAGGTCCACTCAAAACATTGCTGGAGAGACCTCACATATGGGTGAATAAACAGAACACTTTTCAAGAACTTTGGAGCATCCAGTTGCATTTATTTTGGATGCCATATTTAAAGGGTAAACATTTTGACTAATTATCATCTAAGTTTGTTTTTTTTAACCCCCAACCTGACAAAGGTACACACACCTACTGATCTACTTATCCATTACTGTGGCAGCCATACTTAAAGGGTAACTAAAGTCAAAAAACAAATTTAGATCAATAATCAAAAAAGGTTGTATTTTTAACTTCCAACCTGATCCAGGTACACACACCTACTAACCTACCTTTCCATTTTTATGGCAGCCATATTTAAAGGGTAACTATAGTCAAAAAAACTATTTTGACTAATCATCAACAAAGTTTTTTTTTTTTTAACCCCCAACCTGACCCAGGTACACACACCTACTGACCTACCCTTCCATAACTTATTGAGTTTTAAAATCTGCAGCTCAAACACAAATTCACTTTCAAAATGCGCCCTTTCAAGCCAAATTCAAAGTTTATACTTAACACTTTTCATTTCTGGTTTGTAATAGTTCTGGCAAGCAAATTAGTAAGTTATGCATTATTACTCATTTTTGGTGCATATAACAAGTACGTATAGAACAAAATGTGTGTAAGCTTACTCAAAAACAGTAACAGTGGCTTCTCTAATAAACACATCAATAATTCTCAACAGTGCAGTCAGACTGAATTATAGTTTTGGCCCTCAGTCTAGCTGGCTTCAATCAATGTCTTTGCATAGCAACCTGCCTGGCGTCTATAGCAACAGGGAGTTTTTGGCCTGGAAATCATGACAGGCATATAGATGGCTACTCTACTTTCAAAATGGGTTATTTACTGCTATAGCAGTCATAAATGGACATTGTAACCCAATAATAAATATGTTAATAAACAAATTCTCAGTGTTCTTAGAACTGAAATCTATCTACAAATATTAAGGCTACATACATATGTCCTTTTTTTGTGGTAGATTGACGAACACCACCTAATCGAACACATACACACGCACGGTTATCGGCTCTTGTCCTCCAATTTAAGAGAAACAGTAAAAACAATAAAATTTTATCTAATCGTTAGATGCTGCTATGCTGCACAGTATGAAATAAAATGCAGATACTTCATAAAATATAAGCAGAACTTTGCAAACAAATCAAAAGAAACTTGATTAAGTTTTTCAATTATTTTGTTTATAGGAGAACTAAACCCCTATCCATAGATGTTGAGAGACATTTCTTTATTTAATGTCCAGTGCAATTATCCGTTTTGTTTTCCCCAGACAAAACGATTACCATAACTTTCATGTCTATTATGTCTGTGCCTCAAGCTATACTATAACTCTTGTGTAGTTGTCTTTCTCGACTCTTTCTCCCTAAATCAGACCTTTGTTCTTATCTACAGTCCATATTTTTTTTCTATTCTTTGGCTGAGCAGTGTATTTGCATTTGCTTTTCCATGTCTTTCACAACCTTGAACTTTTGAATGTTCTTAAAACTATTTTAAAACAGAGTCCTATGAGTTCACCTAACGCAGATCTCACTGCACAGTCTAGGGCAGGCTGTCACACTCCATTCAGGGATCACTATATTTGAAAAGGCAGGGACTGTTCATTCCCAACCTACACAATATTATTGCTTATGTATGTTAATTGCATTAAAACAGAATCACAAGAAAGGTTTCAGGGAATTAGTGCACAGATATGCAACACCTTCAGGGCGATGCACCGCTTCTATTCTGGAGTTTGTCATGCTAAGCAATGTTAAATCGGTTAGCATAACTTAAAACTCCTTCATTGAGGCAGCTGCGTGGCTAATGTGGAAGTAAACCGTGCAACCGCCACAAGCGCTGTTATTTGCCGAAAGTGGCATTCTATTGCGACACTTTAAACGCCAGCAAATAGCTGGCTATAAAAGTGCCGTTACAGAAAAACGGCAGTTGGCGATGTATCGAGAGCCCCTATCAGCGTATAGCATCGCCAGCTGTTTGCATCGGGTTGCCGATATCAGCTCTCGGTGCATCAGGCTGACAGACTGTAATCTAGGAAAGATTTCTTTATAACTCTAAGCTAAGGAAAAAAACAAGTTCTTTTACCTTAAAGAAACAATAAAGGATTACATGCTACTTATGAAGAAATTCAGAAGGCCTTCAAGTTTCATGTTACTGCCATTTAGATTCAATCTATTATCTTAAAGGGCAAGTCCAGTCTCTAAAAATCATAGTTTGGAAAGAAAGGTTCTTTAAAAATAAGTTTAAATCTCTTACCCTGACTTCTGTAATCTCTGTGTAACTGCCATTCCATTCCTGTTTCGATCCGCCTTTTCACTGACTAGGAGGGGAATGACATCTCCACAAGCACAAACCCCCCTCCTCTGTTACAAGCCTGTTACAAGCAAAACTATGCGTGCTCACTGCAGATAAGGAACTCCCCCTCCCTTCCAGGAAGAGCAGGGAACTTTCAGCCAATCAGGTGGCTTACATCGGCAGCCAATCCCTTTGGCATGCTCCCTTTTCGGGACTTACAGAAAAACGCCTTCACAAACAGTGCATCCAGTAAGCTGCTAGAACGGGGGCTGCCTCTTGCCTCTTACATGTGGATTGTGATTTAAACAACAGGTAGATGTTCTCAAAGTTATTTTTCATAGCTGATTAGACTGTGTGTGACATGCAGGATCAAGAGAATGATTGATAGGAGGGGGAACTGGGGGGGGGGAAGAGGGTAACTGGAGATAGAACTTGCACTTAAAAACTTTTTTTTTCCTTTTTACCATGCATTTAAGGTCAGTAAGGTAGCAAGAACTCTGTGTTAAAAATGATTTTTGGGAGTGGACATGCCCTTTTAAAGGACACCTGTACTGTTTTTAAGGCCCTTTTTTAAGGACACCTGTACTAATTTTTATAATTCAGTTTTATAATCTGTTATACCTCGTTGCTCCCCACAGGAAAACCATAAAAATATGCACACAGTAAAGTGCCGCCCGATATACCAGGTATATTTTAGGGGTCCTTACCTTCTAACTGCTTCGTAGGCTTGAAATAGGACTCTGTGTTGGTCCGAAACATGTTAAAATAAATAGCACTTGTGTTGCAGTAAATATACTGGGTGGCTTCCTCTTCTTCATAAAACTTTTTGTGAAAAAAAACATAAAAATAACAGATGGGCACTCAGAGGACTTCAGCAAAAATCAAAAAAACTAGTTTATTGCAGCAGCCTATTGATGAACACATTTCAGCCACAGTGGCTATCATCACAATCTTGATGACAGCCTGGATAGGTTCTCTCAGTGTGTTTCTGCATCACTCACATAGTCAACCTACAGTATGTCCTTTAATGTTTTCATAACTTGTAGGATACAACTTTAAACATTGGCTGAGCAACCCGGAGGATACACAGAGGCCAAAGAGCAAAGTGAAATCAATGACTTTATTACAACATAACAAATGGTGTTCAACACGCTAGAAATAGATTTTTACTTTAGATTTACAAAACTACATCACTCAAAATTTCCAAGCTGCCCTCCGCTAATTATAACCGCAAAGACACTGCAAAATATTTACACATTTTCTTTCTTTTGGCAGCAAAACCGCAAAGGTCACAAATCTTACAATGGCTACTCCATTAATGGGCGATTCCATACATGATATGTGAAATACAATTATTATCAACCAGTGCCATGACAGTTACATTTATGTAATTTTTCACATTTGATATTACTTTGTTCTTAACATTCTTGAATTGTGTGTTTTTGAGTATGGTATATGCACTTAACCAACTATTAAACACGTGATACAAACAAAACGTGTATGCTAGAGCCCTTGTACAACATTCCTTTTGAATTTAAAATATAATAATGCTTTGCTTTTATAATTTACATATACATAAATAGACTAACCTATTCCTTCTTTAAAATAGCATGGGAAGGAAAACTATGATTGGTATGGATTCATTACAGATTAAGGAAAGAAAATAAACTTCAGCTTTTGGCCTACAAGATTTTTCTATGATTACTGTCCCTCTGAGGAGAAAGCTAATTTATTTGTACTAAGGGGAGAATATAGGGATATAAGACAAGCAATCTGAAAACTCAGCTAGCTGTGATTTCAATTCAATCCAATCATGTCATTTTGTCAAAAGGTTTTTCTATAGTTCATGACAACTGAAATGTGTGTCCCATATATATCCTAAACAGAAACATCAACACGATGCGCAACTGTGGCTGCACTAACCAAATTCTTGTTACAATATAAACAATGTCCAGAGAAAAGAAAATGCTAAAACTGAACACAGTGTGAGCTGTGCTTAATGTCATTAGCTCTGACATTTAATAAATGAAAAGAAACACACTTATAATCAAAAATCCCTGACAGATGGTGGGTTGCATGACGCACATGGGTGATTCCTCTGGGCTGCCAACAGGAGTGTCCTACTATACGCACACAGAATTGCTACGAGCTGTCAAAAGGCAGCAGTAGTCCAGTATTGTTTGACCAAAGCAGTTGTATTGAAGGTTGCAACTGTAATGAAGGTTAAACAATGTTCAGCTTATGTACAGTTACCTGAAATGTAGAAGCTTTATTACAGTCCTTTTCAGTCTTCACCTTTCTCATTTGGTTAGCATAATTTTTAAGCCAAAGTTCTTCCTAGATTTAGTCTTCTCATCCTTTGACAATACTTTCATAACCTTGGACACAGTTCCTCTGGATACACCAAACAAAGTAACTACTTTCATCACAGGCAACCCTGCTAGACGCCTCTAACAATCTGTCATCTTTGGAATTCAGTCAAGTCTACATTTTCCATTCACAGATCCTAAACACTTCACAGATAGAATACACATACTGATTTGTGCTATGTATTGCAAAATAAAAACAATAAAAAATAAATGTGGATTTTATTGAAAGCTGTCTTTCCATTTTGTGCAATAGAAGAACCTGCAAGAACACTGCATTACAACAGAAGTAAGGGTAAATCTTGACCCTATTTTTCTGGCAGCTCAGTCACATGCTCCCTTGCCTAATCTGTCCTGTAAAAAGCATTGGCTAGAGGCTGCAAGTGTGTGTGACCAACTGTAAAAAGTTCCAGAGGTATCTTTGGACTGAGCATGTGTAAAGAACACAATGGTCAGTGACCACACTAGGTGATAAAACACAAACCCCAAGCTAGAAAGGTAAATATCCTAACAACCATATCAAAATGAGAGGTAAGACACAGATTACTTTTTTATATTAAGGAGCTCTTCCTTTTGAAAGAGGGTTGTTCAGAGGCTTTAGTTGTTCTTTAATAAAGAAAATAATTTTTCAAGAAGCAAAAATCCATGGGAAGGGGAAAAGGGTGTGTGGTTAAAATGGTGGTGCATTGCGCTCAATGCTGCCAATTATAATTTCAAGAACCTCTCCCTTGAATATTCTGTGCTTGCCCCTGGGTGTCCTGCATATAATAATACCTGCTGCCTCAAACGCCCATGTGCCCCAAGGACTAACTGCATTTATGGCTCCAGAATGGTTGGGAAGTAGAAAATCTGTCTGCCACAGAAAAAGTTTAAATGGAATCAATGTAAATATTATCATAATAGAAAAAAATATTCTTAAAATGAATGAAGGAAATTATTATAATAATAAAAATAATAAAATAATTGCAATGTGAAATAACTTTTCTAACCCATTTATTATTAAATTTTATCAGGTCTGGAAATTCTATGCACTTTATATAGCAAACTAGAGAATTTGATAAAAATTTGAAGTGGTAACATACGTGGTAATCGGCACAGGCCTATTTTTATCCTGTAAGCAATTAGTTTTGTTGTTTCAGTACTTGTCCTGAATCATAAAAGTCACCTGTTTTTGTGTCTTGTAATGTTATTCCATTTCATGGTTTATTTCAGTTACTGCAATCCACTTCTATAATATTAGAAAGTTGTTTTTTTTTTCACCCTTTCTGCCAGGTAATCCTCATCAGATATACTCTCTGAAGAGAACATTAACTTCTATTCTTTAATTGGAGATACCAGGTACACAATCTCTTTAGTAGGCCTGGGGAATTGGGGATGTCCTTTGCCCTTCTCGCCTTCTATACCTTCCCTGCCCAGGTGTTACTAGGGAATCCGAGATACCGTTGCTGATAACACCGATGCTTTCTTCCCAACAGGTGAGGACAGGCTAACTTTTAAAGGGAATGGCTGGGCTCCAACTGCAATCTTCACCCCACATTTCCTACCTTCCTGGTCCCTCTGAAACCGGTTCCTGTTTTCATATGGCTCCATCATAGAACCGATCTTAGTTTTTGCTCTAGAAGTTTAACCTTGACAGATGGCAGGGCCTCATTCCATAGCTCTTTCTTGTAATTGATTTTTACCTCCAACGCTCTCATTTCCTTTTTTATGTCCGCATACTTATTTCTCAAGGTCTCTGAGAAGCCAGACTCCAGTTGTTTCTCAAGCCCAGGGGTGGCCACAGAAGGCCTGGATCCGGGGGAAAACCAGGACTCCTGGAGGCTATGCTGGCCCAAAACAGCAGCTCAAAAACGGTAACCGATAGGCATTGCATGGAAGTCAGGAGCTGGAAAACACACAACCTCTCTGACACAGGTACATACATCTACTGACCTACCCTTCCATTCCTGTGGCATACATACTTAAAAGGTAACTAAAGTAAAAAAAATAATTTTGATCAATAATTTAAAAAGTTGTTTTTTTTATCCCCCAGACTGACACAGGTACACACATCTATTGACATACCCTTCTATTCCTGTCATACTTAAAGGGTAACTATAGTCAAAACACAAATTTTGTCCAATCATCAAAAAAGTTTTTTTTACCCCAGAACCTGGCATAGATACACACACCTACTGACCTACCATTTCATTACTGTGACATTTATCCTTAAGGGTAACTATAGTCCAAAAAAGTTTTTTACCCCTCAACCTGACACAGCTACTGGCCTACCATTTCATGTCTGTAGCAGCCAACCAAAGGCTAACTATTGTCAATAAATGTTTTTGACCAATCATCAAAAAAGTTAGAATTTAACCCCCCAACATGACACAGGTACACAAACCAACTGACCTACCTTTTAATTCCTGTGGCAGCCATTTCAGAGAAATGTCTATGTGATTCGTCTTACACCTATCCCCATGCAAATAACACTTACTGTTTATATCAGTATCTTGGCTCCCATTGGTTTAATCCCCTTTCTCATCTGACATGGATTTTGTGGACCGTGCTGTTTGTGGGGCAAGAGACTGGAGGATACTATCTGTTGCGGAAGGCTCTACTCCATTAATATTACTTATTAAATACAAAATATTTTAAGAAAATAATTGACCACCAAATAGTGCTAAATAATGCTAATAGTGCTAAATAATGCTAAAATGTCAGAGGACACGTGGATATCCCTTAACACTTGAAGAAAATAAGTTTAGTTTTCAGGTTCGGAAAGGGTTTTTTACTCTATTTACGGTAAAACTATAGAATTGCCTTCCATAGGATGTTATGATGGTTCATTGGATTGTTTAAAAAAAAAGAAGGAATTTTTAAAAACAAACAAACAAACAAAAAAAAATGTTGCAGGTTACTGGTATCCTTATATAATAAAACCCTAACTGCTGCGTCTATGCCCCCGTGTGTGTGTGTCACTGCACTTCCCTCCCTTGGCCACTAGGTGTTCACCACACTCCCCCCTTAGAGTGTCAGGCTGCTGCTGCTAAAAACCACCAGCCATTTCCCTCCTAAGACATCTTAACTGCACCAACTGCATAGCTCCCAACTGTCTCCGGTTCTGACATTCCCAGATTTTATCTCCTCTCTGCAATCATCAACATCACAAACCTCACGGATTCCCTGCAATGTCCTGGCTGTCAGGTATAAATAAAGTTTTTAAAAAGTTCCCTTTTTTTAACTTTATTCATACCTCACAGTGCACAGTGGATAGAAAGTGAGGGCACTGAGACAAGAACTACCTTCGCTTGCTGTGTGATGTAGGTCTGGGAAGCTTTCTGAGTGTGTGTCTGCATGTGGGTGTGCATACGTGTGTGTGTGTGTGCGTGCATGTGTCTGTGTGAATCAGCATGCATGTGTCTGTGGATCTGCATGCATGTGCCTATGTGTGGATCTGCAATTGCCACTTGGAGTTAGGAAGGAATTTTTTTCCCCCTTTATAATTGTGGTGGGTTTTTTTTGCCTTCCTCTGGATCAACAGTTAGGCAGGAAATGTGGGTATGGCTGAGAAGGTTAAACTGGATGGACGTATGTATTTATTCAACCTCAAACACTATACTATACTATTCCTTGCATTTTTGATGACCTCAAGGTGCCAGAACTGCAAATAACTATAAGCTTTGGGATTCTATTATGCACTGCATATGTCGCACTACTGCAACTTCTTCCCTTTTCTATGTATCTGTATGTTACACTCCTAACTAGATTGTATGATCTATGGAGAAAGGACAATCTTTCCCTTTGTAGCAAGGTGTAAGCACTTATATATTTATATAAATATTATATATATATTTTGTCCTCCTTGAATGACTTACCATATGTATTTTGATATTGTACTGCGCTATATAAATAAACTATACATAGATACATAAACTTGCAAAAAGGGGGGATTCTGGGAACCTGGAAGAAGTGGGAGAAGCCTTCTGCTTACATGGGCAGTGACATCCAAACCACAGGACTGGCTCCCCCTCCACCACCCTGACTTCTTTCTGAGAGTTTTTGTAGAGTTTAACTGGGTTCCTCACCCCCTTTATAAAAAAACAAACAGCGTGTTACCTTATCATTACACTTTGCATGTGTATGATCTGTTGTTCTTGTTTTGAATGGAATGAGATGGTGAAAGTAGATTGTAACACTATGGCTTAAGCATGGTTCACACCTGGCTCCTCCGGGTCGACTGTTCGGCTCTTCTAACCAGTCAGCCAGGAGGAAGGAATCAGACAATAATGGCCGCGACCAACAGTTTACTGCGACCAACTGTGCATAGAGGACCGCACGATCAGACATGGTTTTTCCGGCGTGCCTGATTAATCCTTTCGTCCGAATCAGACGAACAGTTGGATACGGCCGAAACCCATGCAATCATTATGGCCTGATTGACCGATACACTGAACTATTGGTCGATCGGACCGAAATATTGAATGGAGGATTATCGAACGTTCAAGGTTATTTTCGAGTTACCAAAAATAACCTTGTACATTCAGTAAACCTCAAAAATTAAATAAAAATTTTTATACTCCAGAATCTGAACATATACCCTCTTAAAACACCAATAAACTGTAAAATAGCAATACGGTAAATAGCATTAAAGTAAATGTTACTGTAAAAGTACTGGATAAAATAACTGTGTGCATGCACAGTGACTGGCAGCATCCCAGATCACAGTCACATGATCGCTTACCTATTCTGTCCTGTAAAAGGATTGGCTAGAAGCTACTAGTGGGTGTGACCAACTGTAAAATGTTCATGCAGTATCTTAGGACTGTGCATGTGTAAAGGACATAATGGTCAGTGACCACACTGTGCGATACTGGAAAATAAGGCACAAACATGTAAGAAAGTTAAATTTCTCAACAATCATATTAAAATGGGTGGGACACTGATTAATGTTTTTATATCAAGGATATCTGCCTACTAATTCGATGTTCTGATGCTTTAGTTGTCCTTTAACTGTACCACAGGGGGAATCAGATGCTTTCAAATACCTGGTGTGCTACAAGTACCAAGAGTGGAGCATGTAAAAGGGATAGAGATTGAAAGCTGCCCCTGCAACTACAGCTGTCCTTAAGCGCGTGCCTACTATGTGATCAAGGACAGCAGAATGGCACTTAAACTAGGTACAAACAGTACCAATAAAATGCTAACCCTGACTTAACAGCTGTGTGTGAAGGGGAGAGCCAATAGCTTCATTGCAATATTTATAGTGAAAAGTTGGCAAATTATTTATAAAGTGGTGTAAAATCATTTCACCACAAAAAATTAGGCAAAATATAGTATGCATTTTGGGGGCTTTTCTGACCTGGCAACAGGTTATTGTGCAGGTAATATGCAACTACATTTTGGTGTGTAAGATTATGTACAGTATAACTGTAGAAAATTAGCCATAATGTCCCTTTATTGTACATAATTGTACACTGAAAAAATTACTTTGCCTAATTTCAATTTATAAATGAATCCATGTAAGCAGCACTTACTGTGATGTGTGTGTTGCTGTATGGCTTCCAGTACTTGCTTTGCTCAAGATCAGTACCTCAGTTCTCCAGCCCCCTGCCAGACTATCTGACTCTCTGTGAGGGCAAGCATGCTCCGTAATCCCTATGAGGCAGCATTAGGAGACGGAATTTTCCACCATACAGTTCACGTACCAACTGTCACCACTCCAGCTACAGTAAAACTATACATATCAGAAAAGATTATGATACTAAGGCACTTGATTGACAGCTGAAATTAAAGATGTTTCAACAAAAAAAGGGTACAGTGATAGTTGAAAAGAATTGTTTACAATAAGTGTTATCCTATTAAAAATCAGTATGAAAAGTTACCCTGACTTGAGAAGAATTATTGTTTACAATAAGTGTCTTACCCTATTAAAAATCAGTATGAAAAGTTACCCTGACTTGGTAATATGAAATATTCTGTTTGGCACATAAAGTTAAAGGACAACGCTACCCTCATAATGGCATCTTTTAAAATAGGTTAAAATATCTTACCTTCTCCAGTGGAATCATTACCTTATTATCTTATATGCTCCTGTATGCCTCACAAAACTAAGAGGTAGTTAATGGTTATATTTGTTCACGCCCCCTCATAATTTGGAGCTTGAGCTGGATATGAGCTTGAGCATGCTCAAAGGAAGAAGATAGGAGAATAGCATTCTATTATTATCTGTGATGTCAACTGTCAGAATTTCAGGCTAGCCTTGCATATTTCAGAGTTTGGGGGTCATTTACCTATAATTTTTCATTTTGGCTTTTAAGCTTTATGGGATACAATGTGAGTGGGAAGATCTGCTAACACTGAAATGGTTAAAGGACACTTAAGCTAGGTACACACAGTAACGATTTCTGAAAGATGACAGACAGGACAGGATCTGCAAGATCTGTCTGCCATCTTTCAAAGATCTGCATACACACAGTCCCGAGCGTTCTCCCTATAGGGAGAACGCTCGGGACTGTGTGTTTCATCGGCCGCGCTAGACTCCCTATAGGAGTCTAGCGCGGCCAATGGAAATTTTCGGCCTTTCCCGAACGAGCGTACGGCCGGCCCGATCGTTCGCGGCCGCGCGCTCGTTCGGGAAACGAACGACACACAGTAACGATAAAGCCCCGATACCGTCGGATCCGACGGTATCGGGGCTTATCGTTACTGGGTGTGACCCAGCTTTATACTCACCTTTCCTCTGCTCCTCTTCCTTAAGCCAGTACTTTCTACCCATGGTTAAGCTAGGTACACACAGTACAGATTCTGAAAGATGACAGACAGGATCTGCAAGATCCTGTCTGCCATCTTCAAAGATCTGCTACACACAGTCCCGAGCGTTCTCCCTATAGGGAGAACGCTCGGGACTGGTGTTTCCATCGGCCGCGCTAGACTCCCTATAGGAGTCTAGCGCGGCCGATGGAAATTTTCGGCCTTTCCCGAACGAGCGTTCGGCCGACCCGATCGTTTGGCGGCCGCGCGCTCGTTCGGGAAACGAACGTACACACGTAACGATTAAGCCCCGATACCGTCGGATCCGACGGTATCGGGGCTTAATCGTTAATGTGTGTACCCAGCTTAAGGACCTGAACCGCTAGCTCCTCACCCCTGGGTTTGCTTAACTTGCCACATTTACTGGTGAACTCTGGTGAGCCCTGCCCCCTCCTATCCATCAGCGATTAGGCCAATAGGAAGACACTCCCTGTAACAAGCGTGCCTTCCTATTGGCCTTGTCGCACAAGGAGAGGAGGCGGTGTAGCCAACCGGAACAGCATGTAAGTAAGTATATGCAGCAAGTTAAGTGATCCCAGGTGTGAGGACCTAGCAGTTTAGGTCCTCACCCTGGATAGAAAGTACTGACTAAGGAAGAGGAGCGGAGGGAAGGTGAGTATAATTGTCCTTTAAAATATATACTTATCTGTTTTTATCTGTTTCAGCATTAAAAGAAGCAGAGGCTAAACCTATACATGTAGGTCTCGGCATGCAGACTTTGTTTTACTTAACAAGGTGTCAACAGGGAATTACAAACTTTACTTAAAAGAAGCCTTTAACTCTTTCTAAACTCCTTTTTTAGTTTCACATTAGGTTATTAATCCAGTTCTTAGAAATTATGCATCAGCTTTTAAATAAACATTTCACTTCAAGAGACTAAAACGCGCCTCATGTAGCCCTTGAAAGAAAATGAATTTTTATGTGTAATGCAGAAAGTTATCACTGAAATCTTGCATAAACATTAAAAAAATAAAACACATAAACCCTTAGATTTATGTTATCATACACACACAGTGCCAATAGGAAGGACACAAGGAGAAAGCTGTCAACTATTCAGCACTGGAGTTTTACGCTTCAGTGAAAGTTCGAATTCGGACCCATTAAAATCATATAAATACCCATTTCTAACTTCCCCAAATATTATAATTTCTAGGTAAATTTGTTAAATATTTTTTTTTTAAAAATCACATTTTTTTTTCATGTAAGAAGCTAAACATGGTAAGGAGCTAAAACATTAGAACACATAGCCAGATTTGCAGATGCCTGTCTGCTCCTGTCCACTCTAGCAATGCATACCTTCCTGTGTGTTGGGCCATCTTTCTTTTTAAGCCATGGCCATTTCTAGGCAAAGGCAACCTAGACGAAAAGCTAGGGCACCATTCAAATGTGGAAGACGCTGTTCTATTAAAAGATAGGGATTATTAGGCCTTATTACACATAGAGCAGTAAGCTGTTCCCAGTCAAGTTCCCTGTAGCCTCTCTGCATACAATATAATGATCTTGGCTGAGTTTTCCAATCTATGCAAAGACTTATCTAAGAGGTGGTTGCGGGAAAATTCAGTTGGGAAGGGGGCGCCAGGGGAGACATGCTTAGGTCACCAAAATGGCTAGAACCAGACCTGATTGAAGTGGAGAGTCCAAGAAGTGCAGTAATTGGCAACTTCAGCTATGTTCTGATCAAACATAAACCCAAGGGTGAGGATTGAGGAGCCTAGGCTGCTGTGCCTTGGGCAAGATAAAAGTAAATGAAGCACTGATTCCTTTAAGGGAATGGTTTAGGTACCCATACACATAAAGGGGAAATGTTGTCTCCATACAAGAGCCCTCAATAAAAGCCTAGGATTATGGCTTTAGCTGCTATAAATCAAACGATTTAGGCATGTAAAATAAAGTAATAGGCATGTAAAGTTCCACTTTCTTGTTTGCTTATCTGCTGTAACAGATACAGCATAGCTGTATCATAAGCCTTGCAACTATTCTCTGTTTTCCTATGCCATGCACACCTTGGGGTAAAAGGTCGACATGGATGACCATGTTGCCGCATTGCATATCTCCTCTGGAAAGGACTGGCCACAGAATGCCCATAACGCTTCCAAGGATCTTGTGGAATGAGCCTTTACCCTTGAGGGTAATGTCTCTGCCTTGCTAGCGTATGCCTGTTTGATACAGGTAGTAATCCAGGATGCCAGAGTTGTTTTTGCAGGCTGCAAACCCTTGTGTTGACCGTTGAAGAGAATTAATAGGAAGTCGGTTTTTACGGAAAAATATATCGGGGTGGAGTTTCCACTCGTTGGGACATATCCCACGTCTGCTGATGAAATCCACTTTGACATTGTGGGTTCCTGGAATGTGACAGCCCCTGATCTGAGGAAGATGCGTTTCCGCCTAACACAGAATTTGTTTCGCTATTGTCCAGAGACGGGGTCTTTTGGTGCCTCCGCTCGTTTAGGTAGGCCACTACTGTGGCATTGTCTGTCCGTATGTGGACTGCTTGGCCTTTGAGCTATCGCTTGAAGTGCTGCAGAGCCTGAAACACTGCTGTCATTTCTCTTGCATTTTGAGAGGTCATATATGTGTTCGTTGACCATTTCCCCTGGGCAGTAATCTTGTGCACACTAATGCAACTAGGATTTCTTTTAGACTTTTTTGTACTGATGGTAAATTAAAAAAAGGCAAGTTCTGATCGAATTTTCCTTTTTTAATATTAATAAACAAAACTTTGCTATGTTGGTGGCAAGAAAACTCTCCGTTCTGCTTTCTGTAGAATGTCAAATTGTTTGGCTTATTGTGGTTTTGTTTCATATGTTTCATATCCTGTTGCATCTCTTATATTATAAACTTGTAACTGGAGAATATAATCGCATGGAAATCCCCTTGTGTTCTTATACAGTGCAAATGGTGCAGAGAAATACTGTTTGAATTAAACTGAAGATACCCCTTTAAAGGGGTATCTTCACCCCAAACCTAAAAACGCATATTATGTAGGGCAACCCCCCCAACCCTAAACGCTAGCTTTTAAAACAACAAAACTAGACCTAAAATCTAGTTACCCGACCTTATTCCTACTGTGTCAGCCCCTTTAGCTACTTCCGTGCGAGGAAGAGCAGATGGGGCTAGACCGGCAGCCGCATCTGTGATTGTCTGAGACTCAGCCAATCACTGATGCGGCTGCCAGTCAACAGAGGGAGTTGAGAGAACGAGGTCTGGAAAGTTTATTTCGGGCTGATTTCTATGCTTTAAAGCTAGGGTTTAGGGTTGGGGATGGGTTATCTTACCTTGTGTGATGTTTTTTTTCCCCTAAGGGCAGATGCAGCTGATTAGGGATCCAGAGGGAGGGGGAAGAGATTCACTGTGCATGCCAGAGTCCTCTAAGAGGAGCTTGGTTAGGGGTATGAGAGGCTCATACTCCTAATTTTTTTTGGGACTTTTATCAGGCCTTGCTGAAAAACCATAAGGAGCAGAAGAGAAAGGTAAAGGTTCGTACACACGTGTGATCGTGGGCCCTGACCCGCGATGCACGAATGAACTTTTCGGCCGATAATCGGGCCGTGTGTAGGCACTTTATCAGCCGAAACGGTCGTTCATTAGGGGATCATTGCACGACCGACTTGGCGGATCTCCGAATGAACGACCGTTTTGGCTGATCAAGTGCCTACAGACGGGCGGATGTTCGTACACATCATGGGGCGGGGGGCGGGACCCACAATCGCACGTGTGTAGAAACCTTAAGCCTAGGTTAATGTCTTTAGCTGATATAAATCAAACATTTTAGGCATGTAAAGTTACACTTCCTTGTGTATAAGATCCAGTATGAGCTGTTTCACAAACCCCCAAATTCACTTTTTCTAAAGCTAGCACAGGCTTGCAACTATTCTCTGTTTTCCTATGCCATGCACACCTTGGGGTAAATGTTCTTTTCAAAGATTGTGGCTAGCTTTAAAACTATTAAGAATTTTAAAGGTGGGGCTTATGATGCAACTGTTGATGCACTGCCCCAAGTGGGCATATGGATCAATAGTGTTGGTGGTGTCACAGCTCAGTGTAAGCAGGAATCACCCCTTTTTACCTAGAAGCATGATTCTGGATCCATTTTAAAGGTAGTGTTCTCTTTTTAACAGAGGGCACTTGTATAGACAACAGTTGCATACTTTATTAGAATTATCTACAACATTTTACTCTGTGACTATCGATACAGGTGTAGTGTTGTTTGCAAAGCATTACGTGGCTGGGAATGACGTGAGCCAATATGCCAAATATACTTGTCTTTCAAAGGAAACCCCTAGTATCCTATAAAAAATCAGGAACTATTAGAGAGCATTTGGTAAGAGCGGATATAGGGGAAGATAAAGGGATAGAAAATAGAAAGCAGAGAGATTTATATGGTGACATCACCCTACTAAGGGATATAAGATATACATTAAAGGTTTCTATACCTGTTTGTCTACAAATATAATCTACGCCCTAAAATGTCCGCGTGGAAAACTATACATAGGCCAAACCACACGAAAATTCAAAGAACGTTTAGGAGAACATAAGTCAGATGTGAGAAAAAAGAAAATGGAAAAGTCCCATAGCGAAGAATTTCCACGAGTTTGAACATACTGTCTCCCAATTCCAAATATTGGAAGAGGTTAAATTAGGACATAGAGGTGGTGATAGGGTTAAAAATCTGTTGTTAAAAGAGGCACGGTGGATCCAAAAACTTGATACTTTGACTCCTACAGGCATGAATTTGGAATACGATGTTAGGAATTTATGCTGAACGCCCCTTTAACTGGTGCATTTGTTTTTAATTATATCTGTATTTTAGAAAGTAACCAGTAGAAGGCAACATGTATAAAGTATATAAATAGGTAATAATCAGTATCTTTGTTGCATTTAAGAAAGGGTCATGTGACCCGAAACATCATGTCCTACTGTGTGTAAGTGTAGCCAGTGAGAGCTATGGAACTTAAAAGTATCTGTTTTTACCAATGTTTGTTACAAATAAAGGAAAGTTTTTATTGAAAGCAAGTGCCGTCGCTCGTATGGATTGAAATATATGAGGTGGTGTGGAGCCCCCAGGACGTGCACAGCTTGTGAGCAATCAAGCGGATGTGCCAGTTTCACAGTCTGGATTTGGGGAATGACGTGAGTTAATAAATTGTATCTGTAACCCGTGTAATTATTAAGTCAATATTCTGGTTAGATTCAATGAACTGTAAGGCTGGGTACACACTATACAATATTTTAGGTCGACTGACCGATAGTGTCGATCGTGCAGTTTCCCTATTGCCGTGACTGACAGTCATTTTTCCCGGCCGAGCGCTCTCTAGTAGCAAACGCTCAGTCAGGACAAAAAGTCCCCTCGTGTGTACGGTTACAGTTTGCTTTTGTAGTAAACTTCAAACAAACTCCCTTCTTATTTATTTAACAAAACAATAAATAAACAGCAAATAAACTAATGTAGACTTGTTTACTTCATGATAGCAAGTACTGGTCATTCCTGATGCATTTAAACTGTCCATTCAGAAATTTCTGAACCTCCTTATGTAAATGTAGAATTGATGTAGACATACAGCTCACAGACTCCCAATGAAATAGATTGTAGATACAATGAAAATCTGTTACTGAGATTAAATTACAGCTTTTTATGATGTCCTCAACCAAGAACCTATTTGGATTTTATTACCGTAAGAAATATGGGATCAAAATACATGATATTTACTATTTGTAAAGAATAATTTATTAATATTTATTAATTTGGTTTCCATACTTCTTGCAAATGCATGCTAAGTAATCACTATGAACAGTGGCGTTACTAGGAATCACTAGGCCCCCCAGCAAAACTATGATGGGGCCCTTATCCGTGCTTTATACAGGTTTTCTGGGGGGAGGTTATATCTGTTTAGATGATGTGTCCCCCTTGGCTCCTGGGCCTTCCCTGAGGTTGCTCCCCTGGTAGTTACGCCCCTGACTATAAGGCAGCACTGGGAGAGAGAGAGATATTTCACATATCTGCACACAGCAGAAGCGTGCCTGTTAAAGGGCATGTTCACCCCCAAAATGATAATTCATATATAGCTAGATCAACCCCCCAAACCTTAACACCATTTTAGTTAGTGTATGCTATAAATCCTCTTGATACTTTCAGTATGATAGCGTACACTCTGAGTGCTTTGTTGCATGCTCAGAGGAGGAATCTCAGGGTAACCCTGATGTCACGGCCAGTGACTGATGGGCAATACTCATCTGAGCACTTGAATGACAGCTGAAATGTAATATGCTTCAGGTTAGATATCTTAAAGGATAAGTACACTGTAATAGCAAGTTAAATTGGAAGCAGCAGCTATTAAAAATCTTTTTCCCCCCCTCCCCTTTTTTTCCGCCGCTAGGTCCCTCTTAAGCCTTCCTTTGCTGGTCTAAAGTTGCTGACATCTTGGATGTGATGTGAAGACTGTTTAGCTCCTCCCCTCTGAGACTTGCTGGATTCCCTTCTTCATAAGCCTCCAAAAACAGGGATTGTGTGGTCCATGCGCACATATGCATCCGTGCTCATGCTGACGTTGCGTGCGCACGAAATTAAACAAATAGTTTTGCCTGTCTGTTTTTATTACCAATTTTCTTTATTTGCAGTAATTTATTGTGTCAATGACAAAGAAAACATAAGCCAAGTTATTTATCTAAAATAAATAAATAAATAAATAATGAAATGAACACATGTGCACTTTTAATAAAGTCAAGAGTTCTAGTATTCAGTTTCAGTTAATCTAAATACTCATTAATTAAATGGAAAACATTCTCCTTAATCAGATGGAAAAAAGTGCTAGATTACAGAGAACATTTTACATGGCAGGGGAACAATGCACACTAATGTTTTAGTATGTATTCTAGTATGCCTTTGTTTTTAAACTATTGATGTGACATCATAACGAGGGTTAATTTGTGTCACCAGAAACTAAGAAACAAAAAAGAACAATAGTAGTTTGAGACTGAAGATTAAAACATATAGAGATAATGGATACTTGTTACATTGTCATAATGCTAAAATGTAGGTCACCTGTCAACACGTTTTTTTAATGTCAAAACATTATATAATTTTGTTTATGCATACCGTATATACTCGAGTATAAGTCGAGGTTTTTAGGCTATGAAATAGTCTAAAAACCGAACCTCGACTTATACTCAAGTCACTTACCTGACCTGTAATCCGGCTGCCGTACGCTTCGGCATCCACTCTTCTGGCCACTGACATCACTACTCGGTGCCGGTCTCACTTCCTGGCGACGAGTAGTGATGTCAGGCGCCAGGAGACAGTGCATTCAAAGCGATGCAGCCAGATTGCAAGTCCTCTACTCCTCCTCCTCTCGTCCACAATGAAAGTCCTCTCATTCACAAGGAAAATCCTCTCGTACACAAGGCAAGTCCTCTCCTCCACTGATCTTGGGGGGTGTACAGTGCTTGCCACTGCAGATGTTTGGAAACTACAACTCCCAGCAAATAAAGCATGCTGGGAGTAGTAGTTTCCAAACATCTGGAGAGGCATTGAATTGGGGGGTTACTGTGTGGGATTACCATTACTGTGTGGGATTACCATTTAAAGGGCAACTAATACTTTAAAACAATACAGAATCAGGAGGATGGTATTTATTGTTAAAGATTGCCTTCTGATTCTGTATTGTTTTGAGGCTTTAGTTGCCCTTTAAATGGACAGCAGCATTCCCATACAGTAGTCCCATACAGTAATAGCCATACTGGATTTGGCAACTAAAGCCTCAAAACAATATAGAATCAGAAGGCAGTAGTGGTCATAATTTCTACCCTTGACTTATACTCGAGTCAGTCATGTTTTACTAATTTTTCAGGTAAAAATAAGTACCTCGACTTGTACTCGAATCGACTTATATTCAAGTATATACCTTATTTGGATCAAAGAGGATGTCCCCCACTCAAATGAGTGATTGACAGGTTTTAATTAAATAGAAGCAATAACAGGCTTGCTAAGCATTTTAAATAAGCACTAACGTAATTTACGTGAGACAGGTAAAAGCAAAGGAGACTGCAGTTACAGACATTAACACCAAGTGCAACATTTTTGTGTAATCAAATATTTAAAAAAACTTAAAGGGCAACTGTGGTCTCAAAACAAGTAAGGGTTGTATGAAAGCCTCTAGTATTTCCTTTAAAATGAGCTGGCAAACACATCTCTGGCTGGAGCCAGTGAGAAATTACATTGGGGTGAATGTTCAAACTTCCTGCTTCTAGTAGGTTGAGTGACATCACCTGACCTCTGCATCGACCCTGGGAGAGAAGCATGCTCAGTTAAGGCTTAATGCTGGGGAAACCAGGAAATACCTGGGGAAAAAATTGATAGTTGAGAAGGGGAGCCTATTAATGCAGGCAGAGGCTGGTCATATGACTACAAGCTGGTCACATGGCTGAAAACAGGAAGTGTTCAAGCAGAAAGTAATATTGCTGAACCTTTCCAACAATAACTTCTCACAAATTGTATTTAGAGATGTGACTTAGGTTTTATTTTGAAGGTACGATGGAAGGCTTTATATCTAATTCTTACTAGTGCTATTGTGCTATTATCAATAAAATTATATTAAACAAAATGAATATAAGAGCTGCTTAAACTATCCAAAGTAAAGTTACCTCTATTAAATAAAAGCTCACGTTCCACACTGAATATACATAATGGCCCATAATTTAGCTCAATCAAAAAAAAAAAAAAAAAAACTTCAGTTCCTTTCTAGGAGCCTTTCTCAAATACAATAATTAGTGCATGTGTACCAGAATTTAAAACCTAAGACACACCTCTACAATTATGACATCATTGACATATTAAATCATATTAAATCATTGACATATGTCCACCCCCAAAACTATAATTCCCCCCACCACTGGCCTCTGTAGTAAATAAAAATCCTTACCTTACATCCCAGCTCCAAATGGTTCTCCCCCACAAAGTAAAAAAAAGTGGTCAACAGGAGGACAGCAGAGTCCATATAGGACTCTGCCTCCTGTCTCCCCTCCGGGAGAAGTTTGGCATGCGCACTGCAGCCATTCTCCCCCTCCCTCTCGTTTTGGACTCCCACCCCCTAGCTCAAAATCCATTTTATATAGTGTAGGGCTTAGTCCCGCAGCCCCAACTGCTATATTTTTAATGTAAGAAACTTCCCTGATCTGTACTTACCTTCAGTCTTTCCTCCGCCATTCAAATCTACCGGAAGCAGTGTCCGTGATTGGCTGCCTCTCAGCCTATCACAGACGCGGCTGACGGTCCCGTCCCTTTTCTTGCATTTTCGTGCAAACAGAGGGCCGGGGGAAGTTTCTTACATTAAAAATATAGCAGTTGGGGCTGGGGGACTACGCCCTACACTGTATAAAAATTTGAAGGGTGGACATACTTTAACTCTTAGTTAAAGTTATCCTTTAAAGGAAACATTATACCAATAATCAATTCAATTCATGCAATCATTTTGTAAGTGTTAAGGTGTCTGATTACTAAAGTGCATGATATATTAAAAAGTGGACTATTGACATGTTAAAAAGTGAAATTAAACTTACCTTAGCATTCCAAAACTTCTTTAAGTGCAAATAAATAGATTAAAGGGTAAGTGATATTTCAGAATAAATATGCATAATTAGATTAGAATAAAATTAATTGTTCAAAATTAGATTGGACTAAAATTAATTGTTCAAAATAAACTAATATGGACACTATAAGAGTATATAGATTACATAAATTAACTCTTTTTAATATATCATGACTGCACTTTAGTAATCAGGCATCTTAATGCTTACAAAATGATTGCACTTTGAATTAATGCACTTTATGATCACTTTGTGGTCTTGGTATCATATGTTTCCTTTAAAGGATCACCAAGAGTTAATATGTCAATGATGTCATTATTGTAAAGGTGTGTCTTAGGTTTTAAATTCTGGTACACATGCACTAAATTATTGTATTTGGCTTGAGAAAGGCTCCTAGAAAGGAACCGAAACGTTGCCTGTATGCCATCAAATACACCCACTTAAGTGCTGCTGTATTTTTGGAAATTGTATCTATCTATATACTGTAAAATGCATACATAATTACATAATAAGAGATAGAAAAATGAAAAAAGTAAAAATACCAATTACCCAATGCTACATAAAATAACACTTGTACTTGCAAGTATACAGTACATAAAAAATATAGGTTCCAGTAAAGCTAGCTATACAAGGGCAGACTTTCTTTCTATTAGATTGACAATTGAGGGCAACGATCGGAAATCCTATAGGAAGAACAGCTTTAAGTTCCCTACCTTGAGGCCTAGATCTTTCTGCAGATTTCAGCTTGAAACATGCAAAGGGATTGGGGCAGAAGATGGGGTCAGTGGAAAATTTTCTGCCTTGCTCAACCTATGTTTTTCCAATAAACTGCTTGAATGGGTCTTGAATTTTGAGCAATCCGATCGAAATGTTAAAATTGCTGCAAATGTCGAGCCCACTGCTTTAGTACCAGTGTGCCATAGTATTTCCTCTTCCAGGTACAGAATGTATATGCGTAACAAGAGTCCTTCCGCAATAAAAATAAATCTTAAGGCTGAGGCCACACTGCAACGCACAGGAATCACGCACAAAATCGCAAGCGCAAAAAAATTCCGATCGATCGTGCGGTTCCCTGTGGGAACGCACAGTCGATCATTCGCAAATTCGACCGGGGCCGAATACATTTGTCCCGGCCGAGCGCTCGTTATGAGCGTGAGCATGCTCAGAGGAGCCAGCTAGGGAATTAGCATTGACCACGATGTAAACTGTTATATCTATGACTGACAATAACTTACTGGAAGAACCAGAAACAGGTAAAACAGGACGTTGTGCATTATTTCAGGTTAGACATATATTTCAGCTTTCTACTTATTGCAGCCTTGGGGTTTATGGAGTGATTTACCTATATTTAATTTTTTATTTGAGGGCTGGGCTTGCCCTTTAATACTGAGTTGACTTATTTTTTTAAGCCATTGTTAGTAATTAATAATATATACAGTAGGTGAATTATTTAGCTTACATAATGCATTAAGACAGAGCTGGACAAATCCAGTAAGATGGGTTGGCAGTGTGCCTGAAAAACTTATCCTGGTAAATTTTCTTTTTCTTTTTTAAATGATTTTTTTAAATGATTGTTAATGGACCTGGCTAATAATAAAGTTATATTTCTTCTTAGATTGTTTAGGTACTTTAAGTCAAAATTAATTTGTATTAGGGGGAAAAAAAGCAAAAGCTCAAAACATATAACACTGTCACAATGTAGGTAAGGGAACTAAATTACAATGCCAATATGTCCATGTGCAAGCAAGCTAACCAACAATTCCTCATAGCATTTAAATGAAAATGAAAGCCAGTTACACTGCTACCTAAGGAAAAACAATAGAGTAGAGAGAACAAGGTATACATTGCAAAGGTTAATCCTATTTCTGCTCTTGGCAAAAGCTTTGGAAAACAGCTTGAGTTTTAAATATTTGATTGTTTATGTGAGAGTTTTAATTTTAGTAGTTCTAGGCTTACAAATTAACTGTACAAACCAGTGAAAACAATATGAAAAGTGGCAGTGTTTTGTAATTTTAACATTTCATTTATTACCCACAAAATTTTTTTTTTGGGCTCCCCCAACCCCCCCTCAACCCTAAATGCTATGGTTAAAAAAAAAGCCCATCTTCTTCCCTCGGCCTCAGCTAATCACAGATGGAGCTGCCTGCTATTGAGGGAACAAAGGTAGGTAAGTAAATTTCTGTGTTTTTTTTTTCAATTATAACCATAGCGTTTAGAACGCAGAGGGATCTGGAGGGTGCAAGGGAGGGGGGAGAGCTCTCCTGCACATGCCAGAGTCCTTAGTGAGGACAAGGATATAGCAGGCAATTGATGACCCACAGACAGCTCCTACTCTTCACTTTTTTGGACTTTCAGAAGGCACTGCAGGAGAACCATAAGGAGCTGGGAGCTGAGGAGAATGGTAAGGATTTTTTTACACTACACAGTGGGACCAGCACTGGGGTAAATTTTAGTTTTGGGGGTGGACATGCCCTTTAAGAAACAAGTCGTATTATACACATAACAAAGTGTAAAACTTTTTTGGTGTAAAATGTATTAAAATGTCCATCAATGAGCAGAAAAATAACAGTGGTTTTAGGATGCTATCATCTAAACCATTGCAATGGCAAAAGTACTGCACACATGGCAACATACACATAAACATACTTGGCAACATTGAAAATGAATCTCCAAGGGAGACACTTCTGCTGGGTTGGTGCATTACACAAGACTTACTCTAAACTGTGCACATTACACAACAAATACCTGCCTACACCTTATGCCAAGATGTCAGAATAAAATTTTTTGCTAAAACCGTTAAAAACTAACCCAGTATTAATAAGTAAAAATAATTTCTGGTAATAAGAAACCTTCAACATCAAGCATTCTTAGTACTTAAGGTACATAGTAGTCAATATTTTAGCCCAATCTGCAATGAATATGGCCTTGATGGCCAAGGTACTTACGAGTATGCCTTCAGGAGGAGGCTGTTAGTCCGAAAGATATAACAAAACAGATGGCTGCTGGGAATAGTAGGCTGGATACTGGAAACAAGGTGCTGCTGGGAACTGTAGGCTGGATTCTGGAGACCGAGGTGCTGCTGGGAACAGTAGGCAGGATTCTGGAGACCAAGGTGCTGCTGGGAACTGCAGGCAGGATTCTGGAGACCAAGGTGCTGTAAAAAAAATCCTTACCATTCTCCTCAGCTCCTTATGGTTCTCCTTTGAGCCAGAGGCAGGTTTATACTGCAAATTTCTTCTTTATTGGGTGCAACATGTTTCAGAGCTACATTGTTCCTTTATCAAGCATGCTTCATAAAGGAGCAATGTAGCTCCCGAACATGTTGCACCCAATAAATAAGAATTTTGCAGTATAAACTTGCCTCTGGCTCTCACACGATCTTCTATATATTGAGAGGCAGCCAGTCACGCACGATCTTCTATACATTGAGAGGCAGCCAGTCACGCACGATCTTCTATACATTGAGAGGCAGCCAGTCATGGACGCGGCTGCTGGCAGTGTAGAACACCGGGGGAACGAGGCTCTATAAGTAGTTTAGATTAGATTTTTTTTTTATAAACAAATATAGCAGTTGGGGGTGCGATAGGGTCCACTACACTACAGAAAAGGGTTAACATGCTAGGGCACACTGCAGCAAACATGGATCAGGAGAAAGGAAGGGGGGAAAAGGTGAGAGGCGGAAACATTTTCCTCCCAGCCTCTTCACTTTCTAGGACTTTGGGCAGACATTGCAGGAGAACCATTTGGAGCAGAAAGTTAAGGTAAGGATTTTTAAACACTACACAGTGGGGCCAGTAGTGGGGGAGAATTTAGTTTTGGGGGTGGACATGCCCTTTAAAGGGTAAGTAAAAAAATGTCCTCATCATTGCCATTATTGAGTTTTAAAATCTGCAGCACAAACACACACACATTCCCTTCCAAAATGCAACCTTTCAAGTCAAGCCAAATTCAAAGTTTATACTTAAACTTTCCCTTTCTAGTTCTTACTTCTGATCAATAGACTGCTTGTTGATTGTTGAGAAATTTATTGATCTGAAAGTGGATTGGCATTATAAGTACAAAATAAACATAAAATAAAAACAAACACTTCTTAGAAGATGCAATAACTGGCCTTTGAGCAGGGAAATGCTACATGTAAATGAAAATGGCACATCTCTGGGCACAGCTTCATTAGTTTGTAATGTTAATTTAAGTCATATCAATTTTACAGGACTTTAGCCAGGCTTCTGAATAAAAATAAAAGTCAAATAAAACACACCTCCTACACACTCTGTTGAGAGATAGTCAAACTGTGCAAATTTTTTTGCCTTATACTAATGTAAGAATCACATACTTTAAGGTGTGTTTGTTGCTGCGTTCCTTTAATTCGTTACTTGTTTTGCTCAGACTCATTATGCCCCCTACCACTCTTTACTGACGCCACCTTTCATTTAATATGACTTGTGTCAAGCATGCTCAGTAATCATAAGGCAGCTCTGAGAATATACATTTCCCACAATGCAGTTCACACTTACCAACTGTGACCCTTCCAGCTACAACAAAACTACACATAACAGAAGTATTGAAGTAATTAAAGGACAACAATACCCAAAAAAAACATCTCCCCCATTACATGTCCACACTTCCAGAAGCTGAAATCACTTACTCTCATTTACAACTGTGCTGCCCTCCCTTAGATATCACACAGCAAAGATGAATGCTAACAGTCCCCCTCCTAAACGGCCCAGGGCCATCATTAACATATCACTTGTCATTGGCCGGTAGGAATGTCTGTTACAACCTCTCTCCTCCTTCTTTACCAGTCAAACAAACTTGAACTGTCCTATTGCTAGAATACAGCCTACATAATCAAGCTAATCAAGGGTGGGTGCAGGAGTGTTTTCTCGCATGCTAGCTCTGAGTGACAGTTATAGGCAGACAGAATTGTTACATCTCCTTCACAGCATGGCTAATTGAAGGCTAATTGAAGACAGAGAGAGGCTCAAAATCAGGAAAAAAAATGTATAGGGAGGGCTGCATACCTTTACTCCTTTTAAAGCAGTTTTTAAAAAAAAATGCATTAAGGCAATACAGTTATCCTTTAACAATGGGTAATTTCAATTTAAAATAGATATTCTTTAAAGTAAGTGTATCAATTACAATTTATAACATCCATTTTAGAGTTAAGGTAGCCGTACATCAGTGCGATATTACTTACCCGACCGAGCTTTCACGCAATGTTCATCGATCCTGCCGGAACCGTCTCTCCCGATCTTATATCCGACCGACATGCTATCGCAAAATCAATCGCATGTCGGTCGAATATAAGATCGGGAGAGGTGGTTCCGGCAGGATCGCAGGAACGTTGCGTGAGAGCTCGGTCAGGTAAGTAATATCGCACTGATGTATGGCCACCTTAAGACACCACAAAAATGAAAATTAGTCTGGTGAAGATCTATATTTAGTAATAACACTCAGTAGAACATCCCTGACTCTCTTATTGCACCCCAAACTGAGTAACCCTGCTACAGCTCACTACACCTGTAAAGCACCTGTTCTATTTCTTAAATGACACCTCACTTCACCAGGAAAACCTCCCAACAGCAAAATAAAACCAGGAACAGCAGGCATGGCTTTTCCCATGACTACCAATGGCTGTGGGTTACAGTTACACTATGGATTGCACCTTATCAAACATAAACCCCCCCCAATGCCAACTGAAGTTCTATAGAGCAGCCATGAGGACCTGTGGTAACTCCAAGGTGACAGGTCACACATATATAGTGTAGAACTGGCAGGAGCCATGTGTAGTTTACTCATAATGAATGACCCAAGGCAGGAATCAATATGGATTCCCCCAGTGGGAAACAATACAAATAATAGACAGATCTGATCCCCTCCCCTATGTCAATGTGAATCAGTTACAAACTCACCAGTACACAACAATTGACATTAGTTTTAGCCGTGGATACATTGGTAATTGGCAATGCTAGGCCTTGGTACTTACAGGGTCCTAGTGCTGTTCAAAGATCCACATAAAGTTCATGGTATTCCAAGGTGGACAGATCCATTGGTGGAGTGAAATTCGTGGCTTTGCCCTCTACCCCCGGAAACTCCCACTGACACCCAGTAATGGGCTGGTCCCACAGCTTCAATACTATCAAAGTATAATAATAATAACCCTCCAGTCTGTAGCACTGGCATCGCTGTGGCACTTTCCAGCACTCATATTACCAGACTGGAGCGAAGTGACTGCAACCAGTTCACAAACTTCATATCCCACAGCCGCTGTCTCTGTACCTCCTCCTCCTCCTCATTGTGTCTCCTATCAGCTGATACTGTATGTTCTCCCTCTCACCGCCCGCCCCTCCCACCTGTTCACTGACATCTGTCTGCTCGTTGGAAGCACTAATAGCTCCTGATGGTACTATATCCATCCCCTATCTATCCTCACTATATCTATCACTATATCCACCCTCTATCTATCCTCATAATATCCATCACTATATCCATCCCCTATCCTCACTATATCCATTCCCTATATCCTAACTATATCCATCCCCAATCTATCCTCACTATATCCATCCCCTATCTATCCTCACTATATCCATCCCCTATCAATCCTCACTATATCCATCCCCTATATCCACACTTTATCCATCCCCTATCTATCCTAACTATATCCATCCCCTATATCCTCACTATATCCATCCCCTATCAATCCTCACTATATCCATCCCCTAACCTCACTATATCCATCCCCTATCTATTCTAACTATATCCACCCCTATCATCTTTCCTCACTATATCCATCCCCTATATCCTAACTATATCCATCCCCTATCAATACTTACTATATCCTCCCCTATCAATCCTCACTATATCCATCCCTATCATCCTCACTATCCATCCCCTATCTATCCTCACTATCCTCCCCTATCTTCACTATATCCATCCCCTATCCATCCCCTATCTATCCTCACTATATCCATCCCCTATATCCTCACTATATCCATCCCCTATCAATCCTCACACATCATCCACTATATCCTCACTATATCCCCCCTATCTTCCTCACTATATCCATCACTATATCCATCCTCTATCTATCCTTACTATATCCATCTCCTATTTAACCTCACTATATCCATCCCCTATCTATCCTCACTATTTTTACCCCCTATCAATCCTCACTATATCCACCCCCTATCAATCCTCACTATATCCATCCCCTATAATCCTCACTATATCCATCCCCTATCTATCCTCAATATACCCATCCCCTATCTATCCTCACTATATCCTTCCCCTATCTATCCTCACTATATCCATCCCCTATCAATCCTTGCTATATCCCATCCCCTATCAATCCTCACTATATCCATCCCCTATATCCTCACTATATCAATCCCCTATATCCTCACTATGTCCATCCCCTATCTATACTCACTATATCCATCCTCTATCTATCCTCACTATATCCACTCCTATCAATCCTCACTATATCCATTCCCTATTTAACCTCAAGATATCCATCCCCTATCTATCCTCACTAATCCTCCCCTATCTAACCTCACTATATCCATCCCCTATCTAACCTCACTATATCCATCCCCTATCTTACCTCACTATATCCATCCCCTTTCAATCCCCTACATATCCATCCCCTATCAATCCTCACTATATCCATCCCCTATCAATCCTCACTATATCCATCCCCTATCAATCCTCACTATATCCATCCCCTATCCTCACTATATCCATCCCCTATCTATCCCCACTATATTCCTCCCCTAATGCCCTATCTTATCCATCCCTTATCCTCACTATACCCTCCCCTATCTATCCTCACTATATCCATCCCATATATCCTCACTATATCCTTCCCCTATCTATCCTCACTATATCCATCCCCTATCAATCCTCATTATATATCCATCCCCTATCAATCCTTGCATAAATCCATCCCCCTATCATCCTCACTATATCCATCCCCTATATCCTCACTATATCAATCCCCTATATCCTCACTATACTCCATCCCCTATCCATCCCCTATCTCCTCACTATAATCCATCCCCTATATCCTCACTATATCCATCCCCTATCAATCCTCACACCTCAATCCACTATATTCCTCACTATATCCATCCCCCTATCAATCCTCACTATATCCATCCCCTATATCCTCACTATCAATCCCCTATATCCACTCACTCATATCCATCCCCTATCTATCCTCCATATCCACACTATATCCATCCTCTATCTATCCTCACTATATCCATCTCCTATCAATCCTCACTATATCCATCCCCTATTTAACCTCAAGATATCCACCCCCTATCTATCCTCATATATCCATCCCATCTAACCTCACTATATCCATCCCCTATCTAACCTCACTATATCCATACCTATCTACCTCACTATATCCATCCCCTATCATCCTCACTATATCCATCCCCTGTCTAACCTCACTATATCCATCCCCTATCTAGCCTCACTATATCCATCCCCTATCTTACCTCACTATATCCATCCCCTTTCAATCCTCACTATATCCATCCCCATCATCCCCTATATCCCCCCCTACATCCTTCACCTATATCCATCCCCTATCTAACCTCCCTATTCCTCCCTTATCAATCCTCACTATATCCATCCCCTATCTATCCTCAATTTTTTTACCCCCTATCAATCCTCAATAATCCATCCCCTATCAATCCTCACTATATCCATCCCCTATATCCTCACTATATCTATACTCTATCTATACTCACTATATCCATCCCCTATCAATCCCTCACTATATCCATCCCCTATCCTCTCACTATATCCATCCCCTATCCTCACTATAACCATCCCCTATCTCCTCACTATTCCATCCCTATCAATCCTCACTAATAATCCATCCCCTATCCTCACTATATCTATCCCCTATCAATCCTCACTATATCCATCTCCTATCAATCCTCACTATATCCATCCCCTATCAATCCTCACTATACCAATCCCCTATCATCCTCACTATATCCATCTCTTATCTATCCTCACTATATCCATCCCCTATATCCTCGACTATATCTATACTCTATCTATCAATCCTCACTATATCCATCCCCTACCTATCCTCACTATATCCATCCCCTATATCCTCACTATATCCACCCCCTATCTATCTTCACTGTATCCATCCCCTATCTATCCTCACTATTTTTACCGCCTATCAATCCTCAATATATCCATTCCCTATCAATCCTCGCTGTATCTATTCCCTATCAATACTCACTATATCCATCCCCTATCTATCCTCACTATATCTATCTTCTGTCATATAAATGGCCAAAAATTAAAATTTATCATGTAACTTTACTATGTGCACAATGTACCATACTCTATTACTTACCTTTGCCATGTTCCTGTGTGCGTACTGTTTTAATCTGTGTGTGCAATTATGTAGAGCAGGGATTTCTAACTTGCGGCCCTCCAGATGTTTGAAAACTACAACTTCCAGCATGCAATCAGGTAGCTTTCAAATATCAAGGGCCGCAAGCAAAACTTTCTTCATGTAAAGTGTACACACACAGGCACACTGTTTAGAGGCAACAGTGACTTTTACTATAACTAAAGCACTTGTTTCTGTAATGTTATTTGCTCTTTCAGCATTTCATTATCAGTTGATGACTATACAAGTGTCTTATTTAGGATGTGGCTTAGCTAAGCGATTGTTTATATCTATTTAATTAAAAGCGTAAGTATAATTGTTCTATAAAAACTGTATCCTATTGAGTCAATAACAACTGAACAAACAGCTCCTCATTTCGTAAAATCTTCCTCTTGATTGCTCCTCTAGTTAGTATGATGGCCTAGGGAACCGCACGATCGATCACGATTTTCCGACACGTCTGTTCGTCCGATTCGGACGAACGGATGATCGAGGTCGTCCCCACACCAGCAGATATTTTCAGCTGACCGACCAAAAGTGCCTTATGTATATGGTTTAACTGCTTCAAGCAAACCTAGATAGATTATCAAAATGGGCAGCAGAATGGCAGATAAGATTCAATGTTGATAAATGTAAGGTGATGCATTTGGGATTTAATAATCCCTGTGTCACCTACACCATAAATAACTCTGCGTTAAGTGAATCTGTAATGGAAAAAGATTTGGGGGTTCTGGTAGATAACAGAACCCCCAACAATGCCAGGTAGCAACGGCTAGAGCTAGCAAGATATTGTCTTGTATAAAGAGGGGAATAGATTCAAGGGAGAAAAATATTATTTTCCCTCTTTACAAGGCACTGGTAAGGCCTCATTTGGAATATGCGGTGCAGTTTTGGAATCTTGTGTACAAAAGGGACATCCTCGAAATGGAGGAAAGGGGAACAGAGGGGCTTGATTATGCAGGAAGATTAGGCCTGTTTACATTGGAGAATTACTTTATAGAAATATATTAATGGGCCATACAATAAACTCTAAAACTCTAAAAAATATTGAGAATTACTGGTATTAAAACATAAACTGAACTGATGGTGTAGGGATACTTTCCAATTGCCATTTGGAGTCAGGAAGGTTTTTTTTGCCCCTTCTCTGCTTTTTTTTTTTTTTCGTGCCTTACTCTGGATCAACTGTTAGGTAGGGTTAAAGAGTAGGATATTAAGGTTGGACTAGATAGACTTATGGCTTTATGGAACTTCCATTACAATGTTACTATGATAAGTTTTATTCCATTCTGGCAAAGGTATCTGCCTCCTCCCTCTGCTCCATAAGCTTTTTATAAGCTTGACCATGTTCTGAGGAGACAGCAGGTAAAACAGTCATTGACTGTGATGTCATTTGTCACAGCCTTGATTGACTGCGGAAAGGCAACTTACTTTATAATGACGACAATAATTATCCTTAAATATCTGGTTAGTGGGGGGCGGAGCAAGATGGCACCGTGAGCGGACGTGCTTTGAAGGATCTCAGCACAAATCAGCTATCCTGAGCACTTCTCGCATATATATAGCACTAAAACCACACTAAATTGGGGGGAATATCTAATGAGAACCACTCTGCGTAAACCCAGATCCCTCACTGCTGCAGAAATGGCTGAAAAACATAAGTGCACGGTAGCTCAAGATGGCGGCCTCCGTCCGCGAGGCCGTGAGAAAGCAGCGCCACAACCGCAAGCTACTAACCTGAACCAAGTGCCTTGCGGTCGGACATGATAGATGTGGAAGCGGTGGAGGACCCAAGCTGCTCCAACCCACAAAGACATGCTAAACTGCTGCAGGCCATACTGGAGACCAAAACCTCCCTTACTGTGGGAGGTGGGAACCGAAGACACTCACCCAGAACAATTCCTGGAACAATGGTTTGGACCGGTGACACTATCTCAAACGTTTGCGATCGAAACGCGTGCACAGAATTCCCGCCAAGGCCCCACCACCAGCATCCTCTCTGCATCTTCAATGGGGCCTATGGCTGGGGCTTCTGTGGAGCTTATTGGTGGGAGTAACCAGGTTCTAAAGTGCTTCAGTTGTCCGGCTAGGTAATATAACTTGAAATCTGGCATTGCCAGTCCGCCCTCCGCCCTAGGCCTCTGTAGTATTTTAAGTCTTACCCTGTTCCGCCCCGAGCCCCAAAGAAAAGACAACAATATACTTTGTAGAGCTGCAAAAAAGGAGTCTGGGATTTTAGCCATGGTGTGCTGTAGGGTGTAAAGAATTTTAGGGAGCAGTATAACTTTGATTAAATTAATCCTACCAATTAAGTTGATAGGTAGTTTTTTCCAGATTTGGGTTTTAGATTTGGTCAGTTCTAATAGCGGGGCTACATTAGCAGAGTAAAAACTTTGTGGAGTGTGGCTTATTGTTATGCCCAGATATTTGAATTCATTAACCAGGGGTACCAGTGATCTAGCAAATGGGGAGAAGTTGATGTGGTTATCTATTTGGAACATGCATGATTTGCGCCAATTGATGTATAAGCCAGAGAGAGGGCCATATTCAGTGATTATATCATGTGCGTTTTTGAGGGATTGATCGGGGTCTGCCAGATATAAAATCAGGTCGTCCGCGTATAGGCTGAGTAATGCTGTGTTTTGGCCCAGGCATAGTCCTTTAGGATTGTAGGTGTCCTCTGAGGACCGCTTTGAAGGCGTCCCATTTAATGTTTGTTGGCATTGCTCCATTGTCCAGATTAAAATAAAAATCTATATGATCGGGAATGGGGTCTGGGTCTGTCATCAAAGTAAGCCAGAATGGGTGGAATCTCCATGGTCCCTTGGATGGTGGTTGGTTACAGTTGTGGAGTTTAACTAGGATTGGAGAGTGGTCAGAGATGCTTCTGGGGAGGTATGTAATTTCGGTTATTTTTTGGTCTGCTGACTTGTTAGTAAAACATGGTCAATTCTAGATAGAGATCCATATGTTTTGGAGTGACAGGAGAATTCCTGTGTATGCGGATGGCGGCTTCGCCAAGCATCGATCCAACCCAGTTCTATTGTTAGACAGGCAAGGGGTGTGTGGTGGTTAGATGGCCTGTTTGAGGGATTATTTGTCAGAGTACGGTGGCACTGGGAAACAGCTGGGTGTTGGGGGGGGGGGGGGGGAAGGGGGGGCTAATGCAGTTTAAGCAGGAGGGACAGGGCCCAAGTGGAATTTTGAACAATAGTCATTTGTTTGACTCATACTTTACCGGTGGTCCAACCAGGTGTTAGCGTCTCCTGGGGAGTCGAAGAATTTCACTCTTCCATCCACCATGATGCGGAGTCTAGCCGGGTATGCCATGGAATATGTGATACCAGCATCCAGAAGCCTTTTTTTTATATCCTGGAAAGTAGCTCTGCGTTTTTGTAAATCCATGGAGTAATCCGGGAATATTTTAATATTGGTGTTTTCGAATTGTAGCTCTCCAGCCGTACGAGCCAGGCGTAGTATTCCATCTCTGTCCTTGGCGTTCAGGAACCGCGCTATCAAAGGTCTTGGCCTAGCTCCTGGTATTGGGGCTTTGGCGGGAATTCGGTGCGCCCGTTCTATGGCGAACTGCGGTGATAATCCATTGGTACCCAGATTAGTTTTAATCCAGGTCTCAAGAAATGAAGAGGGGTCCTGGGCCTCAGAACCCTCCGGGAAACCCAAAAATCGGAGGTTTTGTCTCCTGGATCTATTTTCCAGATCATCCAGCTTGCTTTGGGTGGTATGGAGTTCCTTTTGTAGGTTGGCGATTGTTTGCGACATGGGGGTGACCGTGTCCTCCAGCGTGGAGACACGCATTTCTGCTTCCCCCACTCTGTATCTGACCTTTTGTAAGTCTTGGCGGAGAATTGACATGTCCGCTTTCACTTCCTCCAACATGGAGGTGAGGGTTTTTTTTGAGTCCTGTATTGCGCCCATGAGGTCGTTCAGCGTTAGGGCTGGGGTCCCAGGGCTAGAACTCTGGTTACCAGGGCTTATTGGGCTGTGTAGCTGTTCCGAGGCAGGGGGAGAGGCCATGGCTGGGGCCTCACACGTGGCCTCAGGGACTGGCGGGTCTGGAGTCCGGGCAAACTTTTGTAGTTTGGCGCGCGCCTGCCCCGCTGCTTTCTGGCTCCTGGAGCGTGTCAAAGGTTGGGGTCCCCCCTGGCCGAACCTCTGGTGCTGTCTGGAGTCCGGTAGGTACCCCTATTTGTGCTGCAGATGGAGTGTGTAGCGGAGCGGCCCCGGCTTGCGACCTACTCCATGTCCTGCTTGGCTCCGCCCCCATAGAATATATATTTAGACAAAATTCAAAACTCTATCTGCTGTGTTAATAACAAAGAAATGTGTTAAAGGTGAGACACTATGCCCAAATGTCAGCATAATCGATGGCTAAATGAGTACACAAATTAAACTACTCACTTGGAACGTGAGAGGACTGAATGACCAAATAAAGCGTATCACTGTACAATCATTTATAAAAAAACTATGATCCCGATATTGTCTGTTTACAAGAGACGCACTTACTGCAAACAACCACTAGATATTTACAAAAAAGATGGGTAGGCTGAGCGGCACATAGCTGTTACTCAACTTATGCAAGAGGAGTGTCTATCCTATTACATAAAAGATTAAAATACAACATAACCAAGGTACAGACAGACGCCCAAGTGAAAACAGTATTTATTGCACTCACAATAGACAATATACCATACGTCCTTGCTGGCATCTACAACACTCCACCCCCCCACACTGCAGCCAATTAAAAAAGCAATGGTGTTCGCTTTGAACTATCCGGATGCCCATATTATCCTTATGGGTGATCTTAACCTAACCATGAACCCCCATCTTGACAGACTACACACAAGAGCCAATACCCTGGCAGTAGAAACACAATCCCAGCTATCTCATCTTACAGCAGCAGTGGGGCTACTGGACCCATGGAGAATACGACACCCTATGTTAAAGGAATTCACATGTTACTCCGCAACCCATCACACCCATGTGGCATGAAGACATCCTCACGAACCACAAAGTATTACCTAACATAATAGATATAAAACATTTGCCATGCGGCATCTCAGATCACTCTCCCATATTATTAACAATCTCCCCCCCAGACAAGACCGTTATCATTAAACCTTGGAGGTTCAATCCCTTTTTGATTTCCCTCTTTCCAGAACCAGATGGGATAAAGGAACAGCTAATAATGTATGAGGATAAGGTTAAATGGGACCCCTTTAAAGCATTTATGCGAGGATGTCTTCATGCCACAGACACAGCAGCCTCGGTTCACTCAGCAGAGGCCAGCTATATAGCAGACCCTACCGACACACACAGAGCGACATGGCAATCTCTTTACAGACAATACAACGCAATCATAAAAGGCCCAAAGAAAGCAATTCTTTAAATGCCAGTCATATTACGAAATGGCTACCCTATCGGCGAAGCTACTGGCGCACCTTGCCAAAACAGACACAACACAACAGACAGTGATCGCCATTAACACTAATAATAACATTCAGGTGACAGCCACACCTGACATTCTGCATACATTCAAAAACTTCTATCAAACACTATACACCTCCAGAACCAACTACTCAGCACAAGAATTAGACCAATACCTACAGAACATACCCTTTCCCCAACCACAAACATCAGACCGAGCACATCTAGATTCCTCAATAACACTAGAAGAAATACAAACAGCCATTAGCAACCTGACCTCCGGCAAAGCACCCGGCCCAGATGGCATCCCTATAGATGTATACAAACGATACAGCGATATTATAGCTCCACAATTACTTAAACTATACCAACAATCTTATGATGCAAACCAGCTACCACACTCCCTATATGAAGCCAATATTATCTTGCTACAAAAACCAGGTAAAGACCCAACAGAATGTGGCTCTTACAGGCCTATCTCGCTGTTAAACACAGATAATAAAATATTGGCCAAACTTCTAACCAATAGACTTCAAAGCAAAATACAATCTTTTATCCATGAAGACCAAATTGGCTTTATGCCAGGGAAATCCACCACCATTAATTTAAGGAAAACTCTTACTCAGTTGGTAGTTGATCAAGATAACACGGGCAGGAGAGTGATGGTTTCATTGGATGCTCATAAGGCATTCGATTTTATTGAATGGGGATACCTTTGGGCGTGTTTGAAGAGGTTTGGTTTTGGAGAGCAATTTATAAATTGGATACAAATACTGTATATGAACCCTACCGCAACAGTATCAGTAAATGGGATCCCTAGAGGAACGTATAGGTCTTTATACGGACGATATGTTACTGTATTTGGAAAGCGAGGGAACCCCACTAATATCAGCAATGCAACTGATCAACATATTTGATACTCCACCTAATGCACTACAACCTAATGCACTACAACCACTACCGTGTCCAATATTAATAACCGATAAATGTAAATATCTGGGTATGATAATTACAACAAATACATCCCAATTCTACGATTTAAATATTGCACCCCTACTGACCTTTATTAAAACCAAAATACAAGTATGGAAACATCTGCCATTGAATCTGGTGGGAAGGGTTAACCTTATTAAAATCATTATACTTCCCAAACTACTATACAGCACCAACAACCCCCAAAATAAATACAAAACACTTATTTGCCTCAATACATAGTATGTTGGTCGAATTCCTATGGAGCCCAGGTAGAGCCCGTGTTAAACTCACCTTTCTACAAAAATCCGAAGAAAATGGGGGTCTGGCCCTACCCGATGTACGGATGTATTATTTGGCCACACAATTAAGATATATACAAAACTGGATATCATCACCCAGATGAGCTAACCATCTCCGGATGCTGTCTCAATATCTAACGGGGGACTTTTTGGCATTTCTCCATATGCCATGCCAACACATTGTGGGGACTGGGACGGTGCTACATACACAATTTTGGAAAACCTGGAGGGATATATGTGTTATATTAGGCATCTAAGAACCATTTCAGTTTACTCCATCATGGAGAAACCATGCATACCCTGAACTGTTTGCTTTCCAGGGTTCTGAGGATTGGTCCAGACAGGGTATCACCAGCTTGGGACAAATATACCAAGATAACCATTTCCTATCCTTTGAACATCTGCAATCCAATTTTAACTTACCTGTGCACTATATATTTAGATACTTTCAACTCCGGCACTGTTGTAAAAGCCCAATTTGGGAGCTTAGTATTACCGTTGTCCAACCATCCCATCATCTGAGTCCTTAGAACCCAAGGTTTGCAATAGCTAATCACCAAGGTCTATACTCACTTTAACTCTTGTAATTTACAATTATATATAGATAATACCATGCAAAAATGGTCAAAATATATACACAAACTAGAACACAGTGACTGGGAGGAAATGGCAGTGTATTACCTTGTTTCCACAGCAGCCAATAACAGGCTTATTCAACTTTATATACTCCACCAATCTTATATGCACCCAATGCGTCTGCATAGAATAAATAGGTCCACAACAGACAGCTGTCCTAAATGCAGTCATCCCGGTGCAAACTTTTGGCATTTGATTTGGGAGTGCCCAAAAAGCCTATATTTCTGGCAAGACATCACCACCACACTCTCTAGTATACTGGGTATCCTCATCTCTTTAGATAACAAACTGCTGCTGTTAGGAATAATGGGGGATCATTTTTCCAGACAGATATAAGGCCACCCTAATTAGAGAAACTTTATTTTATGCCAGGAAAGCTATCACTATTAGATGGATGGCACCCGAACCCCTCGATTTGACGTAATGGCTGAGATTGATAAATGCAATACCATACCAAAAAGTGATGTACTCTAAGAGGTAATGCCCTAAGAAATTCTACAAAATATGTAATCAGTGGTTCGAGGCAGCAGATATAACATAAGTGTCAGATTAGCCAACCAAATGTATATACTATGCAATACACTAATAATTAATAATGTTATATAAGTGTGATGATATCCCAGCAGACAGAAATAGAATTGAAATAAAGAAGCAGGAATAGTTTAAGTTAACATAAGTTTATTAAAGGACAATTATACTCCACTTCCCTCCGCTCCTCTTCTTTGGTTAGTACCTTTTACCCAGGGTGAGGACCTAACCCATTATGTCCTCACCCCTGGGTTCGCGTAACTTGCAGCATAGCCTTATTGACATGCTGCTCCAGTAGTCTCCGCCCCCTCCCAGAGCAGGATTATCCACAAGGCAACCCTAGGCACCTGCCTTGGGCCCAGGAAACTTCTGGGGGCCCAGCTTCAGAAGCAGTAACAAAATTACAGTCTACACAATATATGTAGCAAAAAAGGGGGCCCTAAATGATGGCCCTGCCTTGGGCCTCATATAATCCATCTCTGCCCCCTCCTCCCCTTCGGCGAAGAGGCCAATAGGAATGCACGCTCTGCATTCCTATTAGCCTCGTCGCACAAGAAGAGGAGGGGGCGGAGCCTACCAGAGCAGCGTGTCAGTAAGGCTATGCTGCAAGTTACGCGAACCCAGGGGTGAGGACCTAGCGGATCAGGTCCTCACCCCTGGGTAAAAGGTACTGATCAAAGAAGAGGAGCGGAGGGAAGGTGAGTATAATTGTCCTTTAAGTTATACAAGGTTCAATTGAGTCGTACTTGCACTAAAACTGGTTAAATATTGCATTCTATGGAACTATCAGGGTTATTCAATAAAAGTTCTTATCGTTAAAAAGGGTGCTAACGTTGCCACAACCAATCAAATGTTAGCGTTCAAATGTTAAATAAGATCTGATTGGTTGGAGCAAAATTAGCACCATTTTAAACAATAAGAACTTTTATTGAATCTCCCTGTATGTTTGGTATGTAATGATATACTGATTTGAAATGTGCAACTTATTGAATATAAAAGATTGTTAATATGTACTGTAATGCACTACGTAACAATGCAATTTTGCTCTATGTGTGAAATGTTATTCTGTACTGACATCAATAAAACGAATTAAAAAAAATATATATGTGGTTAGTAATGCAGGTTATAAAGTGCAGAATATATCAGTTGGGGTGGGGCAGGTAACAGACAATTTACAATTTTTTTTTAGGGTGGATATCTTTATGATGGTTGTTTTTACAATGCATACAATGCATTTTTATATTAAATGTACAATGTAGTGCTAATCAGGAGAAGAGAGACTTCTGAGTAGTTTTCATGGTGCCATGGTATTCCCTAAAGAATGCTACACTTTAGGGAGGTGTTAACAGCATTTTATGGTAACATGGAAATTCCCAAATGTTATATTGTTTTTAAGGATCTGTATTGTTAGGTTCAAGATAAACTCTTAGCTCACTCAGAGGTGTAATGACCAGAGGGGCTCCATCTTCTTACTTTCCCTATGACTGGTATGGCCTCCCTCCAAAAATCTACAAGCTTGTAATATGCCTTTTACCTAAATGTTCTTGTTACGCTGGTATGCCAACTCCTTCTTTAAAATACATAGGTATAGACCTAATTTAATGAATGACATTTCTATGTTAATACTTATGCTTTCTAATACTACCTGTTTTCCTAATTTTGCTACTAAGTTATTATTAAATCTTTGTTTCACAACTTGTTTTTTGGAGGTACTTTATATATGGAAATGGAAGCTTCCAGAAAAAAATGATTTTGCTAGTGAAAATTCAGTGTGCCAAGGTTTATCTTTATTTAGTCTGCCAGGTAGAAATATTGGCTCATGTGTATCCAGCCTTAGACTGTCTATACTAGTGGTGGCGAACCTATGGCACGTGTGCCAGAGCAGAGGTGGCACTCGGAGCCCTCTCTGTGGGCACTCATGAAAGCCACAAAGAAAGTGGAAAGTGTAGCGGCTGTCTTTAGAAAATTAGGTCACGCGCTATAATATTCAGCTCTGCTTGAGTCCCTGTTTTGGATCTCAAACTCCTTTCTAATAATGTAGGGTTAATATCCACCGTTTTAGATCTCAAACTCCTGTGTGGAAATGTAGAGGTTAATAGGTAATCTATAATCAATTCTATCTACTGTATTGGTCTGATCTATACTGTGGTCAAAAGACTACATTCAACCTAAATAACAATTATTTTGCTTGTTCTATATACTGTATATACTAGAGTATAAGTCGAGGTTTTCAGGCTTTGAAAATAGACTGAAAACAGAAACTCGGCTGATACTCGGGTCACTCACCTCAGTCTGCAATCCGATTGCCACTCGCTCCGCATCTGCCCGCTGGCGTCACTACTTGGCGCCTGTCTCACTTCCTGGCATTGAGTAGACAGCATATCATGCAGAGCGAGCAGCAGCCGGATTGGTGGATTGCAGAGACAGGCAAGTTAACACATACCTCCACTGAACTGGGGGGCTCTACTAAAGCATACTGGAAGATGTAGTTTCCAAACATCTGGAGTTCCCATACAGTAGTCTCATATAGTAATAGCCATACTGGATTTGGCTACTAGTGTATGGGACTTCTGTATGGGAATTCTGCTGTCCGTTTAAAGGGCAACTAAAGCCTCAAAACAATACAGAATCAGGAGGATGGTATCAATTGTTAAAAAGATTGCCTTCTGATTCTGTATTGTATTGAGGCTTTAGTTGCCCTTTAAATTGACATCAGAGTTCCCATACAGTAGTCCCCTACAGTAATAGCCATACTGGATTACTATATGGTACTACTGTATGGGAATTCTGCTGTCCATTTAAAGGGCAACTAAAGCCTCAAAACAATGCAGAATCAGAAGGCAGTAGTGGACATAATTTCTACCCTCGACTTATACTTGAGTCAAGCAGTTTTTACAAATTTTTCATGTAAAAATAGGTACCTCGACTTATACTTCGATCGACTTATATTCGAGTATATGTGGAATCAAATTTTTAAAAAAAACAATAAACAGTGAGACAATTATTGCACAACTTAATAGTTTATTTGCAGGGTTAAAGGTGAAGTTTAAGCTAAAACACATTATCTTGTTGTACAACCCAGAGCTGATGATTAAATAATGTATGAATCTGATATTCTCCAAAACTGCACAGGAAAGCCAGAGGAAACCTAGGTAACTGAAGATAAGTTTGACATTTCTCCCCTGTCATGCTGATTTCAAATTAACCTTTCCAGATATTTTATAGAAATAAAGAGATCATTTCAATTTTCTTCATTCATTTTTCTGTGGATAGATACTCAATGGTCTGTGTACACTAACAGGGAGATTCAATTAAAGTTCTTATCGTTAAAAATGGTGCTAATTTTTCCCCAACCAATCAGATCTTATTTAACATTTGAAAGCTAACATCTGATTGGTTTTTAACGATAGGAACTTTTATTGAATAACCCTGTACCGTAAGTCTTGGTATAATTAAAAAACAAGGCAAACAATTGAAAGCGTCTATCATCATCTAACGTAGTTTGCTGTACACCACAGCATCTGGTTTCTTCTTTGAAGCCCTGTCTATAGGGACAGTTGCTACATTTTGATTGCACTTTTGTTTTTGACATTTCTAGAGATATGTATTCTGTAAACTTCCTTTCTTATAGGAAGGGAGGAGAAGGTGCTTTTGATAACTAGTTTAAATCAAAAGATGTTTTTGTTGAGAACTGACTCTGCTTTGCAGACATGATCCTTCTGTTGGAAAATATTTTTCTAGATATTTATTTATATATGGATATTTAATTTTTGTCTGTGGTGTGGAATCTCATTCTGAGCAGATTTTGTGGCTGTTTCTGTATGTACTTTTTTGGCTGCACAATTTAAATGTCCTTTAATTTTGAGTTGTTAAGCTGTATTCCTCGTAACTGTGATGCACCAGAGTTTCCAAGTATATCTTTAATGTAGATATTCCAATCTCCACCGCTATCTTCACCTATAGCCAAGCTCTCCATTTGCCAGGACACATGTCACGTCTAACCAGACATGATTGCCCCCAGGACTTAGAGTTCCAAATATCTATATTGATGCCATGTATACTCAAGAAAACCAGTACAAACAAGGCAGGAACAGGACATATCAGAATAGTAAACAGTCCGAGTCGGCAACGGGAATCAGATTTTTGTTGGACAATACTTAGGGTCAGGATCAAGCCTGAGGTCTAAGCACAGTGAAATCTTAATGAGATACAAGGGTTTAGGCTGAAGTAAAATTGTAATGGTCAGCCCAGACAGCAGTTAAGAATAATCAGGAATAAAGCTTGAAAAAACAATAAACAAACTATTAATCACACCACAAGCAAAATAGGATAAACTAGATGCTATAATAGGCAATGGCAAGCAGAAAACAGAAACTTAAGGAGGGTGAACACAGAAAAGATCTTTTAAAGATGAACGAACTGTGGTACAAACATTACCCATCAGGGATTAGCCCTTTATCGGTAGTGTGTGTACCCACCTTTAAAGAGGATGGTCACACCAATCAGAAAAACAAAAGGATAGAAGTAGAGAACAGGATAGGCAGATAGAGATTCGAAACAGATTCACAACTCCTTGCAGATGTTGGAAGCAAGAACAGCTGAAGATGAAAAAACTGAATTCTGAAACAGCTGAAAAACTGAAGAGCTTAGCAGTAGAAAAACACACAAAGCTAGACGGAGGCCTACAGTTTCCACCTTGAGAGGCATGCAAAAGTTTGCTAATCATAAGTAAAACAAATTTTAAAAGATTAGAAGTTAGGACCTACCAGACTGGGGTTACCTTGATGTGGTTGGAAGGCTTTTCATTCATGGATCACAGTAATGTACACTAAAACCCCTTTGTTTATAAAGTATGCCAGTGTGCAGATAATATGATATTGTATGGGGCCTAGGAATGTGCATTGATTATCTTTTCTATGTTTGTATAAATGTTTGACCAGATCAGTAGCACTTCTGCTAAATGTAGTTGTAAATTAGTCTAATTGGAGTGCTTCCACAATCCTTGTATTGTAAAGCTAGACGGAGGCCTACAGTTTTCACCTTGATAGGCATAACATGAAGGGACGGCGCAGAAGCGTACAGAAGGTTAGAAAGAGCAACCAATAGTAACAACGCAGTTGGGCAGAAAGTTCAGCATTGTTGGACTGCTTTTTTTAATAGCAAAATCAGCTTGTTGCAGTAAAAGGGAGGAAGGTTAATCTATTCATTTAGGAATATAGCTTTATGAATAAAAATGATCTAATTACAAAGGAAACTTGTCAGGGGATAAGAAAATGTCATGGCAACAAGCCAAAGGATTATGTTTTTTAAACTATGTAGCACTAAAGCAGCCTTGTAACCATTGCCTGCAGGTACTCTGCCAAGGAAGGAGTCAGGTGAACCATGACTACAATACAAGAAATGCTGTATATTAAAGCATGGCTTTAGGGCACTAAACACTATGACGTTTTTTTATGCATCATTACTTTGAAGCTTGTGTCTTCTGATTCGAGGCCAATGGCTGAATAATCAGCATGTTATATGGGATACATGAAAACATGGGCAAGTTTTGGTTTGGTTTTTTGAACCATCCAATCCACAATTTTCCTTTCTTCTGAATACACTAAATTAGTAAAAACAAAACATTTATTACTTAATATTGCTGTTAACTTTTGGAAGTTCGGCCATCTCTATATGGAACTTGTGTAGGAGCCTGCACCCACCCATATCCCTATTTGAATACGGAGTGCCGGCAACGCTGTTCAATTTGCTATATATATAACTACCTAGGTATCCTACAAATTTAGTAGCCCTTCATATTCCCAGGGTGGTCATTACATTTTACTAACAGTAATTTTCACTGTTGAAATAGTTAGATCTCTACTGAGCAAGTGAATCAACACAGATAAAATTGACTAAATTCATTACTAGCTATTGTTTAATCCTGCACTGAAACATAATCACTGGATGGGCAGATTAAAGGGAAACTATGGTCTCCGAAAAAAGTGAGGGTTAGATAAAAGTCTGCAGTCTTTCCGTATGAGCCCTTGATCACATCCCTTGCTGCAGCCTGTGAGGAAGGGGGCAGAGCATGCTCACTTAGGACTTAAATGATAGGTTCACTCAGAAAATAAATCTATCCTATTTTGCATTAATTGAAGAAAGGGAGGTAAAGCAGATATGTCTTACCTCCTGTTCTTCTATTAATCTAACAGGAGCTGTGACCGAAGATATGCGCGCTATAGTTAAAGGGCACGTCCAACCCCAACTAAAATTTCCTGGCTCCTGTTACATTGACGAATGGAAGTTAAGACATTGGTCTTTTAACTGAGTGAGTGAACTATTCCTTTAATGCTAGCAAAAACAGGAAAGGCAGTTGAGAGGCTAATAATGCCTAATGCCTATTAATGCAGGCAGAGACTAGCCACATGGCTATAAGCTGCTGAAAGCAGGAAGCGTTTAGGACTTTATATTGCTAAACCTACCTAGCAGTATTGTTTTTCACAAGTTTTACCTAGAGATCTCATCCAGGGTTCATTTGAAAGGTACAATGGGAGGCTTTTATTTAACAACGCAATACATTTATGTAGGGATTTTTATGCATTGTTATGCAATTTTAACATGCATTTAAATCTGTATGCATTGGATTTTTTTATGTGAGTTTGCATTTGCCTTTCCCAAGGGATTTGGTGTTAAAATTCACCAAAAAATGCATGTGCAATGTGTTTGTATCCACTTTAGCTCACTTGTGTCTGCTTGTGCCCACTTTCTATTTGTATGTGCTTCCGAGACTTGTAGAACAGATAGAAAACAATCATGACATGCATTAGAAAATTCATCACAATGGATTGGATGGCACATTAAGGAGGCCTTGTTCTGGCCATTTGCATTATAACTGAAATGTCATTGTTGATTACTTAATGTATACAGATCACATAAAGCAGCAAAGAGTGGGTTGTAAGCCTAAGGTTAGCGGAATGAGAAAATACTCCTTTTTTTAAACTTCTACTTTTTCATCACAATTTTCATTTTGAGTTTTTTTGTAAACAACAAAAGATCTGATTCTATAAATGTATGCTGTAACCCATTAAAGAGAAAAATTAACATGAATATATTAATACATGAACAAATTATGCAACTAATCATGAAATGTTTGTTTAAACTTTTTTCTTCCTGCTTTCTGTTGGTCTAAGATCTCAAGTCGTGAGAGTTATTGGAAAGCTAAACACAGGCCGGCCGTGTTCCCACGATCAGTATAGCTTCTAGCCATGCTTATTCCACAAATGATTCAATTTGCAGCTATTGTTTTGATTTATGTGCTTGGAAATTTAGAGCAGTGTAGCTATTTAATTTAATTCTCTTAGGATCATTTAACACATACTTATTTGTTTTTGTTTTGAAGATTTCCTCTACTATTCACATATGCTTTCTTCTATTCTTAAAGGAAAAATTAACACTTAAAGGGGAAATTCAATGCAAATAGATAAACTTTTAAGAAAAAGGAGCAGCATTTTTCCATCCTAATGACCTTAACCTGCACATTCAGCATTTTGTCTGTGTATAAATAAATGCTTCTGAAATACTGACTTCCTATTTGCAGGACCCCTAATAGAGACCGTTATGATCTTGCCATCTTGCCCGCAGGATCAGAGGCAATATACATCTAAATATTTTTTTTCATGCAACCCCCACCCCCCACACTAACCCGATAGTACATATTTCTCAAATGGTGTGATGTGATAGTGGCAATATTTTTGTAAGCCTAATTTAAAATGTTGACACGTCATACTAAAAAGGTACACAGTATTTATAATAGCAGGTGTTCATCTCAGAGTTTTAATTACCCTTGTGCTGCTAATAAACTCACATTCAAATTTTACAGTCCAGTGTACTTATGGGTCTTTAAAAAAACATTTATTACACTGGGACCTTTCTTATGTAGTTCTGAAAAAATGTCCAAAAACATATATATTGTAATATAATTTTAAAATAGTCAATGAAGTATAATTTTATCCAAAAAATTTTTCAAACTCTATTAAAGTAAGTTTGTTGTACAAATTTCATGCTTTCAGAATTACAAACTCTGGTGTGCTAGGGCAGAGATTTGCATTGCTTAGTGTGTCACAGTCTCAAATAAAGTTTGAGAACCACAGGTCCAAAATATTTATCTTAAATTAAGATGATTGAATTCACCCTTTATTTTTTAATACTGTTTGTACCTGCAATGATCTGGTTAACATATACAGTAGGTGGGTATTCTGCAGGGAAAAGGCAGGTCTGAACTGCAAAAATACTTTTATTTGGGACTCCTGCTTCACGCTAGTTGGCTATTTTGGTAACTTAAAGGCAAAGTTCAGTCCAAATACATATAATAAAAAAAATCAGTATTTTTCAATCCTATTGAGATTAACCTGCCCATTCAGCATTGTGTCTGTATATAAATAAATGCAACTGAAATACTGACTTCCTGTTTGCAGGACCCCTAGTAGAGACCGTTATGGTCTTGCCCTTGACCCAGCGCCTGGGTTGATTTAGTTGCTCAGTAGAGATCTGAGCATCTTTGACCCATCCAACAGCCAATCAGTAAAAATTATTGTTAGGAACATTCCAAGGTAGGGTGCATTCTGGGAAGAAGAAGGACCAATACAGAACCTAAAATGTCAACTCACTAATATTCCTGGATCATCCAGAACTATATGTATTAATCTTTAGAAACTTATCCAGCACACTTTTAAAGCTATGCTCCTGGATGCCTTGTGGTAGTGTGTGTTAAGGCTGTATTTAAATAAGTCCTCTTTAAATTTAGTGAGTAAGTTATGAGTGTGAGCATTATCAGAGGAGGCAGTTAGGGGAATAGCATTCTCCCCCTCCCTCCCTATTCCCTCTGGATCTATCTTTTGTGCCTGGTGCCCTACCTATAAAATGTTTTTCTGTAGTGTAGGGCACCCTAGCCCACTCCCAACCACCATGTTTGTTTAATTAGAAAAGCAGCAGAACTCTAACATCATTTTGTTCCCCCAGCGTTCTGCAATGCCGGCAGCCGCATCTGTGATTGCCGGCCTCCTGCTTGTAGTTCCGTCAAGCAGAGGGCCTGGATCAGAGCTCCAGGGGATCGAAGGACTGTAAGTAGAGTTCTGCTGCTTTTTTAACTTTTTTAACAAATATGGCATTTGGGGGTGGGCTAGAGTGCCCTACACTACGGGAAAAAAATTGTGGGTGGAGATTTTTAAGGATTGCTTTTAAAAAGGATAGCTATAGGAAATAAACTTTATCGCATTCAAAAAAAAACAGCTATATTTCTGAGCATGGTGAAAGACCATGAAATATTAAATTTGACATGGTATCGAAATGCTGGGTGATTGGGTGATAAACCTGCAGAATTATGGACGAATTCTCCACAGTGCATATAGAACACACACACACATATATACTCCCAGACAAAAGGTTGGTACACACGTGCGATTGTGGGTCCCGAACCGCGATGCACGATGTGTATGAACAAGGGTCTTGGATGATAATCGGCCCATTAAAGTAGACACTTTATCGGCTGAAACGGACGTTCGGCCGGGGATCGTTGAACGACCGTCCTGGCGGATGTCCAAACGAACGACTGTTTCGGACGATAAAGTGCCTACACACGGGCAGATTATCGGCCAAAACGTTCGTTCCTACACGTTGTGTGTCACGGGTCGGGACCCCTGATCGCACGTGTGTACGAACCTTAACTCCCATCTATATCTGCAGCCTGGGTCTTTTTTAATCCTCCCTGAAATTTTGAATCCTGCTGTCAGGCCACGTGACAGCTGGTGGCTAAATGTCATTTGCCATACATGCACTGAACAGATGGCTTGGATGTAAAGAATTCTTAGTGTGTTCATGACCTTGTTAAGGCCCAACTTCCTTCGCTTAACCCTATACCACCCAACACATCCTCCAGTTACAAACCTACCCCAGCCTTCCTTTATAAGTAACCATTTCCCCAAATGAAGGGGCAGACCATTGTGTTGGATGATACTGGCCACAGCTTTATTTAATAATTCTTTTACAGCTATCGAATCAAAGAATTGAATCAAACAATTGCACATGAAAAAAGAGACTGTGTCAAAATTAGTAATAACAAAAAAACACAAAACAGTTATGTTAAATATGGAATCCCTGTCTGCCCTGCCGCCTCACATTTGAACATACCTCCAAAAATTCTTTCCCACCCAGTTGCATCCATTCCTAACTCGGGTGGGCCTATAGGGGCTGACCCAGTTCCAACTTGCCAGCCCCTGTAAATGTATGATCCACTGTAGTGTTTTTACCACTGGCTACCCACCTAAGGGGTTAGACCAGTCCATATGTTACATTGTGTTTCCTCCAACTTGTATAACTTCTTGGCAGGCTGACAGAGACCCCACCCCCAGCTGTGACAATATAATGAGCAATATTCCATACCCTCCCCCCATTTCCTTAGATGATGCATCCCATATGTACACATCTTAGTCTAAAGGTCTATGACTTACCCGACTAAGAAAAATTCCCACGCCAGCATTAAGAGGGGGACGGAGGGGTGGGGGGGGTGGGTAGCTGCACTGTTCCCGCTGCTGGTCCGGAATATGGCCGCCGCTCCTCCCCCTAGCTTCCTACTCTGTCCTTTCCCGCTAAACTTTAATCCCACCCACTACTCTGCTGCTCTCCCGGTCCCCCCAGGTCATGTCGCTCCTCCCCTACTTCGTTGGTCCGGGGCTCTCTTGACCCTAGCTATCGAGTCAAAGAATTTAATCAAACAATTGCACATGAAAAAGAGACTGTGTCAAAATTAGTAATAACAAAAAAACACAAAACAGTTATGTTAAATATGGAATCCCTGCCAGTCTGCCCTGCCGCCTCACATTTGAACATACCTCCAAAAATTCTTTCCCACCCAGCTGCATCCATTCCAAACTCGGGTGGGCCTATAGGGGCTGACCCACTTCCAACTTGCCAGCCCCTGTAAATGTACAATCCACTGTAGGGTTTTTACCACTGGCTACCCACCTCAGGGGGTAAGACCAGTCCATATGTTACATTGTGTTTCCTCCAACTTGTATAACTTCTTGGCAGACTGATAGAGACACCGTCAACACCTGCAAAGGTTGACGTGCATGATGCCCCACACCGTTAACGCTTGTCCCATTACCTCACGTAAACCAATATTAAACAAATCCAAACCCACCTCATTCAAGTGTATACCGTCTGGGCCGAAAAAATCGCTCTCATGTTCAAGATCACTATGTCTAATAACTAGCCTGCCGTTCAGCTGTATACATTTTGAGACCGCCCTATTAACTGTGATCCTACTCTTTTCAATAGCTTGTACAGAACGAGCCCCCCAACAAGCTAGACGCGGTAGGATCTCTGACCAAATGATAACAACGCTGGGAAAAACCAACCACAAGCGAAGGCAATCCCGCCTGATATCCTTAATCAAATGTCGGCCCGTTTTGCGTGATCTATTGTTGCTGGCACCACCTCCTGCCATCTCAACCCCCTCTTACTAATCCAGGATACTCTCACTTTTAGAATAGGAAGCCCTAACTGCGCCCCATTCGGGCGAACATTTTTTTGGCCCAAAACACATATGAGTGCCCCATCACCAATGCCGATACCAATGCAGGCCCTGCGGAAAAGAACACTGCCACATTATAACACCACCGTCAAACTTTTTTTTTTTTTTATACAACAAAAGCAACACATTCTACCCTACTTGGGCATACGTATGTCTTGTACTCCCACCTGCCAATACGCATGATTACATTCTCCCCTAGGCCCCATCTAGCTGCCTCAGTTGCCGGCCCAATGCGGAATGAGTGACTACTGTCATTTTTACTATCCAAGCCTAATGTATTCAAAGCTTTTCTTAAGACAGCGGTAAACTGGAATCTGGTGAGCGCAACCCCATCTTGGTGAATTAGGAAGGAGCTTTGTGATGGAGGCCTGATCTGGATATATTTTGCGTAGGCTTGTACTGGGCAAGTTGCTCTACCTGTGATCCGGTTTAGGTACACGGACAGTGAACCCCCTTTTTTCGTTTTTGGGTTTCTAACAACAATAACTAGGTGATCCTCCTGACATTGGATGTCTTGTGTCTGTAACCCCCCGTTTTTTGTCTTACTGTCACTGACCAGTTCTGATATCCGAAAGGCTCCGTAAAAAGCCCATGAAAAGTCCAGGAGAAATAAGGAGCACTCAAAAGCAGAACTAGTCAGTGCAGGCAACAGATTGCATATTTGACTCAGTATCTGAAGTGTGATGGGACGTCTGGTATCCAACGTCTTTCTCCCTCGCTTAAAACCTTTAACGGATTGCTTCACTAGAAAACATTTAGTGACCTCCCCCCAGCCCATAAGCCTAAAGAGAAAACCCAGAGCTGCCAATGTTTTATCGAGCATACTCAAATAGCATAAGCAGGTACCACAACAGCAAGTTCAGTCTATCCTCACTTGAACAAATGTCCCCCACCTCCCGTTCTAGCTTGAACCATGATCCCCAAACCTTGCTGTAGTTTTCCCATGTAGAGGGGGATAATGAACGCTGGATCCAGTTGTGCATACCTCCCAGACAAGCTGCCAAATCGAACTGGGGCAAACCGTTTCGCCTCCGGAGCCAATTGAACCTGGTGAACTGCAGACGGGAGAGAGCGTCAGCGACCCCATTTTTATGGCCTGGGACATGTCTGGCTTTAAAAGTAATATTGCATTGCAGACAGTGCAAAACCAAATGCCGCAGCAAGACAATCACCGGTGGAGAGCTAGATGTTAAATTATTCACTGCATGTACCACTGCCATGTTATCTGTGAGGAAGACTATGGTTTTATTCGCAAATTCTGTACCCCATAGCTCTATTGAAACCAAAATAGGGAGGAGCTCCAAGAATGTCATGTTACGAAGGATCGGCAGATCTTGCCACTCCCTCGGCCAACTGGCTGCACACCAACTCCCTGCTAAATATGCTCCAAACCCCACTGATCCTGCTGCATCTGTGTACAAACAAATCCTGCCGCTATCTTCAGGTGAGGCCTGACAATATCTGGTACCATTGAAACCTGTCAAAAACTCTTTCCAAATGAGTAGGTCTAGTTTAACATCCTTAGTGACCCTAATGAAATGGTGTGATCGGCGGATGCCGACTGTCAACAGTGCTAGGCGCCTGGAGAAAATCCTGCCCATTTGCAAGATCCTACAGGCAAAGTTTAGCTTACCAAGTAATGCCTGAATCTGCTGTAATGTGACCTTCCTTGCTGCTAAGGTGATTGCAATTGTATGAAGGAGGTCCGAAACCTTATCCTTTGGCAAGCGATAAACCTGGGCTTCCGTATCTATTTCGATACCTAAAAAGGTTGTGGGGCCCACTGTTTTTCTGGGGCCAGAGGTACTCCGAATCTGTCCGCGACACTTATGGTTCTTTGCAACAATACCGCACATAAATTGGAGTCCCGTGGGCCAACCAGCAAAAAATCGTCCAAGTAGTGGATTATGTTGGGTACCCCTGCCTCCTGCCGCACTACCCATTCTAGAAACGTGCTGAAGGCTTCAAAGTATGAGTAGGATATGGAGCAGCCCATTGGTAGCGAGCGATCCACGTAAACTTCCTCCTCCAATTTGCAGCCCAACAGATAAATTGACTCCGAATGCACCGGCAGCAGCCGAAAGGCCGATTCGATATCGGTCTTCACCATCAGTTCCGGGCCAGCCTAATTGGACTAATCTAACGGCTGATCGAATGACGTATATGAAACAGAGGATAAGCCCTCGTCTATTCCTCATTCACTGAAGCCCTTCAGGGTTTATTTGGAACTTTCCAGGTTCCTTTTTTGGCACTAAGCCCAATGGAGAAACAATTAGGTTTGGAATAGGGGTTCCCTCATAGGACCCGCCATCCTCCCCAAGCTAACTTCCTTTAGTAACTTTTCTTTTGCTAGTTCTGGGTGTTCCCAGATAGATCTAAGGTTCTTGCAGTCCAGACGGGGGCCAACTAAAGTAGATAGGATGGTGAAACCCTCCCTAAAACCCCTTTCTAGCAGTAACGCCCCCCTTTGGTCTGGGTACCTATCGAGCCATGGTTTGATCGCCTCTAACCTCACTGGGTTCTTCCCCTTTTCCAGCATCCCTTTGTTTGAAAATACCTTGCCTCGACCGTTTGAAGCATCTTGAGGAGGGATGATTGCCTGCGCACACAGAGCACTCGTGCCGAAATCGACATGACGCACCCCATGTGCACTGCCCCTCGCTTTTCCTCGCTTTTGCCCCGCTGCATTAAATCCTGTACCCCCGCCACCGCGATATGGCTGTCCCTGTCCGGGGGCACCCCCCTGAAAGGGCTGTCCCAATGGGTGACCGAAACCTTGAAAACCTTTATTGTTCATCACCCTCATCCACAGTCCTCACCACGTGCTGCCATGCGTTGTCTGAACGCCTCATCGTATTTTAACCAGGCTTGCCCTCCGTATACTCTATGGGCCTCCCAAATAGAGTCTAAGTAACAGAATAGAGCCGAACAGTGTTGAGGATTACGCTCACCGATACCTGCCTTAATATAGCGAAGGCCTGAAGTCAATTGCGAAGGTCCTCGGGATCAGGCGGCTCCGCCACTTTTCTTCCTCTCCTCTCAGATCTAGCTTCCTTACCCCTCTCTAGCTATCTACGGAAAAGCGTTCCAATGGTAACAGGGAAAAAATGTCGACATAATCCCTCTTCCATATTTTTTCCTTAACCTCTTGCTTAAGCCGGTGCCTAGGGGGCCCTCGAAGCATATGTATGGCCTCTTGCGACTTCAGAGACTGTGGCAGCGGATGAGCCTTCAGGTGTGACTGTCTCTGCTGGCAAGCGCCCAATATTACTCACCCCTACCTGTGCCCCCTGTAATCCCCCCCCCAAACCAACGCATTTGTATTTGGCCTCTCTAAACTGCCTCGAGTTAACCCAGAAACCCTCAAACTTGACACTATACCGGCCTATTGTCATAGGTTGGAGCTGTCTATGCAATCACTGTTTTGCTGACCCCCTGTGTGCTGTAAGTGCCCTAACAGAGTGTAATGCTGTGTCCAGCCAAACGGGATTACCTGGTCCAGTAGAGCTGGATGCCCTCATGGCCTGGAGTCCTGCGGCGATTTGGAGCTCGAGTCCTGGTCCTGCTTGTGCGCGCTCTTGACCCGATGCCAGCCGATCCTGCTGCACCTGCGAAGACAAGATGGACGGGGAGACCGCTGTCCCGGAACGCCATGCATCTGTGACCTCGCTAATCGGCCAGTAGAGAAGATTCGATTCTGGAGAATGTTGGAAGACGTGCGTGTCCGAATGTTAAAAGGTTTCCTATACTGCTCTGCGTATGCTCGCACCCTGATGCCAGCCAATCCTGCTGCACCTGAAAAGATAAATTGTGCGGAAAGGAGGGAGGACTAGGCCCCTGTCAAGGACATGGTCCTAACCCCTGTTGGGGTATAGGGGCCTGCGATGCAACCGGGGACTGGGAGAACAGGAGAGGGGTACTCGCGTTCACCTGAGATCCCCACGCTGTGGCCGCTGAGGCGTCGCCCACCCTGGCTGTCTGATCTCCTGACGATCCTGGCTTCAGAGGAAGCCGCACTCACCGATCTCCCTCCTGCCAATGGAGGACTGCTGGGGGTGGGGCCTCAGAACTTCGTGGGCCGACGTCCTGCATGCCCTGCTGGCTCCTGGGCTCGCTGGACATGCGGGTTGCTGGTGCTGAAGGGGGTGGATGTCCTCGCCCTGCACGTGCTCCAGGCCTACGTCCCCCACCACGTGCTGGTCCACGGTCAGGGCTCCTACTGCGGCGGCGTCTGGTGGGTGTGGCCGATGTAGAAGGGCTGAATCTATCAGGCTGGTGGCTCCTTCTTTCCCTGGATGACCTAGGCTGACTGGCGTCGCCAGAAGGGGCTGGGGAGGAGAGAACTTGCCGCAGCCAGGTGTCTGCAATCTCTGCAATCTCTTCCCGGAGTCTCCCGATTAGCTCCTCCAGTCCGGACATCTTTGTGGAGGGTAAGGTAGGATCCGCTCCTGGTCCAACCGCAGCTGCACTGTTCCCGCTGCTGGTCCGGAATATGGCCGCCAATCCTCCCCCTAGATTCCTACTCTGTCCCGCTAAACTTTAATCCCACCCACTACTCTCTCCCGTTCCTCCCAGGTCATGTTGCTCCTCCTCTACTTCATTGGTCCGGGGCTCTCTGTATGGAAGTTTACCTTACTCTCAGTTTACTGCAGGCCTTGCCCACCCCTAATTTTGGCTCACCATTACTAAATACCTGCCTGAAACAGTGAACTTGTGATATCAATGTTTCTTGGCAAGACCTACTCACATTTATTATCCAAGTCACTTTAAAGCAGTTTATTTTTCTCTCTCTCTGCTCTAAAGGGCATGCGCATAGAAGACAAGGTCCGTCGGGACCTGTCAGACTACACGCCGGGGGAGCGAGCGAGCGGGTACGTTTCTTACCTTCTCTCCTGGCTCCTGTTTGTTCTATTGAAGAACGGAAGGTAAGGCACAGCTCCTTTACCTCCCGTTCTTCAATAGAACTGGATTCCCAAATCTTAAAAATACGAGTGGAGATACCCTTTAACAGTTTACTGTTACCTGTTCATAGACTGAACCATAGAAGAGAAATGAGCCCTAGAACCATAAAACATAGCCAATATTTTAACAGTGTTTAACAGCCCTTATCAGCATCAATCTGTATGGCAGGAAACCATTAGTCTTAATGTTTATTCTGCATGAGATTTTTATAACTCCTTTGAAATCTGATTCTCTTTTTATTCTTGTGTAAGGTCAATACTGTTCTTAAAGAAAAGGGCATGTATATTTTAGGTGACCATTGACATTACACCAAACAAGATACAGTATTTTTGTTGTAATTGTAGGGGACAAGGGACCATGTCATTTTTTTCCAGCCCTTTTCTCAACTTTCCATCATGAAGACTAATTTGCTAACAGGCTGAAATGCAAGCATATTCCTTTGGGCAACAAACAAGTTCCTGCCAAAGCATGCCAGAAAGCAGAGAGAGATGCCCCTACTGTACTTATAAAAGGTACTTAGGGGCCTTCCAGCATTAAAATGGCTAGTGTTTGTGTCTCTAGAGAGGCTGTCTTGTTAACACAAGAATGTATTACCAGCCAAATAATTCTTTTTTTTTACAAAACATTCTAACAATGTTCCCTCTAACCTCAAATTGGCTGTGTGCGCTGATATATATTTTCTGTGCGCATGCAAAGTTACATTTTTGTGCTCCAAAATGCAGCACTTACATGCAAAAAGATTTTTGTGTGCGCAGGCCTGCAGAGTTGTGTGCACTCTTAGAGGGAACACAATCAGCAATCATAAAAGTCAAATAAAAAATATTAATATTTTAAGAATTAAATTTAGTGAAAAATATTTTAAAAAATTTTGGTTTATATTTTGCATACCTAGTTATTTTACATAATCTCTTTTCATTTTGAAAAATTGGTTGAATTTATACCCCTTGCTATTCCCATGCTGTTGACATTAGTGAGCTGACATTTCAAGTTTTGATCCTTTTTCTTCCCAGAAAGCACATCTTGAAATGTTCCTAACAGTAATTTCTACTGATTGGCTGTTGGATGGGTCAAACATGCTCAGATCTCTACTGAACAACTGAATCAACCCAGGTGCTGAGTCAAAGGCAAGACTATAACTGTCTCTATTAGGGGTCCTACAAACAGGAAGTCAGTATTTTGGAAGCATTTATTTATACACAGACAACATGCTGAATGAGTAGGTTAAGGTCATTGGGATGGAAAATTTAATGCAAAAAATATGTTTTTGCATTAAATTTCCCCTTTAATATGTTTGTATTATAAGTGATTATCTAAGATACTGAGATAATACTTTCCAATAGATTTTTAATCGAACAGTATCTGTTTATCTTTTTTGTTTACAGTTGTGGGTCCTGAACCACCCATCCCCACCTATGTCACACCCACAGAATATCTCGGCCAACTGAGGACATTAGATCAGGTCTCCCACTTTGAAAATGGGACGGTAAGGGGGTATGCAACTTTCAATCAATAACCATTTCAAAAGATTTCAACTTGCAACTTTCAATCAATAATCATTTTAATAGATTCCAAGTAATTATAGGGACACTAAACAGATTTCATGCACTTTGTTAAGTACATGAAATCTGTATCTATTATTCACAGGGAGGTGAGAATGGTGAATAATAGAATACCCAGGGAACAGTGCAAGACTTACCTTACTGGCGCTCCCATCGACTGTTTCTCAGCTGTCATGAGGGTTGCCGCATAAGTGCCAATACTAAAGATAGGCACGCGATCGGGACAGAGCGCATGTCAGCTGAGATGAAGCTGCAATTGGGAAGTTTAGTGGAAAATATTATTTGATAAGGTTAGTCGCAGTTTTCGCAGGCGTTCTATTTTTCACACGGGATGGGAATAAGAGTTATCACCTCCCTGTGAATAATACTGTAGATGCAGATGCAATGTACATTTATTATTATTATTTATTATTGTAGATTTATATAGCTCCATAGCTCTTTACAATTACATGTATACATTCACATCAGGCCCTGCCCCGAAGAGCTTACAAATCTAAGCACATTTATTTGACACATACAACCTATCAGTATGTCTTTATGAGTATGGGGGAAACCGGAGTGCCCAGAGGAAACCCACGCAAGCACGGGGAGAACATACAAACTCCTTGCAGATGTTTCCAAGGGTGAATTCGAACTTAGGACTTCAGTGCTGCAAGGCAACAGTGCTACCCACTGAACCACCATGCTGCCCCACAAAGCTCATTCAATTTACACCACTAGGGGAAAAAATTATTCTTTATGCCAAATGGCTGCCAGATTGATCTCTGGATCAGATGAGTGCAGAAAAATGCACTGTATATATTTTTTGTTTTAAACCTACACTAATCCCATTGCGTTGATGTTGTAAGGCAAGAGACTGTAAAATACATTACTGTAATTATGAATTATGATAATACTACAGCTTTTTTCTGCATTTAAATAAACACCCCATGGCCATTAATAGTTTTGACACCTTTAATAAACAATAACAAAAAAAAAAATCCAGGCTGCCCAAAATGCAATTAATCCACCTCAGAAGTGTCAATTTACGTTAAAGTAAATTAAGCCAAAAAAATAGCTTTTCATTGCTATATAAAGATTTTATAACTGTATAAAGTGCAATGGATGACATGTATGTGTGTGTTTGTGTTGCAGATTTTAAAACTCAATAATGCCAATCATGAGGACATTGTTGATTTTTTACTTACCCTTTAAATATGGCTGTCACATGAATTAAAGGTAGGTCAGTTGGTGTGTGTACTCGTGTCAGATTGGGGGATAACAGACTAACTTTTTTTGATGATTGGTCAAAATGTGATTTTTTTTTTTACTATACTTACCCTTTAATATGATTGCCACAATGAATGAATAATTGGTTCCCCCAACGTCCGTTGGGTATGTACCTGTGTCAGGTTGGAAGTTAAAAAAACAAACTTTTTAAATGATTGGTCAAAATTAGTTCTTTTGACTTTAGATACCCTTTAATTATGGCTGCCACAGTAATGGAAGGGTAAGTCAGTAGAGTGTACCTGGATCAGGTTGGAAGTTAAAAAACAAACTTTTTTGATAACTGGTGGTCAAAATTAGTTTTTTTATCTTAGTTACCCTTTAAGTATGGCTGCAACAGTAATGGAGGGGTAGGTTAGTAGGTGTGTGTACCTGATTCGGCTCGGGGATTAAAAAAAAAACAACTTTTTGATGATTAGTCAAAACAATTTTTTTGACTTTAGTTACCCTTTAGGTAGGGCTGCAACAGTAATGGAAGGGTAAGTCAGTAGGTGTATGTACCTGTGCCACCTGGGGGTTAAAAACACAACCTTTTTTGGTTATTGATTAAAATTAGTTTTTTTGACTTTAGTTCCCCTTTAAGTATGGCTGCTACAGCAATGGATAAGTAGATGTGTGCACCTGTGTCAGGTTGGGGATTAAAAAAAACACACTTTTTTGATGATTGGTCAAAATTGTTTTTTTTTTAACTTTTGTTACCCTTTAAGTATGTCTGCAACAGTAATGGAGGGGTGGGTAAGTAGGTGTGTGTACCTGTGTCGGTTTGGGGGTTAAAAAAATAATTATTTTTTGATTATTGATTAAAATATTTTTTTTTAACTTTAGTTACCCTTTAAGTAGCGCTGCCACAGTAATGGATAAGTAAATCAGTAGGTGTGTGTACCTGTGTTAGGTTGCGGGTTAAAAAAAACAAACTTTGTTGATGATTAGTCAAAATTGTTTTTTGACTATAGTTACCCTTTAAATATGGCTGCCATGAAAATGGAAGGGTAGGTCAGTAGACGTGTGTACCTAGATCAGGTTGGAAGTTAAAAAACACATTTTGACTAATCATTCAAAAAGTATGTTTTTTTGACTATAGTTGCCCTTTAAATATGGCTGCCAAAGTAATGGATAAGTAGGTCAGTAGGTGCGTGTACCTGGGTCTGGTTAAGGGGGTATGTCTTTTTTTGTGATTACAACTATAAAACTATATCTTATTGAGGATAAATCAAAACTTTTTTTGACTTTATATACCCTTTAAATAAGGCTGCCACAGGAATGGAAGGGTAGGTCAGTAGGCGTGCATACTCAAGTGAGGTTGGGGTATTTTTTTGTGTTTACAACCATAAAACTAACCTTTATTGAGGATATTAGTTTTTTTGACTTTACCCTGGATGTGGGGGGTGTGACCCACATCCTTACAGAAAAATAGATACACTGGGGCCCTATTTATAAAAATTCGTTATCGATCGTAAAATACGATCGTTATCGTAAAATAACGACGGGTTTTTACCGATAACGACCGTTATTTACCGATAACGACCGTTATTTACCGATATCGTAAATACCGGTCGTTATCGGTAAATATCGGTCGTTATGTACCGATAACGACCGTTATTTACCGATAACGGTCGTTATTTACCGATAACGGTCGTTATCGGTAAATAACGACCGTTATCGGTAAATAACGGTCGTTATCGGTAAAACCCCGGTCGTTATTTTACGATAACGATCGGTATTTTACGATAACGATACGATTTTTATAAATAGGGCCCATACATCCATGTGTTGTACACAAAAGGAAAAAAATACCCTTCAAAGAGTTGTAAACAAGCAGGAAAGATTGTTAGTAGAGCTCTTTGAACTGTATAAGGAAAGGTTAATAAAAAAAAGGTTATAGCATTAAGGTAGACCGTACTCACCCTGGTTATAATAGTTTTTAGTTATAACCATCGTGTAGGAGGTATCAACATTTTTAGTGTAGGACTAGTAGATTTCAGAACAGTTTTTATCCTACTTTGGTTAAATTTTTAAATACGTCTTTTAAAAGTGTAAGATTTTCTAGTGATCTTGTTTAGTATTTGTTTACATAATACTGATGTGAAATTTAACACTACGTTGTGTTTCAATAACAGTTATTCCTGCTTTTTTCATATATATGTATTGTGTTGTTGTCATGAATTTCACTGATTGTTACATTGAAAATACTGTGACAATAAAATAATCTATCTATATCTACTGTATCTATCCATTCACACATCTATACAGAGACACACATGTATGTACACATACTCTAATACAGAGACACACATAGAGACAAACACACATGGATGCATACATACACATATGCATACAGACACACACACAAGCATGCATAAACATACATACAAACACACACATGCATATGCATACAGAGCTTTGGCTGGATCCCCTGCAGCTTCATATCTGACAGACTTGAATAGAAAATACTACAGGAGGTCCCTAGAATAGAGCTGTAAGATTGTTGAACCACCCCTCTTCAGTCCCTTATACTGTGGGACTGAGCTTAGCTTCCTTCTGTCTAGTATGCCTTATTTAGGTTTCTGCACTGGTCAAGGCAATGGAGGCGAGCTGGCCAATGGGTAAAATATAGGGTCCCTTTATTTCCAGGATTTAGGGTTATACTCGTGGGTGTCTGTGAGTATGCATCTAAATCCAGGAGACTCCCGGAGCTTCTGGCAGTGGTGGTACACCTGATATTGGATCGGGAGCACCACGCGGTTTCTGAAAAGTTGAGTAGTGGGGGTTTTGCATTGATTTCCCAATATCGAATTGATTGCATAGTGGTAACAGGTGCATTTATAACAGCAAGGGCCGTCTCTCTAATGAGGCATGGTGAAGCACATTACAGAGCAGCACCCTGTAGGGAGGCAGCAGTTTTAAAGGCAGAACCCCCACCCCCTGGATCATGTGCTTGGGGCACTTGATTTTTCCATGTGCCTGGGACACATGATTTTTCCATGATTTGCCAGCCCTGCAGATCAAAAATCAATGTTGGGCATCATTTACCAGTCACTGTGGGCATCTAATACCAGTCACTGTGGGCATCATTTACCAGTCATTGTGGGCATTATTTACCAGTCATGTGTATAAAGTCCCTCCCACTTCTGAACAAGCCACACCCCACTTCCGTATTACCCAATTATTAAAACACACCTCTTCCGACAGCATGGCGAGGGGGGGGGCAACATTTTGCTTTTTTTTTCCGGGGGCCAAAAAATCTAGAGACGGCCCTGATACCAGCAGATCACAGATTGGTTCCCTGGATTAATGGGACATATGGGGGCACAGGGAGTGTTACTGGGTAACATAGATCCACAGTACTGGACAGTCACACCCAAATTTACCACGCCAGTGTCTGTACTCAGACATCCCACCCTGCCACTATGTACTTGCTGGCAGGGGGGGAGAGGGGGCGTGGCGGTGCGGCGTGATGTCATTTACGTCACATTGTGGGCGGGACGAGGGTCATGGTGCAGCGTGACGTCATTTATGTCACGCCACGGGTGGGGCGAGGTGGGAGAAGGCGGGATTTGTAGGCGTGACATGGGCATTCAGGGGCGCGGTGCAGGGAAAGGGGGTGTGACGGGGAGGAGATTCAGGACTCCTCTCCATTGCGGGAGATTTGGGTGGTCTTGCGGGAGCACGGGAGACCACCCTAATTCGAAGGGGACTCCCGGAAGATCCGGGAGAGGTGGGATATCTGTGTACTTCTTGAGAGATTGCTTGAAGTGCTGACACCTATGTTTCTGTTGAAATCATCCATGACTTATACATGTGTAGGGATATGTTACTTTAATGTATCTTGCTTAGTAGTTTTCTGTATGTATCTGCAATGTGTAAATAGTTTCATACAGAGCTGTCAAATTAGTTCAGCCCAGAATAGTGATGTCATAATCCTGCTCCCTGAAAGGGATTGTGGGTAATCTCCTCCCAGACCATGAGGAACTAAGATTTGAAGTGGCCTACAGTATATTGGGACATACATTTCAGCCCTGCTGTGTTACAGTAAAACCTACTGGTCATCCAGGGATAAAGGGAGCTGCATGCTGTGCAAAGTTACATGACTGGACATTTGGAGATTTGCAAGGTTTGCCAGTTTAGCCAGTTACTGTGCTATTGTTAACTTGTTTATTGCTGAACATTGTTATCATTGAATACATGGACTGTTAAAACCAAAAAGGAGTGAATTATTGGTATCCCATTATTCTCAGTTGCAGACATCCCACCCTGCCAATTTGTGCTTGCGGGCAGGGTGGGAGAGGGGGGCGTGCCGACGCTGCGTGATGTGGCAGGGCATGCATGCGAGGGGGTGGGAGAGGCGGGGTTACGGGCGTTACAGGGGCATGGCGGTCCGGGGGACGTGGCTGCAAAAAAGAAGGTGTAACGTGGAGATTTTGAACTTTCTCCGTTGTGGGAGATTGGGTAGGTCTCGCGGGAGACCACTCCAATTCGCAAGAGACTCCCGGAGGATCCGGGAGGGGTGGGATACCTGCTGTTGGGACTACACTTGTTATTAACAAGACCTGATTGAGTGGAGGCACTGACGCTAATAATAAAATTTGTCCTGCACTCCCAGAAAAAGGGGAGGCTCAGCTCTTCGGTTACCACAGGGGTGGCGCCACAGTGCTCTTATTGTTAGCAGAGCTCAGCTAAATGGTTGCACATGTTAAAGTCATTTCCATTCACTATTCTAGGAAGTAATTCTTCCCCCCGCATATTTGCAGCTGCATTTTACCTTAAGGTCTTGTATTCTCCCCATAGCATGGTTAATAACTTTTTCGGTTCGGCCTTGCAATCCTTACTCCTTTTTAAAAAATAACTGTGGTATATACACTGTGCATTTTATAATGACAGCCCAGAAGTTGAACTGTTATGCATCAGCAGTAAACAAGAGTAATTACAAAATCATCTCGCATCTCTAGTTTGGCATTTCAGGGATTTAGAGCAAAGATCTGCAGACATTTTCCAAACTCAGCATTGTCATTAGATGTGAGCTGGGGAACTATAATTACTTGACATTTTTCCTTCTGAAAGGATAAAATGTAATGAAATACAGAAGAGAAAAATACATTTTCTCTGCATTTTTTAACATAACATTTTCATTTATATTTGTTATAATATTAAACCCTGCCAGAGTTTTTAAAGGTATCTCAGTTGCTAATAAAATACATGTTCCAGGTTCTCCAGTAGGAACTTGGTTTAAATTTTTTTTCGCAGCAAGATAACGACAATCAAAGCTACATTAAAAACGACCGCTATAGAGATTAGCCATTATTCAGTAAAATGCCCTTCTAAAGCTGCAATAACCATTAGAATAAACCTTGTTTCTGAAATATACAGTAGATAATATTATAGCCTGTGCTCATTTCAGTATGAAGGTGAAAGGTGAGAGAGAAAAAGTCCTACCATGTAAATATTGACCTACTTATAGAGATCCTTTACGAGTACCTGCTATCCTGTATTACAGTTATCAGTATTCCTGCTCGACAAAATTACATGAAGCACAAGTAAATAGTCCAAAGGCTTCCTGTTTTGGGATTTTTTATTCATAGATGTCTAGGTCTTAATTCTACTCAGTGTGCCTTACCAAGGGAGCTAAAGTAGAGCTGTCCAATACGTCAAATCAGCTATTTTGGACCTTCCTGAGCTAAAAGAAAAGCAGGCAAGCGGAGCTTTTGGGACCGTGGTTTTATAACCTAGGGGTTGTATGTGCGTGGGGGCACAATCCCTTCTAATAGAAGTCAATGGTGGCATGCTTCCGATCTTCTGAGCACAACGCCACTGACTTCCATTGAAAGGGGAGCTGCACAAGAGGCAATTTTTTTCCCAGCGCTGCACCTCCTAGAGGCGCTGCTGAATGTGAGGATGGCCACAACCTTTAAAAATGCAAATTATACAGAATTTTAATCATCAGTTTCCTTACCTCTCCATTTTGTTTTAATAATGCCATTGGTTTAGGCATTTTGTGAATCTCTTTTGGCTACAGTACTGTAGGAACCAAAAACAAATAAATTTTCCTTGTAGTTTACAAATTTCAGCATAATTTACATTTTGACTGAAAGCTCTGAAAGGAAAAACCAATGTTGAAAAACTGGTGTGCAGTTAAATCTTGGACTTCCTGTACAATGTTGTGTAAGAAATTCATGATATGCTTATTAAAGCAAAGATTTCCACTGAGCACATTAATGTACATGAGTTATGTATCGCTCTATTCAAATGTTTAATATACTGATTTGATAATTTAGATATTAATTACTGATGATTCACTGTATATATCCTATTTGGTTACTCTGCACATTCTTATATATTAGATTATATAATTCAATGAAACAAGTAAATGACCTGAAACTCTCCAGCCATTCGTATTTGATATATTTGGCACAAGGCTGTGACAGCACACTAAACCTGGCTTTGGTGAATGTTTTGTTGATGTTCCTAGCATTTCCTCTGTAAGTAACTGCTTTCTTAATATTCTAAATAGACTCTCAATGGGCCACCATACCGTACCGTTTTGGAGTGGAGGAACACATCATGCAGCTTATAAATTAGTGTAAAGCAAAACAGACATGTAAGTAAGGATTACTGCATCAGTTTTCATTGTACACTTTAAAGGACAACTATGCTCTAAAAATTCTTTAAAATGAAAGATTGAAGAGCACATACAGTTTTTATCTGTTTTTATATTAGTCCTGGAGTTTTCTGTATTTAGGATAGTGCTGAAGCCAGGAGGAAGCAGTTTTCTTTGTTAACAATCCTACCTCCCTGCCTAAGCTACTTTTTGATTTTTTTTTTTTTTAATACACACTGTAGTTCTGCTTTAATATTTGATACCACCAAGAAACATGTCTAAACTTTCAAAAACAAGATTCCAAAAAGGCTATGAAAACTACAGTTTATGGGCTCAAACATGCAAAGGTACTGTACAAACGAAGCACAAAATAAAGGGCAACAATACCCAAAAATCAACCCCCCCACACCAAATTTATAATTCTGTAGTAGGTAGGAGCATCCTACATGCTGTTTTATTTAAAATTAATTATCTCTAGAAATGTTGCAGTGCTTTCAGTCTTCCTGGCGTTTAAAGAAAAAATTGTTCCAAATATTAAGTGTCAGAAGTCAGGCAGGGAAAGGGCTTATCTGACACTTAATATTTGGAACAGGGGAGGGGAGTCTGCTGCTTCCAAGGGAAAAACACATAATCCCGAGCGTTCCCTTATGCTGTGTATATGCTTATGCATAGGGAGAGCGCTCAGGACTGTGTGTAGCCCGATCTTTGAAAAATGACAGACGATCCTGTCTGGCATTTTTCAAAAATCTTTGCTGTGTGTACCCAGCTTTATGGAAGTATTCAATGGGAGGAGTTGTTTTTATGTTTTTTTTATGGTGACCATAATAGTTAAAAATGTAAAACTTCTCTTGATTTCCCAGGGAATTACCAAGCACAATCTAAAACTTACATTCATAAAAAACATACAAACAATAAAAACTCATCTTGGCAATACCTAAAAAATTTAAAGGAGAACTTTGGAGGGTGGACATGCCCTTTACCGTAATTTTAGGCCCAACCAGGTATTATTTATTTTGATTAATTGTTTAGATAATATAATTATTTAATACAGCACATTATTGTAGTGCCCTATTAGTCCAATATATAGATATTAAAAATTGTTTTTTTTTTTATACCGTTAAACACTACGGTTGCTACACATTTTTTTGCTTGCAAACATGCAGTGTCTGATCTTAAAGGGATGGTTATTGACCACCATATACCACACATGTCAAGGGGAGGTGACCGTCAAACTATGCATAGGGAATCATATTGGATACTAGCAAAATACCCGCGCTTCGCAGCGGAGATGGATTCAAATAACCTTTTTAGTAAGAAAGCAATAATGTATCAAGATTGCTGTAATTATAATTACAACAACAGAAAAATCTGTTATGTTTCGCTGTTAATTGTAACGGATGCTCTTGGGTGTTCGGATGAGCGTTCTCTTCCGGCAATGTTGATGCTGGGACAGCATGTAATTGGGGTGTGACAGTGGAGACTATGCTAATTGCAACAACGGAGTTGGTTGGTGGCTTTCTGCAATGTTGGTTCTCAGCCAGTCCCCGCACAAACCCTGAAATTTTGGTAAAAATCGGTCCAGCCGTGCAGTGTGCAGGAGTTCAAAATTCTATTCCCCCCCATTCACCACCACCCTAAAAAAAATATTTTGTTAACCTTTTACTGGTAAAGGAGTATATGCGTACAAAATTTGGTTGAAATCGGACCAACCATATAGATTTGTATAGCTTGTAAGCTAGGTAACCATAAGTCTGTGCAATGTCAGATACTCACTGTTACAGGTGGAATTTCGAAACGAAACCTGCTTAACTTTTGTAAGTAAGGTGCAATGAATGAGCCTGCCAAATTTAAGCCGTCTGCCTCCACGGCAAGTTGGAGAATTAGTGATGAGTGAGTGAGGGCTTTGCCTTTTATTAGTATAGATTTACCATGGATTCGCTTTATCCCAAAGGATTAAATAGCAATCTGGGACTTTCCTGCTTCTTACCTAGGAGATAAATCTGATTGCTTTTAATAAATGCATATACTTACCTTTTGCCTCTAGGTGTCACTGGAGATCTTTTTCCTGGGTCTATATACCGTATATACGCAACTATAAGCCGACTCAAGTATAAGCCGAGGTACCTGTTTTTACCTGAAAAATTAGGATAAATTGATTGACTCGAGTATAAGTCGAGGGTAGAAATTATGACCACTACTGCTTTCTGATTCAGTATTATTTTGATGCATAAGTTGCCCTTTAAATAGACAGCAGAATTCCCATACAGATGTTTGGAAACTCCCAGCATGCTTTACTTACTGGTAGTTGTAGTTTTCAAACATCTGTATGGGAATTCTGCTGTCTATTTAAAGGGCAACTTAAGCCTCAATGCTCTGTAAGCCTCTCACTGCCTGGCGCCGAGTACCGACGTCAGCCGGCAAACCCATAGGACTTACAGAGCGTGCGGCAGCCGGATTTGGAGTCTTGGCAACATCGATCACGGTAAGGAAGACCTTGACTCGAGTATAAGCCGAGGTAAGGTTTTTAGGTTTATTTTAAAACCTAAAAACCTCGGCTTATACTAGAGTATATACGGAAGGTGTCTTTTTTTATGTAATTTTATTGTTATACTTTTGTGTGAAGAAGGTACATTGTTGTACCGAAATGTCACTATAATGTTCCTGTGTATCGTATAATAAAGTACATGGGATTGCAAATTTGGTTGTGCATGGTTATCTGTTTATTGATTTGTATTGACTTTCTGGCCCTGGTCTACCAATGCACCCAGCACATACAGGGTTATTCAATAAAAGTTCTTATCGTTTAAAATGGTGCTAATTTTGCCCCAACCAATCAGATCTTATTTAACATTTGAAAGCTAACATCTGATTGGTTGGGGCAAAATTAGCACCATTTTAAACGATAAGAACTTTTATTGAATAACCTTGATTGTTTACTTAATTGGACTAGGTGTGTGCAGGATTCCTATTCTCTTTGTTTGATATTACTTGGCTTTTGATCTTAGCACCCCAATTACACCTTATTCTACTGAAGATGGAGATTTTTGCTGGCCTTGAGGATTCTTCGGCATTGCAAGCCTCCATACTTACTTTTTTAGAAGAGGATGCACAGAGGATTCTGTTTTCTAAGATCTTAATGCAGCATTTGGTTCTGACACTACTAAAGACTTTATATTGGAATTAAAGACTTAAGAGGAAACAAATTCAACTTTGTTTACATGGAATGACACTATCTGAATATTTCAAGGTGAAATGTATCCCTAGGGGTTTTCGAATAGCTAACCAGCTGACTATTGGGAGAAATGATAAATTTTTTTTGTGAGCGTTGGTGTTCGGTGCTAAACAAATGTTCCCCCGATTTGATATTATTACCGTATATACTCGAGTATAAGCCAAGGTTTTTAGGCTTTAAATAAAGCCTAAAAATCCTACCTTGACTTATACTCGAGTCACTAACTTTAAATCCGCGAACCGCACACTTCCTGTCTTCCAAGTATTACCCGGTGCCGAGTTGTGACATCGAGCACCTGAACAGTGAGTGCGGAAGCGTTTGGACTGCCGGATTAAAGTTAGTGATTGAACTAAAATCTCGGCAGCCATTCATCAGAACAAGGACTTAAGGCGAGTCCTCTCTCTACTGTGGTAGGGGGGGGGGTGGGGGTGGGGGTGGGGGGTAGGTGCAATGCTGCCACTGAAGATTTTGGAAACTACAACTCCCAGCAACTAAAGCATGCTGGGAATTGTAGTTTCCAAACATCTGGAGTGGCAAGGAATTCGGGATTAGTGTGTGGGATTCCTCCCCATTTAAAGGGCAACTAATGTCTTATACAATAAAAAATCAGGAGGAGGGTATCTATTTTTAAATACTGTCTTCTGATTATTTATTTTTTTGAGGCTTTAGTTGCCCTTTAAATGGACAGCAGAATTCCCATACAGTAGTCCTATACAGTAATAGCCATACTGGATTTGGCTATTACTGTAAGGGACTACTGTATGGGAATTCTGCTGTACATTTAAAGGTTCACTAAAGCCTCAAAACAATACACAATCAGAAGGCAGTAGTGGTTGTAATTTCTACCCTCGACTTACACTCGAGTCAATCAATTTTTACAAATTTTTCAGGTAAAAATTGGTACCTTGACTCGATATTCAAGTATATACTGGTATTTATCGAGGAAGTTCGCCAACAGTTAGATCGACTTACCCCAGAAATTGCCAAGATGGAGGAGCTCGTTACCCAATTGGATGATCCGGACAAGACAGAGCATCAGAAAGTCCTGCAGGAGCAGATAGACAAGTTTGCTCGAGACTGGAAACAGTACAAGCGCAACAAATATTGCCGAGTATGCACTGATTATACGGAAGGAACGGTTTATGGCTGGCTTACTGGTAAAATGAGGAGTGTGTTTACGCAATCATCATGGCAACCACGCCGTCTGACCGGCTCACGTGGACTGTGTAAAAGGTTCAAGCAGAATCAGCGTTCAAGTACAGACACCTGCACTAGGATTCTACCGGCACGGATTCTGATGCCAGTTCCCAGGCCAGTAATATCCAGACCACATGCATTTTTACACGGTCGGCTGCACAGAAGGACGCTAATGTTGCTTTTTTAGACCTAGGTTCCGGATCAGACGGGGTAGAAAGAAAAAATCCTCCCAACGCCTCCAAGCAGCGGAACAAGTAGTTTTCAACTTGTCCTCCCACCCATTAAAGGTTAGTGAAACATCACTACTCCGCCATGGGTTATCTTTTCAATATACAAACTATTTCAATGCTTTTGAATGAGATTGAACTGTTCAAGTTGGAAAGGTCACTTAAACTTAAGGAGTTTTTTAAGGACAAGGTGACTAATATAACTACTGGAACGTTACCTTTTAAATGTAAAAGTAATTTTATACCACCTGGCTATTTCCCTGGTATAGATCACTTTATTAAATTGATGAAACACAATGTTACTGTTTGTGATACTGAGAAATATAATAATCTTTCCAAAGCTGAATTGGCTGCTCTGAAATCTCTGAGTAAAAACGACTCTTTGATTATTAAACCGGCGGACAAAGGTGGGGGATTGTGGTCCTAGACTGACTTTTTTATAGTATGTATATGCTTGATCATCTTATTACATCAGGTGCATATGAAAAACTGGATCGGGATCCCTCCATACTAATTTCATCTACATTAAAAAATCTATTAAATATGGAACTACACCATCTGTGGATTGAACAAGCCACTTATGACTTTTTATTTCAGGAATATCCTAGGAAGCCTGTTTTATATGGGCTTCCCAAGATTCATAAGGATCCCACCCACCCCCCTTTTCGCCCAATTGTGTTTTCCATTGGGTCTATCACCCAACCATTATCAAGCTACTCTGATTACTTTTTAAAACAATTGATCCAGGATTTACCCTCGTTTATTAAAGATACTAGTGACTTTTTGAGTAAATTATCTACTATTGATACATAGGAAAACAATATGTTTTTTATTGCTGCTGATATCACGTCTCTATATACCAATATTGAGCCTGTCAAAGGTCTTGAAGCAGTGAAATACTTTTTTTCTAATCGGTTTGTCACTAAACCTCCCATTGAGTTCCTTGTAGACTGTTTGGAATTCGTTCTCAGCAATAATTTTTTAAAATTTATGAACGATTACTATATCCAAACTGTTGGCACGGCCATGGGAAGTCCAGCGGCACCTTCCTATGCCAATTTGTATATTGGCTTTTTGGAAGAACGATATGTATACCAAAGTGAACTATTTCAGATTTACTGTAAGTTGTTCGTCTGCTATATCGACGATCTGTTTGTCGTATGGAAGGGTTCATGCGAACACGCAGATGAATTTATAACCTTCCTTAATACTCCTTGATCATAAAAGATCCATCGGTCATGAACATCTCCGATTCATCTGTTCATTTTTTGGATGTTCAAGTTAAGATTAATGATGTTATTCTCAACACATCATTATTTGTCAAACCGACAGACCGTAACACTCTTTTGTCCGGTCAAAGTTTTCACCCCCCCATGTGTTTAGAGGTCTTCCTAAATCCCAATTTACCAGGGTCTTACGTATTTGTAATGATCCTAGAGATGCTGAAATCCAGCTTGACAAGATGTCTGCCAAATTCAGAGACTGTAAATATTCTGAGGCCATTCTGTCTAAAGCCAGAGAGGAGGCTATTCACCCAAAACTAAAAAACAGATGGGTGTTCCCTTTATTCAGAGATATAACACTCACTCTAAAGGGATTAGACAGAACCTTGATAAATACTGGCCTATAAATGAGGGTGATCCCAGTTTAGGTGTAGATACCAAACTGAAACCTAGATATGTCTATCAAAAAGGTAAATCCCTTTATTCTAAACTGGTCCAGGCAGACCCGGTGTCAAAATATAAAAAGTCTGTTTTTGCCTTTTCAACAAAAAAAGGCTGTTATCGATGCTGCAATTGCAACATTTGTAACTCACTTATTGTGGGGTCTTCATTTTACCATCCATACTCTGGTAGATTGTTGAACATTCATGGTTATTTCACTTGTACCACTGATTTTGTGTTTATTTGCTGAAGTGCTCTTGTTCTTTGGTCTATATAGGTAAAACCATTGGACCATTCAAGAAACGTATGCAACGCCATAAGAGCGATATTAAATTGGCACTCCAGCGTTCTGTTGAAGGTTTAGGTACAGTGAAGACCAAATATGAAGACACTCCAGTTGCTACACATTTTGTTGCTTGCAGTGCAAACATGCAGTGTCTGATCTTAAAGGGATGGTTATTGACCATATACCACACATGACAAGGGGAGGTGACCGTCAAACTATGCTGTTGCGTAGGGAATCATTGGATATTTACCATGGATTCGCTTTATCCCAAAGGATTAAATAGCAATTTGGGACTTTCCTGCTTCTTACCTAAGAGATAAATCTGATTGCTTTTAATATATGCATATACTTACCTTTTTCCTCTAGATGTCACTGGAGATCTTTTTCCTGGGTCTATATAGGTGTCTTTTGTATGTAATTTTATTGTTTGGTAGCTCCGACCCGAGTTAGGGGGCCGGAGCGTCTGACCTGGGGAGCCGCCCCGGCGAGGATGCTGGGATGGGTAGTGCGGCGTCCCGGCTCCGCCTCCTCCAGATCTTGCGAGAGCCGCGAGGGATGCTGGGACGTCATCGGAGCTATAAAAGGGGCAGGACACGAGGTGGCAGCTGCCATTTTGTAGAATTGCTAACAGGAGGAGAATCTCCCCACCCTCCCTCCCTATTATTTTGAGAAGTCAGGTTTCTGGTTTGGTTAAAGCGGGGGCATCCTTGCAGAGTTTACGTTGAGCCGTTACATGCCCTCTGGGGATCCAGAGGCTTGGCATTCAGCAATGGCTACGGCTAGTTGGGGGTTTTATATCTAATTAATATGCAAGGATGCAAATTTATAATTTGGCTAATTTAATTGATCACATGATTTGTTACAATGTGTCAATAAAAGCTGTGGCCATTTATTTCACCCAAAAAGGATTGTGTGTTTGCCTGTTCATTTGATACATATTTAATTCATTGGTTAAAGAAAAGGGGGTTTTAAGTTAATTTTAGGCAACCGAGGTATCAGCAACAGGTCATACTTTTGTCAGAAGAAGGTACATTGTTGTCACTATGCTGTTCTTGTGTATCGTATAATAAAGTACACAGGATTGCAAGTCTGGCTGTGCATGGTAATTATCTATTAAGGGCACGGCCACACTGTAACGCAATCGCATGCGACTTCTTTGTGTTTGAGCATACGGTTTTCATTAAGTATTGAAAAACGCATGCGATTGCGTAACTCAAATCGCTATCGCAACGCACCCAAAAACGCGCGTTTTCAATGATATGAAAAAAACGCAAGCGCAAAAAAAGCGCAGCAGTGTGGCCTAGCCCTTATTGATTTATTAAACTTTCCAGTATCTTCCCCACCACTGAAGTTAAACTTACAGGCCTGTAATTACCCGGCTGTGAACGACTACCCTTTTTGAATATTGGAATAACATCAGCCCTTTTCCAATCCAGAGGCACACCACCGGACATGAGGGAATCAGCAAAAATAAGAAACAATGGCCTAGATAAAACTGAACTTAGCTCCCAAAGTTCCCGAGGATGTATATTATCCGGTCCAGGAGATTTATTAATATTAACCTTATTTAGTTCTTTCTGTACCATATCCTCAGTTAACCAAAGTGCACTTGAATCTTTTATACCTTTATTGCTACTATACTCTGATATCTGTACTTGGATCTTCTATAGTGTATACAGAGGGGAAAAAAAATTCATTGCTTTATCGCCATCCTCCATAACTAACTTATCCCCATTAATTAATGCTGTCACATTCTCAGTGAAATGGCTTAAAATCAACTTAAACACAGTCCACTTCTGTTCAGAATGTCAACTGGGATAAGGAATTATCAGGTACTGAATAGCTACTTTTAACCTGGGAAAATTTGCTTTCCCCAAATTAAAAGTCTTTGTTAACCCAGCGCACTTTTCCTTCGATAACATACTCCAAACAACACTATTTCATGGTCACTATGAAGATCCAACAGAGCTCCTTTTCCAGTAGGAACTTCAACCACCTGCGAGAGAAAATTATCCTGCAGCAAATTCAGGAACTCGTCGCCTTTTTCTGTGTTGGCAGTTCCACTACACCAATCAATGTCGATAATTAAAGTCCCCCATTAGCACACTCCCTAAACTTACAGCCCTTGCCAACTGCATATGAAGCTGACTCACTTCCTCCCTGCTAGCATTTGGCAGTTTATAGCAGACACCAACAATGACATTACTCCCTTTCCTGTTACCTAATTCCACCCATATTGCCTCTGCTTCAACATCCATATCGCCAGTTATCTCTTCTTTTAAATTTGGCTTCAATTCTTTTTTAACAGAAATGCATACTTCTCTCCCTTTCCTTTTTTTCTCTGTCCTGCCTAAACAAGGCATATCCTTCTAAATTTACAGCCAGTCGTGTGAACTGTTCAACCACATTTCTGCTGTACCTATTACATCATACTTTTCATTCAACGCCATAATCTCCAATTCACCTATTTTGTCAGCCAGGCTTCTCAAATTTGCAAACATACATTTTAAATTATGAATCTGTAATTTATTCATACACATGCCTCCCTACTCCCTATGCTAGTCCCACCCCCTTTCCACCCACCACTGGTCTATACCCTGCTTTCCTCCTGGCTATCCCAGTAAGACTGCTAATCCCCCCCCCCCCCAACTAGTTAAAATCTCCTCCAATCCTCTAGCCATCTTCTCCCCTAAAACAGCTGCACCGCCATCAGTGATGTGCAACCCATCCCTACTAACGAGCCTGTAGCCGACAGCAAAGTCTGCCCAGTTCTCTTTAAACCCAAACTTCTTCCTTACACCACCCTCTTAGCCACGCATTAATGCTCCTAAGATCCTGCTGTCTCCATAGTATAGCACGTAGCTGTGGTAGTATTTCTGAAAACACTACTCTGGAGGTCCTCGCTTTTAACTTGGCCCCTAGCTCTTGGAAATCATGTTTAAGGACCTCTCCTCCTCCTCTAACTTTGTCATTGGCACCAATGTGAACCAAGACTGCCAGGTCATACCTGGCCCCACTCAATAATCTGTCTACACAATCCACCATATGCCAAAGCCTAGCACCAGGCAGGCAACACACAGTTCGGCATGTAGGGTCTTGGTGGCAGATTACCCTATCTACCTTCATTATAATGGAGTCCCCTACCACTACCACCTGCCTAGCCTTCCTGATTCTAAGTTCATCCTCCCTTGTATTAGAGATGGCAGTACCCTGAGTGCTCATCTGTTGGGATGGGCAACCTGGGACCACTTCACTATTCTGTTATCTCCCCTCTCATTTTATGGCCCTCTGCACTTTCCTTGGCACCTTTTGCTAGTTTTTTTTTCTCTCTCCCCCTTGTTTTGCTTATCTTATTATTTCTTGGAATTGGCTTTTTACTTTGTTAAACCTTTGTTAAAATCCGTAATGCTCTGACCAGAGGGTATAGCCCTCAAAAGCTTGTCAACTATATAAATTGTTAGTCCATAGAAAAAGTAACACCATACTCTTATTTTTTAATACCAATTATTTAAAGGGCATGTCCACCCTTTCAAAAAAGGGTCCACCCTTTAGATATAGTAGGGCTTTCTCCCCCAACCGCCATAATAGAATCATTAGAAACTCCCCCGATCTTTACTTACCTTCCCTCTTTCCTCCGCCGCACTTTTCCGGCCCTCTGCTTGCATGAAACTGCAAGCAGGGGGCCGGACCGGCAGACGCATCCCTGATTGGCTGATAGGCTGCTTAGAACGCCGGGGGAAAGAGGTAAGTTTGGGGGACTTTCTGATCATTCTATTATAGCAGTTGGGGCTGGGGGGGAAGCCCTAATATCTGACCAAGGGGTTTCACGCTAGGGGGAGGGAGACCAAAACGGGAGGGAGGGGGGAATGGGCTGAACTGCGCATGACAAAATTCTCCCGGAGGGGAGACAGGAGGCAGAGGCCTATATGGACTATATGGCCGTTTTTTGGACGGGGGGGGGGGGTTACTGGAGCAGCGGTGTAAGGTAAGGATTTTTATTCACTACACAGTCGGGCCAGTAGTGGGTTAAATTATATTTTGGGTGTGGACATGCCCTTTAATGTAAGTAGTTCCACTATTTCTACATTTTTTCCAGACTTATATAATACTGCTGGCAGTGTGCACACTTCGACATTGTAGCACTGAGATCTATGGTAATTAAGCTTTTCCCATTATAGATGGGAAATGTTGTCAGATTCTGCCACCTGCTGGTAACAGTTTGAAAAGGTTTTTTGTGCATTTTATCAGAGTGTACTACTCAACTGTACTGTACATAAGTTTGCTTAAAGTGGTAAAACAATAGGTTGCTGTTGCCGTTTCTTATTTTCAGCAATATACGGTAATAATAATTCCAAAATATCAGGCAGATGGCCAATGTGACTTTTTAATTGGCAGCTAGTGCTGGCATTAAAATTAGACAATGGTAAAACTGAACATATATTTATACATAAATAAGACTGGGTGGCTACTGTATATGCATTTGCCCCAGAAAATGTACATCTTAAGGGCATCACCTGCATATGGTATATTTAGAGGTTTAAATGTCACTAAAAACTCAGAGATTCGTAGCTTACTCCTGTTTCTTGAGCCTCAAATGGTAATGCCTGTTCGTTTCATGCGTGCACGGAACGAACAGAGAAGCAGTTGGAATCTACAAATCTCGGAGGGCTGGAGCTAAACATTCAGCTAGGCTCAAGCAAGATGTCAGCAACTTGCAAAGGTAGGCTCTGGAGGGGCGTAGGAAAAAAAACAATGCCAACAGGTTTTTTAAGCTGCAGCTTTCACCTAAATTTAACTTGATTTTACAGCATATATCAGTTGTATTCAATTAGATCAACTGGACTTGAAGTTTAGTTCTTGAAGACGTTTCGCTAGTCACCTGACTGGCTTTCTCAATTTAGAATGACTTGTACAGCATACTTATCCTTTAAACTATCAACAATTTAGTATTTATGGTAATAACGTGACCCTTTATCTTTTAAATGGTTTGTTTTGTAGCATGTACACAAACACTGCCTAGAAACATTGGTTTCCTTTTATAGTAAAATCATAGTAAATGTATTTTGATTTAGTGTTCTATTTATAAAATCTAATCTGGAAAATTGCCTTTTCCTTTTGCATGCTAACAATATCTCCAGGCTATTATTTCACTGTGCCAAAACTGTGCGACTGTTTTGGCACATCTGAATTGAGCCAGAGAAAATGGCTTGATGAAACTGACTGAAATCAGAATGAAGTTCTTAGCCTTCTGACTGCAAGTATACTTGCATATTGGCATATTACCACTCTTTTGCATATGGTTGGTTCAGAGGCAGAACTACCAGGGGAACAGACCCTGCCCCAAAAGGTGGACCAACTCTTTACTTATAATGCCCTCACTCAACGGCAACCACTGAAGATGAAGCAGGGAGGGAACCCTCATTAGTTTTGCTTGTGGTGGATGGCAGGCAGGACATTTACATCCCTTTGATCATTTCATACACATTATCAATTATTTACAGCACGTGTTTATAAAGCCATGCAGAAATCATTTGTTTTGCATGTATACAATTTCCCACTTGTTTATTTTGCAGTGTTACAGTATGTGGTCTATAAGCAATGAGGGTGTACATGAAATGTAAGGACACTAGAGGGTGTCTGGATATAAACAAATGCTGGAAATCTCAATACTGCATGTATACACATTTATGTTTTTATATGATGTTCTAAATAGGCTGAGGGATGCACTACCAGCATATACTATGCTACATTTAATGCTTACTAAGCGGTGCTAAAGGAGTAAACCAGAATAAATTACCAGTACCTCATCAGTGTTTTTATATGATGTATGTCTTCTGTAACAGTGAATGTGCATCAAGATATTGGTTTAAAAAAAAAAAAGTCTTTAAAATGTCCATAAATTTGGCAGTATTATTTTGGAGGGTATCGTGCAAAAGGCGCTTCTTCGTTCAAACCACCCTGTAAAGCAAAAGGAACATTTAATTATAAAACTGAAGGATACTACTAGAAAGTTTTAACTGTTAACTAATTGATTCCTATTTGTTAACTTTTACCCTTCAATAAAAAAACCAGTAAGAATTATTTTAGGAAATATGCAATATACAGTATTTGGAACTTAAATCACCATTAAACAATGACCCCCCCCCCCATCTATAATTCTGTGGAAGGTAGGAGCAAGTATTCTCCTCCATATGCTATTGATGGGGGCCTGCCTAAACAGAAATGTTTCTCTACCCCCAAACACATGGTTTCCAAATACCCAAATAAGGACCACCAAACATTTACATACCATGGGTACTTCATCCAGTTTCTGGAACTCTGGCTCCCCATTTTGACAAAACTTTATAGTAATCACCACAAGACTGATGCATAGAATGGATATAAATATACAGATGACAGCAACCAGCCCTGGGTTTCCTGTCAGGTCTTTTATCGCCTGGGACACTAAAACAATAAAAAAAAAGTCATACTATTTTAACTACATCCTGACATGAGACCTATCATGCATCCTGCAGTTTACCCAAACTACCAGAATATGCCATTCATCACTTTTGACACTGACATGCATTGGCAAAAAAGGATCAATACAATTGATACCAATGGAATCAGTCCTTTTTCACTAATATGAGTACCGGCAAAATGAGCGACACCGCGCGGTGCAATGACGTTATAGGGTCATGCTCTTCAAACGGCTGCGCTAATATCTGACAGAGGGCATGTTGGAGATTTGGAGAATCTCGTGGAGGCAGTCCTAAAAATCCTACCCATAAAGGTAGGATATGGGAGAGTAGTTGGACAAAAAAAAAAAAAACAACAAAAAACCCCAACACCTTAAAGCCACAGATAGCCAGTAAGATAAAGTTGTTTTTACTGTGTACATGCCCTTTAAAGTGTTTGTGTATGTGATCTAAAGTGTGTCTCTTTGAGAGATTTTTAAGTAATTTACCCAATGTGTAAACACCCCCCCCCCAAAAAGGTTCAGTATAAAATAAAATATGTCAAATAACCATTCCTCTCAACAACTATATTTAAACATTTAAAGTAATGCAAACCTATAATAATGTTAATCTTTAAACAAAAATATTGAACAATGTCACAAATGATTCTGCATGGCTCCTAGCAATGTGTTGCCATGTTATGTATTTTCTAACATAAATGTGTTTCAGACCTTAGTATAGTACAGTATAGTATGAGGTTGAATAAAGACATACGTCCATCCAGTCCAACCCATCTAGCAATATCCTCATTTCCTGCCTAACTGTTAATTCAGAGGAAGGCAAAAAAAAACCCCACCAAATTTATGAAAGGGAAAAAAATCCTTCCTGACTCCAAGTGACAATCGGAAACTTCCCTGGATCAACTCTACTTTATGTATCAATATCAGTAACTTACAACATTCCTTGTTTGCAGAAACTCATCCAGCTTTTTTTTTTTTTTAAACTGACCAATGAACCTGCCATAACAACGTCCGCTGGAAGACTGTTCCATAGCTTTACCGTTCTCACAGTGAAAAACCCTTTCCGAACTTGAAGCCGAAACCTTTTTTCAAGCTTTAAGGGATGTCCACGTCTCCTCTGCCATGCTCTATCGGTGAACAATGCCCCAGATAGTTTATTGCATGGCCCGTTAATGTATTTATACACAGTAATCATATCCCCACACAAGTGCCTTTTCTCCAGCGTACATAATTGTAACTTTTCCAGTCTCTCTTCATATTCAAGCTCCTCCAATCCCCTTATTAATTTAGTGGCCCTTCTCTGAACCCTTTCCATTTCAAAGATGTCCTTTTCGTACACAGGATTCCTCCCTTGAATCCTCCCTCTCTTTATACCAGGCAATACCATGCTGGCTCTGGCTGTTGCTGCCTGGCACTGCTTGCTTCCTTTAAGTTTGTTATCCACCAAAACTCCAAGATCCCTTTTCAACATTATAGTATAAGCAGCACAAGGATTTTAAGTCCAAAATGCATTACCTTACATTTGTCAACATTGAATCTCATCTGCCACTTAGGAGCCCAATGTGACAATCTATCTAGATCCCCCTGCAACGATTGCACATCCTCTGAAGTTTTTAATGGTCGACAAAGTTTTGTGTTGTCCACAAACACAGAAACCTTGCTGACAATACCCACTTCCAAATCATTAATAAATAGATTAAATAGAAGGAGCCCCACCACAGAACCCTGTGGCACCCCACTTAGCACTTTAGTCCATAAGCCCCGTTTACAACTACTCTCTGCATCCTATTCATTAACCAATTTTCTATCCATGTATAAATGTGCCTCCCCAGACCAATAGACCTTATACATTAGTAGCCTATGGGGGACTGTATCAAAAGCCTTTGCAAAATCCAAGTAAACTACATTTACTGCTATGCCAGAGTGTAAATTTCTATTCACTTCCTCATAAAAGCCAAGCAAGTTAGTTTGACAAGCTCTATTTCTCCTAAATCCTTGCTGATTACTACTTATAATGTCAGTCCTTGAAACATACTCTAGAACATGTTCTCTTATTAAACTTTCCAGTATCTTCCCCACCACTGAAGTTAAACTTACAGGCCTGTAATTACCCGGCTCTGAACGACTACCCTTTTTGAATATTGGAATAACATCAGCCCGTTTCCAATAAAGAGGCACACATTCGGGCATGAGGGAATCTGCAAAAATAAGAAACAATGGCCTAGATAAAACTGAACTTAGCTCCCTAAGTACCTGAGGATGTATTTTATCCGGTCCAGGAGATTTAGTAATATTAACCTTATTTAGTTCTTTCTGTACCATATCCTCGGTTAACCAAAGTGCACTTTATACCATTATTGCTACTATACTCTAAATATCTGTACTTGGATCTTCTATAGTGTATACAGAGGAAAAAAATTGCTTTATCGCCGTCCTCCGTAACTAACTTATCCCCGTTAATTAATGCTGCCACATTCTCGTCCTCACTTTTTATACTATTATTACTTTAAAAAAATTTTAGGCTTAGTGATGCTTTGTTCAGCTATCCTACTTCATTATTAATTTTAGCTAGTTTTGATTGCTTTCTTACAGTCCTTGTTACAGTTTTTATAATCCCTAAAGGCCCTTTCCCTTCCCTCGGCCTAAAGGTTTTAAAGCCTTTTTCTTCCTTTCCATTTGCTATTTAAATCAGAATCTGCCACATGGGCTCGGATTTATTTTTTTTTACATTTATTTCCCAAGGGTATAAATTTAGATGTGAACTGGCTTAAATCCCCTTGAACACAGTCCCACTTCCGTTCAGTACCTTTACCTGATAATACATTATCCCAGTTGACATTTGAAGAGCTACTTCTACCTGGGAAATTTGCCTTCCCCAAATTAAGTCTTTTCTAACCTAGCGCACGTTCCTTTCGATAACATAGTCCAAACGACACTATTTCATGGTCACTATTCCCTAAACCGCCATTACCGTATTCTATATGCCACTCCCACTATAGTAGATATTACCAGATCCAACAGAGCTCCTTTTCTAGTAGGAACTTCAACCACCTGTGAGAAAATTATCCTGCAGCAAATTCAGGAACTCATTGCCTTTTTCTTTGATGGCAGTTCCACTACACCAATTAATGTCAGGGTAATTATAGTCCCCCATAATGAGCACACTTCCCAAACTTGCAGCCCTTTCATATCAAGCTGTGTCACTTCCTCTCTGCTAGCATTTGGCGGCTTATAGCAGACACCAATATTTATCGGTCAGCAAGAGTAACTACCGCAACTACATACATTAAACCCGACCGTAGAGGAGCTTAGCCATTATTCGTAAAGAGGATGGACCGGCTAAAACTGACTGCAGTGTCAGGGCTCACCATTAAATAACTCGTGTTGCGCAGTGTGGGACCAACGGAGTGAGCAGGAGTGGATAAAATTTAAGAGCCATGTCTTCATTTCGGAGTATTAAAAGGTGAAAGTGAGAAGAGAAAATCCTACCATGAAAATTTGACCTACTTATAGAGACCTTTACAGTACCTCTATATGTATTACAGTTATAGTATTCCTGCTCGCACAAAATTACTGAAGCAAGTTAATAGTCCATCAATGCTTTCCTGTTTTGGGATTTTTTATTCATAGTTTCCTAGGTCTTAATTCTACTCAGTGTGCCTTACCAACGGGAGCTAAAGACAGCTTCCAATAACGGCAAATCACTTATTTTGGAGCCTCTCCTGAGCTAAAAGAAAAGCAGGCAAGCTGAGCTTTTTGGGACCAAAAGTGGTTTTATAACCTAGGGGTTGTAATGTGCGTGGGGGCACATCCCTTCTAATAGAAGTCAATGTGGCATGCTTCCGATCTTGCTGAGCAAACGCCACTGACTTCCATTGCAAGGGAGCTGCAGCAAGAGGCAATTTTTTTCCCATCGCGGCACCTCCAGAGGCCTGCTCGTAATGTGAGGATGGCCACAACCTTTAAAAAATGCAAATTATACAGAATTTAATCATCAGTTTCCTTACCTCTCCATTTTGTTTATATATGCCATTGGTTTAGGCATTGTATCTCTTTGCTACCGTACTGTCGGAACCAAAAACCAATAATTATTGTCCTTTGTTTTAACAACAATTCCAGATAATTTACATATTTTGACTGAAAGCTCTGAAAGGTTAAAACCAATGTTGAAAAACTGGTGTGCAGTTAAATCTCTTGGACTCGCCTGTTACAAGTTTGTGTAAAACTTCATGATATCTTGATTAAGCAAAGATTTCCCTGATCACATTAATGTACATGATTTATGTATCCTCTATTCATAAGGTTATAAATATACTGATCTATTGGTTATAGCTCCGCACTTCTTATATATTAGCTTACATAACTTCAATGAAACAATAACATGACCTGAACTCTCCAGCCATCTTATTGTATTTTGGCACAGGCTGGACAGCACAACTAAACCTGGCTTTGGTGAAGTTTTTGTTATGTTCCTACTTTCCTCTGTATAGTACTGCTTTCTTAATATTTAAATAGACTCTCATGGGCCACCATATACCTTAACCGTATTTTGGAGTGAGGAACACTCACATGCAGCTTATAAATTAGTGAAACACACAGACTGTATAGGATTACGCAATCCTGTTTGCATTGTACACGTTAAAGGACCACTATGCTCTAAAAATGTCTTTAAAATGAAAGATTGAGCAATACAGTTTTTATACGGTGTTTTTATATAGTCCCTGGATTTTTCTCGTCATTTAGGATAGTGCTGATCCGGAGGAAGCAGTTTTTTCTTTGTTAAACATCCTCACCCGGGGGGGGGGGGGGCCCTAGATCCTGGCGGCGAAGGCCTACTTTTTGGTGGATTTTTTGTTTTTTTTTGGAATACACACTGTAGGTTGCGCTTTATAGTAATGAGACCACCAGATGCACGATGGTCGTAGAACTTTGCAAAAACAAGATTCCAAAGGCTTATGAAAACTACAGTTTTATGGCGCTCAACATAGCCAGGTAGCGTGATAGCTGTAACGACCACAAAATAAAGTGGCAACAATACCCAAAATCAACCCCCCCACACACCAAGTTATATTCTGTAAGTAGGGACATCCTACATTGCTGTTATTTTTAAAATGAATTATCTTTAGAAATGTTGCAGTGGCTTTCCAATGCCTGTGCCTGGCGTTAGAAACTGTGGCAAAAGGGTTCAGAGGATAGGAAGTTCTATTGTTCCATAAATAAAGTGTGAGTGGGCAGGGGGGCTATTGCACTTTGGACGGGAGGGTCGCTCTCCAAGTGTAACAACACACATCCCCGAGCGTGTCCCATTATTCTGGTATTGTCGATAAAGTTTGCCCTAGGGAGAGCGCTCAGACTGGGTTTGTGGCCCGGATCTGTTGAAAATGACAGACGATCGCTCTGTGGCATTTTTCAAAATCTTTGCTGTGTGTACCCAGCTTATGGAAGTATTCAATGGGAGGAGTTGTTTTTCTGTTTTTTTTATGGGCCATGGACTAATATTAAAAATGTACAACTTTCTTGATTTCCCAGGAAGATTACCAAGCACAATCTAAAACTTACATTCATAAACATACAACAATAAAAACTCATCTTGCAACCTAAAAAATCAGGAGAACTTTGGAGGTGGACATGCCCTTTACCGTAATTTTAGCCCCCAGTATTATTTTATTTTGTGATGTATTTTAGATAATATAATTATTTAATACAGCACATTAGTGTAGTGAGGCCCTATTAGTCCAATTATAGAATAATTAAATTGTTTTTTTTGGTTATACCGTTAAACACACTACGGTTGCTACACATTTTTTTGCTTGCAAACATGCGTGTCTGATCGTAAAAGGGAGGTTATGTGACCACCAATACCACACATGTCAGGGGGAGTGTACCGGTCCTATGCTAGGGAATCATATTGGATGAGATACAGCAAAATACCCCGCGTTCGCAGCGGAGATGGATTCAAATAACCTTTTTAGTAAAGAGCAGCATAATGTATCAAGATTGCTGTAATTATAATTACAACAACCCGAAAATCTGTTTTATGTTTCGCTGTTAATGTAAACGGTGCCTTGGTGTTCGGATGAGCGTTCTCTTCCGGCAATGTTGATGCTGGGACGCATGAATGGGGGTGTGACGTGGGAAAAGACATGCTAATTGCAAACCGGCGAGTTGGTTGGTGGCTTTCTGCAATGTTGGTTCTCAGCCAGTCCCCCCGCACAAAACCCTGAATTTTTGGTAAAATCTTCCAGCCTGTCAGTCAGTGGTGAGGTGTCAAAATTCTATTCCCCCCATTCACCACCACCCTAAAAAAAATATTTTGTTAACCTTTACTGGTAAGGAGTATAGCGTCCAAATTTGGTTGAAATCGGACCAACCATAGATTTTGTATAGCTTGTAAGCTAGGTACCATAAGTCTTGGCATGTCGATACTCACTGTTCCGTGTGGAAGGGTTTTCGAAACGAAACCTGCTTAACTTTTGGTAAGTGGGTGCAATGAATGAGCCTGCCAAATTTAGCCGTCTGCCTCCACGGCCAAATTGGAGAATTAGTATAGTGAGTGATGGGCTTTCCTTTTATTGTAGATTTACCATGGATTCGCTTTATCCACCAAAGGATTAAATAGCATCTGGGACTTTCCTGCTTCTTACCTAGGAGATAAATCTGATTGCTTTTAATAATGCATTAATCTACCTTTTGCCTCTAGGTGTCACTGGAATCTTTTTCCTGGTCTATATACCGTATATACGCACTATAAGCCGACTCAAGTATAAGCCAGGTACCCTGTTTTTACCTCTGAAAATTAGGATAATTGATTGACTCGGTATAAGTCGAGGGTAGAATTAATGACCACTACTGCTTTCTGATTCAGTTATTTTGATGCATAAGTTGCCCTTTAATAGACAGCAGAATTCCCCTACAGATTTTGAGAAACTACAAACGTAACCGTGTATAAAGCCTGCGGGATTTCCAAACATCGTATGGGAATTCTGCTGTCTATTTAAAGGGCAACTTAAGCCTCAATGCTCTGTAAGCCTCTCTCACTGCCTGGCGCCGAGTCCGACGTCAGGCCGGTCAGAGAGCACCGTAGAAACTTAGCGCGAGCGTGCCGGCAGCACGGATTTGGAGTCTGGCAACATCGATCACGGTAAGGAAGACCTTGACTCGAGTATAAGCCGAGGTAAGGTTTTTAGGTTTATTTAAAACCTAAAAACCCGGCTTATACTAGAGTATGAGTACGAAGGTGTCTTTTTTTTATTTAATTTTATTGTTATGGACTTAATTTGTGTGAAAGGTACATTGTTGTACCGAATGTCACTATAATGTTCCTGTGTATCGTATAAAAGTACATGGGATTGCAAATTTGGTTGTGCATGGTTATCTGTTTATTGATTGTTTGACTTTCTCTGGCCCTGGTCTACCAATGCACCCAGCACATACAGGGGTTATTCAATAAAAGTTCTTATCGTTTAAAATGGTGCTAATTTTTGCCCAACCAATCAGATCTTATTAACATTTGAAAGCTAACATCTGTTGGTTGGGGCAAAATAGCACCATTTTAAACGATAAGAACTTTTATTGAATAACCTTGATTGTTTTACTTAATTGGACTAGGTGTGTGCAGGATCCTTTTTCTCTTTTGTTTGATATTACTTGGCTTTTGATCTTAGCCACCCACCAATTACACCTTATTTCTACTGAAGATGGAGATTTTGCTGGCTTGAGGATTCTTCGGCATGCAAGCCTCCATACTTACTTTTTTAGAAGAGGATGCACAGAGGATTCTGTTTCTAAGATCTATGCCGCATTTGGTTCTGCACTACTAAGACTTTATATTGAATTAAAGGACTTAAGAGAACACATTCAACTTGTGTTACATGGAATGAACTATCTGAATATTCAAGGTGAAATGTATCCTAGGGTTTTCGAATAGCTAACCCAGCGCCTATTGGGAGAAATGATAATTTTTTTTGTGAGCGTTGGTGTTCGGTGCTAAACAAATGTTTCCCCCCCGAATGTGATATTATTACCGTATATACTCTGAGTATAAAGCCAAGGTTTTTAGGCTTTAAAATAAGCCTAAAAATCCTCACCTTGAACTTATCTCTCGGTCACTAACTTTAATCCCGCGAACACCCACCTTCCTGTCTTCCAAGTTTACCGCGGGCCGAGTGTGAGTGACATCGAGCACCTGGAACAGTGAGTGCGGAAAGACAGAAGCGTGCGACTGCCGATTTAAAGTTAGTGATTGACTAAAATCTACGGCAGGCCATTAACTAGACAAGCGTTAAGGCGAGTCCTCTCCCTCATACTGTGGTAGGGGTGGGGGTGGGGTGTGGGGTGGGGGGTAGGTGCAATGTGCCACTGAAGATTTTGGAAACTACAACTCCCAGGCAACTAAAGCATGCTGGGAATTGGATTTCCAAACATCTGAGAGTGGCAAGAATTCGGGATTAGTGTGTGGGGGATTCCTCCCCATTTAAAGGGCAACTAATGTCTTATACAATAAAAAATCAGGGAGGGTAGGTCTATTTTTAATACTGTCTTCTGATTATTTATTTTTTTGAGGCTTTAGTTGCCTTTAAATGGACAGCAGAATTCCCATACAGTAGTCCTATACAGTAATAGCCATACTGATTTGGCTATTACTGTAAGGGACTACTGTAGGGAATTCTGCTGTACATTTAAAGTTCACTAAAGCCTCAAAACAATACACATCAGAAGGCAGTAGTGGTTGTAATTTCTCCTTTCCCTCGACTTACACTCGAGTCAATCAATTTTTACAAATTTTTCAGGTAAAAATTGGTACCGCTTGACTCGATATTCAAGTATATACTGTATTTATCGAGGAAGTTCGCCACAGTTAGATCGACTTACCCCAGAAATTCCAAGATGGGGAGCTCGTTACCCAATTGGATGATACGGACAAGACAGACATCAGAAAGTCCTGCAGGAGCATATGACAAGTTTGCTCGAGACTGACAGTGGACATCAGCGCACACAAATATTGCCGAGTATGCACTGATTATCGGAAGGAACGGTTTATGGCTGGCTACTGGTAAAATGAGGAGTGTGTTTACGCAATCACTCATGGCAACCACGCCGTCTGACCGGCTCACGTGGACTGTGTAAAGTTCAAGCAGAATCAGCATTCAAGTACAGTACACCTGACACTCACTAGGATTCTACCGCACGGATTCTGATGCCAGTTCCCAGGCCAGTAATATCCAGACCACATGCATTTTTACAACGTCGGTCTGCACAGAAGACGCTAATGTTGCTTTTTTAGACCAGGTTCCGGATCAGACGGGTAGAAAAGAAAAAATCCTCCCAACGCCTCAAGCAGCGGAACAAGTAGTTTTCAACTTTCCCTCCCACCCATTAAGGTTAGTGAAACATCACTACTCTCCGCCATGGGTTATCTTTTCAATATACAACTATTTCAATGCTTTTGAATGAATTGAACTGTTTCAAGTTGGAAAGGTCACTTAAGGAGTTTTTTAAGGACAGGTGACGAATATAACTACTGGAACTTTACCTTTTAATGTAAAAGTAATTTTATAACCACCTGGCTATTTCCCTGGTATAGATCACTTTTATTAAATTGATGAAACACAATGTTACTGTTGTGATACTGAGAATATAATAATCTTTCCAAAGCTGAATTGCTGCTCTGAAATCTCTAGTAAAACCGACTCTTGATTATTAAAAACCGGGCGGACAAGGGTGGGGGATTGTGGTCCTAGACTGACTTTTTTATAGTATGTATATGCTTGATCATCTTATTACATCAGGTTCATAGAAAACTGGATCGGGTATCCCTCCATACTAATTTCATCTACATTAAAAAATCTATTAAATATGGAACTACACCCTGTGGATTGAACAGCCACTTAGACTTTTTATTTCAGGAATCCTAGAAGCCTGTTTTATATGGGCTTCCCAGATTCATAAGGATCCCACCCACCCCCCTTGTTCGCCCAATTGTGTTTTCCATTGGGTCTATCACCCAACCATTATCAAGCTACTCTGATTACTTTTTAAAAAACATGATCCAGGATTTACCCTCCTTTATTAAAGATACTAGTGACTTTTTGAGTAAATTATCTACCTATTGATACATAGGAAACAATATGTTTTTTATTGCTGCTGAATATCACTCTCTATATACCAAATTGACTGTCAAAGGTCTTGAAGCAGTGAAATACTTTTTTCTAATCGGTTTGTCACTAAACCTCCCATTGAGTTCCTTGTAGACTGTTTGGAATTCGTTCTCCAGCAATAATTTTTTAAAATTTATGAACGGTTACTATATCCCAACTGTTTGGCACGGCCATGGAAGTCCAGCGGCACTTCCTATGCCAATTTGTATATGGGCTTTTTGGAAGAACGATATGTATACCAAAGTGAAACTATTTCAGATTTACTGTAAGTTGTTCGTCTGCTATATCGACATCTTTTTGTCGTATGGAAGGGTTCATCGCGAACAACGCAGATGAAATTTATAACCTTCCTTAATCTCTTGATAATAAGATCATCTTTTCAGTGAACAATCTCCGATTCATCTTTTCATTTTTTGGATGTTCAAGTTAAGATTAATGATGTATTCTCAACACATCATTATTTGTCAAACCGACAGAACCGTAACACTCTTTTGTGCCGGTCAAAGTTTTCACCCCCCCATGTGTTTAGAGGTCTTCCTAAATCCCAATTTACCAGGGTCTACGTATTTGTAATGATCCTAGAGATGCTGAAATCCAGCTTGACAAGATGTCTGCCAAATTCAGAGCGGTAAATATTCTGAGGCCATTCTGTCTAAAGCAGAGAGGAGGCTATTCACCCAAAACTAAAAAACAACAGGTGGGTGTTCCCTTATTCAGAGATAAACACCCTCTAAAGGGATAGACAGAACCTTGATAATACTGGCCTATAAATGAGGGTGATCCCAGTTTAGGTGTAGATACCAAACTGAAACCTAGATATGTCTATCAAAAAGGTAAATCCCTTTATTCAACTGGTCCAGGCGACCCGGTGTCAAAATATAAAAAGTCTGTTTTTGCCTTTTCAAAAAAAAAGGCTGTTATCGATGCTGCAATTGCAACATTTGTAACTCACTTATTGGGGGGTCTTCATTTACCATCCATACTCTGGTAGATTGTTGAACATTCATTGTTATTTCACTTGTACCACTGATTTTGTGTTTATTTGTGAAGTGCTCTTGTTCTTTTGGTCTAAATGGTAAAACCATTGGACCATTCAAGAAACGTATGCAACGCCATAAGAGCGATATTAAATTGGCACTCCACGTTCTGTTGAAGGTTTAGGTACAGTGAAGACCAAATATGAAGACACTCCAGTTGCTACACATTTTGTTGCTTGCAGTGCAAACATGCAGTGTCTGATCTTAAAGGATGGTTATTGACCATATACCACACGGACAAGGGGAGGTGACCGTCAAACTATGCTGTTGCGTAGGGAATCATTGGATATTTACCTGGATTCCGCTTTATCCCAAGGATTAAATAGCAATTTGGGACTTTCCTCCTGCTTCTTACCTAGATAAATCTGATTGCTTTTAATATCTCATATACTTACCTTTTTCCTCTAGATGTCATGGAGATCTTTTTCCTGGGTCTATATAGGTGTCTTTTTGTATGTAATTTTATTGTTTGGTAGCTCCGACCCAGTTAGGGGCCGGAGCGTCTGACCTGGGGAGCCGCGCCCGGCGAGGATGCTGGGATGGGTAGTGCGGCTCCGCTCCGCCTCCTCCAGATCTTGCGAGAGCCGCGGGGATGCTGGGACGTCATCGGAGCTATAAAAGGGCGACACACAGGTGGCAGCTGCCATTTGTAGAATTGCTAACAGGAGGAGAATCTCCCCACCCTCCCCCCTATTATTTTGAGAAGTCAGGTTCTGGTTGGGTTAAAGCGGGGGCATCCTTGCAGAGTTTACGTTGAGCGTTACATGCCCTCTGGGGATCCAGAGGCTTGGCATTCAGCATGGCTACGGCTAGTTGGGGGTTTTATATACATAATTAATATGCAAGGATGCAAATTTATAATTGGCTAATTTAATTGATCACATGATTTGTTTACAATGTGTCAATAAAAGCGTGGGCCATTTATTTCACACCAAAAAGGATTGTGTGTTTGCCTGTTCATTTGATACATATTTAATTCTTGGTTAAAGAAAAGGGGTGTTAAGTATAATTTAGGCAACCGAGGTATCAGCAACAGTCATACTTTTGTCAGAAAAAGGTACATTGTTGTCACTATGCTGTTCTTTGTGTATCGTATATAAAGTACACAGGATTGCAAGTCTGGCTGTGCATGGTAATTATCTATTAGGGCACGGCCACACTGTAACGCAATCGCATGCGACTTCTTGTGTTTGAGCATACGGTTTTCATTAAGTATTGAAAAACGCATGCGATTGCGTAACTCAAATCGCTATCGCAAACGCACCCAAAAACGCTCGTTTTCAATGATATGAAAAAAACGCAGCGCAAAAAAAAGCGCAGCAGTGTGGCCTAGCCCTTATTGATTTATTAAACTTTCCAGTATCTTCCCCCCACTGAAGTTAAACTTACAGGCCTGTAATTACCCGGCTGTGAACACTACCCTTTTTGAATATTGGAAAACATCAGCCCTTTCCAATCCAGAGGCACACCACCGACATGAGGGAATCACAAAAATAAGAAAACAATGGCCTAGATAAAACTGAACTTACTCCCAAAGTTCCCGAGGATGGTATTTATCCGGTCCAGAGATTTATTATATTAACCTTATTATTCTTTCTGTACCATATCCTCAGTTACACCAAAGTGCACTTGAATCTTTTATACCTTATTGCTACATACTCTGATATCTGTACTTGGATCTTCTATATGTATACAGAGGGGAAAAAAAATTCATTGCTTTATTCGCCATCCTCCATAACTAACTATCCCCATTAATTAATGCTGTCACATTCTCAGTGAAATGGCTTAAAATCAACTTAAACACAGTCCACTTCTGTTCAGAATGTCAACTGGGATAAGGATTATCAGGTACTGAATAGCTACTTTTAACCTGGGAAAATTTGCTTTCCCCAAATTAAAAGTCTTTGTTAACCCAGCGCACTTTTCCTTCGATAACATACTCCAAACAACACTATTTCATGGTCCTATGAAGATCCAACAGAGCTCCTTTTCCAGTAGGAACTTCAACCACCTGCGAGAGAAATATCCTGCAGCAAATTCAGGAACTCTCGTCGCCTTTTTCTGTGTGGCAGTTCCACTACACCAATCAATGTCGATAATTAAAGTCCCCCATTAGCACACTCCCTAAACTTAAGCCCTTGCCAACTGCATATGAAGCTGACTCACTTCCTCCCTGCTAGCATTTGGCAGTTTATAGCAGACACCAACAATGACATTACTCCCCTTTCCTGTTACCTAATTCCACCATATTGCCTCTGCTTCAACATCCATATCGCCAGTTACTCTCTTTTAAATTTGCTTCAATTCTTTTTAACAAAATATGCATACTTCTTCCCTTTCCTTTTTTTTTCTCTGTCCTGCCTAACAAGGCATATCCTTCTAAATTTACAGCCAGTCTTGTGAACTGTTCAAACCACATTTCTGCTGTACCTATTACATCATACTTTTCATTCAACGCCATAATCCCAATTCACCTATTTGTCAGCCAGGCTTCTCAAATTTGCAAACATACATTTTAAATTATGATACTGTAATTTATTATACACATGCCTCCCTACCCCTATGCTAGTCCCACCCCTCCCACCCACCACTGGTCTATACCCTCTTTCCTCCTGGCTATCCCAGTAAGACTGCTAATACCCCCCCCCCCCAACTAGTTAAAATCTCCTCCCAATCCTCTAGCCTCTTCTCCCCTAAAACAGCTCACCTCCATCAGTGATGTGCAACCCATCCCTACTAACGAGCCTGTAGCCGACAGCAAGTCTGCCCAGTTCTCTTTAAACCCAAACTTCTTCCTTACACCCCACCCTCTTAGCCACGCATTAATGCTCCTAAGATCCTGCTGTCTCCATAGTATAGCACGTAGCTGTGGTAGTATTTCTGAAAACACATACTCTGGAGGTCCTCGCTTTTAACTTGGCCCCTAGCTCTTGAAATCATGTTTAAGGACCTCTCCTCCCTCTAACTTTGTCATTGGCACCAATGTGAACAAGACTGCCAGGTCATACCTGGCCCCACTCAATAATCTGTCTACACAACCACCCCATATGCCAAAGCCTAGCACCAGGCAGGCAACACACAGTTCGGCATGTAGGGTCTTGGTGGCAGATTACCCTATCTACCTTCATTATAATGGAGTCCCCTACCACTACCACCTGCCTAGCCTCTCCTGATTCTAAGTTCATCCTCCCTTGTATTAGAGATGGCATACCCTGAGTGCTCATCTGTTGGATGGGCAACCTGGGGACCACTTCACTATTCTGTTATCTCCCCTCTCTTTATGGCCCTCCTCACTTTCCTTGCACCTTTTGCTAGTTTTTTTTTCTCTCTCCCCCTTGTTTTGCTTATTTATTATTCTTGGAATTGGCTTTTTACTTTGTTAAACCTTTGTTAAAATCCGTAATGCTCTGACCAGAGGTATAGCCCTCAAAAGCTTGTCAACTATATAAATTGTTAGTCCATAGAAAAGTAACACCATACTCTTATTTTTTAATACCAATTATTTAAAGGGCATGTCCACCCTTTCAAAAAAGGTCCACCCTTTAGAATAGTAGGGCTTTCTCCCCCAACCGCCATAATAGAATCATTAGAACTCCCCTGATCTTTACTTACCTTCCCTCTTTCCTCCGCCGCACTTTTCCGGCCCTCTGCTTGCATGAAACTGCAAGCAGGGGGCCGGACCGGCAAACGCATCCCTGATTGGCTGATAGCTGCTTAGAACGCCGGGGGAAGAGGGTAAGTTTGGGGGACTTTCTGATCATTCTATTATAGCAGTTGGGGCTGGGGGGAACCCTAATATCTGACCAGGTTTTCACGCTAGGGGGAGGGAGACCAAAACGGGAGGGAGGGGGGAATGGGCTAACTGCGCATGACAAAATTCTCGGAGGGGAGACAGGAGGCAGAGGCCTATATGGACTATATATGGCCGTTTTTTGGAGGGGGGGGGGGGGGATTACTGGAGCAGCGGTGTAAGGTAAGGATTTTTATTCACTACACAGTCGGGCCAGTAGTGGGTTAAATTATATTTTGGGTGTGGACATGCCCTTTAATGTAAGTAGTTCCACTATTTCTACATTTTTTCCAGACTTATATAATACTGCTGGCATGTGCACACTTCGACATGTAGCACTGAGATCTATGGTAATAAGCTTTTCCCATTATGATGGGAAATGTTGTCAGATTCTGCCACCTGCTGGTAACAGTTTGAAAAGGTTTTTTGTGCATTTTATCAGAGTGTACTACTCAACTGTACTGTACATAAGTTTGCTTAAAGTGGTAAAACAATAGGTTGCTGTTGCCGTTTCTTATTTTCGCAATATACGGTAATAATAATTCCAAAATATCAGGGCATGTGCCAATGTGACTTTTTAATTGGCAGCTATTGCTGGCATTAAATTAGACAATGGTAAAACTGAACATATATTATACATAAATAAGACTGGGTGGCTACTGTATTGCATTTGCCCCAGAAAATGTACATCTTAAGGGCATCACCTGCATATGGTTATATTTAGAGGTTTAAATGTCACTAAAAACTCAGAGATTCGTAGCTTACTCCTGTTTCTTGAGCCTCAAATGGTAATGCCTGTTCGTTTCATGCGTGCACGGAACGAACAGAGAAGCAGTTGGAATCTACAAATCTCGGAGGGCTGGAGCTAAACATTCAGCTAGGCTCAAGCAAGATGTCAGCAACTTGCAAAGGTGGCTCTGGAGGGGCGTAGGAAAAAAACCAATGCAGGTTTTTTAGCTGCAGCTTTCACCTAAATTTAACTTGATTTTACAGCATATATCATGTTGTATTCAATTAGATCAACTGGACTTGAAGTTTAGTTCTTGAAAGCGTTTCGCTAGTCACCTGACTGGCTTTCTCAATTAGAATGACTTGTACAGCAACTTACCTTTAAACTATCAACAATTTAGTATTTATGGTAATAACGTGACCCTTTATCTTTTAAATGGTTTGTTTTGTAGCATGTACACAAACATGCCTAGAAACATTGGTTTCCTTTTATAGTAAAATCATAGTAAATGTATTTTGATTTAGTGTTCTATTTATAAATCTAATCTGGAAAATTGCCTTTTCCTTTTGCATGCTAACAATATCTCCAGGCTATTATTTCACTGTGCCAAAACTGTGCACTGTTTTGGCACATCTGAATTGAGCCAGAGAAATGGCTTGATGAAACTGACTGAAATCAGAATGAAGTTCTTAGCCTTCTACTGCAAGTATACTTGCATATTGGCATATTACCACTCTTTTGCATATGGTTGGTTCAGAGGCAGAACTACCAGGGGACAGACCCTGCCCCAAAGTGGACCAACTCTTTACTTATATGCCCTCACTCAACGGCAACCACTGAAGATGAAGCAGGAGGGAACCCTCATTATTTTTGCTTGTGGTGGATGGCAGGCAGGACATTTACATCCCTTTGATCATTTCATACACATTATCATTATTTCAGCACGTGTTTATAAAGCCATGCAGAAATCATTTGTTTTGCATGTATACAATTTCCCATTGTTTATTTTGCAGTGTTACAGTATGTGGTCTATAACAAGGAGGGTTGTACATGAAATGTAAGGACACTAGAGGGTGTCTGGATATAAACAAATGCTGGAAATCTCAATACTGCATGTTAACACATTTATTTTTTTATATGATGTTCTAATAGGCTGAGGGATGCACTACCAGCATATACTATGCTACATTTAATGCTTACTAAGCGGTGCTAAAGGAGTAACACAGAATAAATTACCAGTACCTCTCAGTGTTTTTATATGATGTATGTCTTCTGTAACAGTGAATGTGCTCAGATATTGGTTTAAAAAAAAAAAGTCTTTAATGTCCATAAATTTGGCAGTATTTTTTGGAGGTATCGTGCAAAAGGCGCTTCTTCGTTCAAACCACCCTGTAAAGCAAAGGAACATTTATTATAAAACTGAAGATACACTAAAAGTTTTTAACTGTTAACTAATTGATTCCTATTTGTTACTTTTACCCTTAATAAAAAAACCAGTAAGAATTATTTAGGAAATATGCAATTACAGTATTTGGAACTTAAATCACCATTAAAACAAGACCCCCCCCCCCATCTATAATTCTGTGGAAGGTAGGAGCAATATTCTCCTCCATATATATATTGATGGGGGCTGCCTAAACAGAACTGTTTCTCTACCCCAAACACATGGTTTCCAAATACCCAAATAAGGACCACCAAACATTTACATACCATGGGTACTTCATCCAGTTTCTGGAACTCTGGCTCCCCATTTTGACAAAACTTTATAGTAATCACCACAAGACTGATGCATAGAATGGATATAAATATACAGATGACAGCAACCAGCCCTGGTTTCCTGTCAGGTCTTTTATCGCCTGGGACACTAAAACAATAAAAAAAGTCATACTATTTTAACTACATCCTGACATGAGACCTATGCATCCTGCAGTTTACCCAAACTACCAGAATATGCCATTCATCACTTTTGACACTGACATGCATTGGCAAAAAAGGATCAATACAATTGATACCAATGGAATCAGTCCTTTTTCACTAATGTGAGTACCCGGCAAAATGAGCGACACCGCGCGGTGTGCAATGACTGTTATGGTCTGCTCTTCAAACGGCTGCGCTATATCTGACAGAGGGCATGTTGGGATTTGGAGAATCTCTGGAGGCAGTCCTAAAAATCCTACCCATAAAGGTAGGATAGGGGAGAGTAGTTGGACAAAAAAAAAAAAAAAAACAACAAAAAACCCCAACACCTTAAAGCCACAGATAGCCAGTAAGATAGTTGTTTTTACTGTGTACATGCCCTTTAAAGTGTTTGTGTATGTGATCTAAAGGTGGTCTCTTTGAGAGATTTTTAAGTAATTTACCCAATGTGTAAACACCCCCCCCCAAAAAGGTTCAGTATAAAATAAATATGTCAAATAACCATTCCTCTCAACAACTATATTAAACATTTAAAGTAATGCAAACCTATAATAATGTTATCTTTAAACAAAATATTGAACAATGTCACAAATATTCTGCATGGCTCCTAGCAATGTGTTGCCATGTTATGTATTTTCTAACATAAATGTGTTTCAGACCTAGTATAGTACAGTAAGTATGGGTTGAATAAAGACATACTTCCATCCAGTCCAACCCACCTAGCAATATCCTCATTTCCTGCCTAACTGTTAATTCAGAGGAAGGCAAAAAAAAAAACCCACCAAATTTATGAAAGGGAAAAAATCTTCCTGACTCCAAGTGACAATCGGAAACTTCCCGGATCAACTCTACTTTTGTATCAATATCATACTTACAACATTCCTTGTTTGCAGAAACTCATCCAGCTTTTTTTTTTTTTTTAAACTGACCAATGAACCTGCCATAACAACGTCCGCTGGAAACTGTTCCATACTTTACCGTTCTCACAGTGAAAACCCTTTCCGAACTTGAACCGAAACCTTTTTTCAAGCTTTAAGGGATGTCCACGTCTCCTCTGCCAGGCTCTATCGGTGACAATGCCCCAGATAGTTTATTGCATGGCCCGTTAATGTATTTATACACAGTAATCATACCCCCACACAAGTGCCTTTTCTCCACGCATAATTGTAACTTTTCCAGTCTCTCTTCATATGCAAGCTCCCCATCCCTTATTAATTTAGTGGCCCTTCTCTGAACCCTTTCCATTTCAAAGATGTCCTTTTCGTACACAGGATTCCTCCCTTGAATCCTCCCTCTCTTTATACCAGGCAATACCATGCTGGCTCTGGCTGTTGCTGCCTGGAACTGCTTCGTCCTTAAGTTTGTTATCCACCAAAACTCCAAGATCCCTTTTCAACATTATAGTATAAGCAGCACACAAGGATTTTAAGTCCAAAATGCATTACCTTACATTTGTCAACATTGAATCTCATCTGCCCTTAGGAGCCCAATGTGACAATCTATCTAGATCCCCCTGCAACAATTGCACATCCTCTGAAGTTTTTAATGGTCGACAAAGTTTTGTGTTGTCCCAAACACAGAAAACCTTGCTGACAATACCCACTTCCAAATCATTAATAATAGATTAAATAGAAGGAGCCCCACCACAGAACCCGGTGGCACCCCACTACACTTTGTCCATAAGCCCGTTTTACAACTACCTCTGCATCCTATTCATTAACCAATTTTCTATCCATGTATAAATGTGCCTCCCCAGACCAATAGACCTTATACATTAGTTAGCCTATGGGGGACTGTATCAAAAGCCTTTGCAAATCCAAGTAAACTACATTACTGCTATGCAGAGTGTTAATTTCTATTCATTCCTCATAAAGCCAAGCAAGTTAGTTTACAAGCTCTATTTCTCCTAAATCCTTGCTGATTACACTTATAATGTCAGTCCTTGAAACATACTCTAGAAATGTTTCTCTTATTAAACTTTCCAGTATCTTCCCCACCACTGAAGTTAAACTACAGGCCTGTAATTACCCGGCTCTGAACGACTACCCTTTTTGAATATTGGAATAACATCAGCCCGTTCCAATAAAGAGGCCACACTTCGGGCATGAGGGAATCTGCAAAATAGAAACAATGGCCTAGATAAACTGAACTTAGCTCCCTAAGTACCTGAGGATGTATTTTATCCGTCCAGGAGATTTAGTAATATTAACCTTATTTAGTTCTTTCTGTACCATATCCTCGGTTAACCAAAGTGCACTTTATACCATTATTGCACTATACTCTATAATATCTGTACTTGGATCTTCTATAGTGTATACAGAGGAAATAAATTGCTTTATCGCCGTCCTCCTAACTAACTTATCCCCGTTAATTATGCTGCGCCACATTCTCAGTCCTCATCTTTTTACTATTAATATACTTTAAAAAAATTTTAGGCTTAGGAGGCTTTGTTCGCTATCCTACTTCATTATTAATTTTAGCTAGTTTGATTGCTTCTTACAGTCCTGTTACAGTTTTTATAATCCCTAAGGCCCTTTCCCTTCCCTCGGCCTTAAAGGTTTTAAATGCCTTTTTCTCCTTTCCATTTGCCTATTACATCAGAATTCGCCACATGGGCTCGGATTTTTTTTTTTTACATTTATTTCCCAAGGGTATAAATTTAGATGTGAACTGGCTTAAAATCCCCTTGAACACAGTCCACTTCCGTTCAGTACCTTTACCTGATAATACATTATCCCAGTTGACATTCTGAAGAGCTACTTCTAACCTGGGAAAATTTGCCTTCCCCAAATTAAGTCTTTTCTAACCTAGCGCACGTTTCCTTTCGATAACATAGTCCAAACGACACTATTTCATGGTCACTATTCCCTAAACCTCCAGTTACCTTTATATCTATAATGCACTCCACGATATATATACCAGATCCAACAGAGCTCCTTTTCTAGTAGGAACTTCAACCACCTGTGAGAAAATTATCCTGCAGCAAATTCAGGAACTCTTGCCTTTTTCTTTGATGGCAGTTCCACTACACCAATTAATGTCAGGGTAATTATAGTCCCCCCTAATGAGCACAACTTCCCAAACTTGCAGCCCTTTCATATCACGCTGGAGTAGTGGAACTGCCAACACAGAAAAAGGCGATGAGTTCCTGAATTTACTGCAGGATAATTTTCTCTCACAGTTGGTTGAAGTTCCTACTAGAAAAGGAGCTCTGTTCGATCTGGTAATATCTAACATCGTGGAGCGCATTATAGATATAAAGGTAACTGGAGTCTTAGGGGATAGTGACCATGACCACTCTGTAGTGTAGAAAAATCCTTACCTTACACTCCAGCTCCAAATAGTTCTCCAGTACTCCCCCCCAAAGTCAAAAAAACTGGCCACCAGGAGGATAGCAGAGTCCATATAGGACTCCCCTCCAGGAGAAGTTTGGCATGCGCACTGCAGCCCTCCCCCTCCCATTTCTTTCTCCCTCCCCTTAGCATGTAACCCTTTTTCTATATTATAGGTATTGCTCCCCCAGCCCCAAACGTAATAATCTTATGTGCAGACACTCCCCTGATAGTTACTTACCTTACCTCTCTCCTTGGCCATTCTGAACTGCCGGCAGCTGAGTCCATGATTGGCTGCCTTTCAGCCAATCACAGATGCGGCTGCTGGTCTGGCCCCCTGCTTGCAGTTCTGTGCAAGCAGAGGGCTGGGCAGTGCAGTGAAGGAGAGAGGCAAGGTAAGTAACTATTGGGGGAGTTTCTGCACATAAAGTTATAGCGTTTGGGGCTGGGGGAGCAATACCTATAATATATCAAAAGTTTTAAGTGCAGGTGGACATACCCTTTAAGGGGATTTTAAGCCATTTCACATCTAAATTTATACCCTTGGGAAACAAATGTAAAAAAAATAAATCCGCACCCTTGTGGCTGAATTCTGATGTAAAGAGGCAAATGGAAAGGAAGAAAAAGGCATTTAAAACCTTTAAGGCAGAGGGAACGGAAAGGGCCTTTAGGGATTATAAAAACTGTAACAAGGAGTGTAAGAAAGCAATCAAACTAGCTAAAATTAATAGTGAAGTCAGGATAGCTGAACAAAGCATCGCTAAGCCTAAATTAAGACTTATATTAATAGTAAGACGATGAGGCCTGAAAATGTGGCACCATTAATTAATGGGGATAAGTTAGTAAAGGTGGATGCTGATAAAGTAAATGTCTTACATATTTTTTTCCCCTCTGTATACACTATAGAAGATCCAAGTACAGATATCATAGAGTATAGTAGGAATAATGGTATAAAAGATGCAAGTGCACTTTGGTTAACCGAGGATATGGTACAGAAAGAAGTAAATAAGGTTAATATTAATAAATCTCCTGGACCGGATAAAACACATCCTTGGGTACTTAGGGAGCTACGTTCAGTTTTATCTAGGCCATTGTTTCTTATTTTTGCAGATTCCTTCATGTCCGTATGTGTGCATCTGGATTGATTTTTTTCCAATCTTCAAAAAGGGTAGTCGTTTACAGCCGGGTAATTACAGGCCTGTAAGTTTAATTTCAGTGGTGGGGCCATACAATAAACTATCTGGGGCATTGTTCACCAATAGAGCATGTAAAAGGACACATGGACATCCCTTAAGACTTAAAGAAAAAGGTTTAGGCTTCAAGTTCGGAAAGGGTTTTTCACTGTGAGAACGGTAAAGCTATGGAACTGTCTTCCAGTGGACGTTGTTATGGCAGGTTCATTGGTCAGTTTTAAAAAAAAGCTGGATGAGTTTCTGCAAACAAGAAATGTTAGAAGTTACTGGTATTGATACATAAAGTAGAGTTGATCCAGGGAAATTTCAGATTGCCACTTGGAGTCAGGAAGGAAGTTTTCCCCATTCATAAATTTGATGGTTTTTTTTTGCCTTCCTCTGGATCAACAGTTAGGCAGGAAATGAGGATATTGCTAGATGGGTTGGACTGGATGGACATATGTCTTTATTCAACCTCAAATACTATACTATACTATAAAAGATATATAGCAGCTGACAAATTCCATTGCAAGCTCTCTGCCATCAGTTATAAAATCCCTACACACATCCCCGATACATTCTTTCTATACTATAAGAATATTGTTCAGAGGGCCAGCAGCTACTATTGGCACCCTGTGCTCAAGTATAGGGGCAGACAGAAAGTTTCAGTTGTGACCAAACTACCACTGCTGCCACAGAATGGAGTCTGTTTAGCCACACACAGCTGGTAACTGCACCTTCTGGTATAGTATAGTATAGTATAGTATTTGAGGTTGAATAAAGACATACGTCCATCCAGTCCAACCCATCTAGCAATATCCTCATTTCCTGCCTAACTGTTGATCCAGAGGAAGGCAAAAAAATATAATGTTTATTTATTATCAATAATAAACATAAGTTTTTTGAAAAAATCCAAGAGTGCCCAGGATTTGGACTATTTTTATGTATAATTATACTTACCTGGAGGCACCTGGTGGAAAAGCATGAAGAGTGCATTGGGTATAGTTACCATTGATTAACTTATTTTTTTTACCCTTAACGTTAAAGCTTTCCTAATTAGGAAATTGTGCACCGTAGGTTAGTACTGCAGTAAGTTGCATTTATGTAGATGCAATAAGTGGATTCTATATCTACTGTATGAAATCTATGAAGATTTCCATCATGTTGTTTCCAATACATGTCTCTATCGATATGGTCCAAAAAGTCAAAATAAACTTTGAACATACAGGAGTATGTGCAGTCAACTATTTTGGCATTCCGTTTATTTAAAGTGCCACACTACATGTTTCAGACCTTTAGGGCCCTTTGTCAAGTGTGGTCTTCAAACAGCCATGTAAGCATGTGTATCAATCGAGCATGCCCTTGACCCCACTATTCACAGTCTCTATGCACAGAATATTTTGTATACAGATGTCTCTACACCAACTCTAAGACTTTGCAAGCTACTGTTACCCTGCAGTTTAATTTCAAGTCTTTATGAGTGGCACTAAGAACAGCCAGCCAGGAACAATACTTTACAGTCAGCTACTGTTTTTTTTATTTATTTATTTATTTTAATTTTGACTTCCATTTTGTTCCTAGCAAAAGATAAACGGCAGGATCTCTGTGCTGTAACATAATTATCTGTCAGCATCTAGAGGGCAGAACAGACTGCAGCTTCTTTGTTTTGCTCATAACAGCATGGGCATATACATATAAAAAAAACTGATTGTACGATCCCAGTATTATATGATTGGTATTGGTCTGATAACATTTTTCTAGCAGGTCCAATAGTTATACACAAACAACTAACCTACGGTAATGGAATATCCCAATATTGTACAACTGGTAATGTTGTGTGTATGGGTCCCTTAAGCTGACCCTTAGTACCCATAGGTTAATCTCATAAATCAACCAACAGCCACAGCAAAGATGAGACCCAACTTGTTGTATCATTTTGAATGTGCTCTCTCTGTCTATTGGGACAATGTAGTCAGGCGACTTTCGCAACTTTAGTTTGTAATAGTATTAATATATGTAATATTCATTGCTTTTCCAAATTTGTTAGACAGATATTTGCTAAACCCTGGGACTGTGCTAATTTAATCAATCACTTTTGGTCGCTCAAAAGCAGAAAAGGAATTGATTTTAAAAAAGCATTTGCGTTAAGGAATTGAATAGGCTAATCAAGAAAAACTGACCCATGTATGGCTAGCTTTATTCCACAATGTTCTGCCAACTACCTGGATTGTGATCATTATTACAAATTACAAATGAACAGTCCGTAATGGTATATGACGTCTGGTGAAAATGCAGGACAGCCCAATATGCTTCATCGTTAATCTTAAATCGAATTCTAGGCCAGTGTACAGATAGCATATAGCTTTAATCTATCAAATATATGAAATCAAGGGAAAAAAATATTGAATTCTTGAGGAATTCGACCAAGAATGGAGGGACCATAATCATAGCCCATGACTCTGCTGGGGAGATAGATATCTGCTTCTGCTAATCACCAAGATTAAAGACCCAGGTCTCAAGTACTGGGTGATTCTACTATCTTCCCTTCTCTGTTTGTATCTTGTATTACCTGTGATTAGGCCGAGTCATTCTTCCAGTGAATAGTTCGTATCTAATCCTTAAAGAGAACATATTTTAATAAGGAAAATCAGGTACAGACTGGATGTGATGACGATCTTCCTGAACACTCACGCTGACTGAAATGAGTAATTTGCTTATTCAGAATGTGTAGAGATCTGTCAGATATCAATTGGAACAAGAACCAATACAACATTAATAAAAGAACCTGTCTAGTTCTGTGTACTTACTCAGAGGGCAGCAAGAAATACATTTACATTTTAAATCGTCCTTATTTTAATTTCTTCCATGTTGAAGAATATGGTAATCTGGTTTTATAGAAAAAAAATTTAATCTGGTGGGTGAACACGACATTCAAATAAAAACAACTACTGCACTTAATAAGGAGCCGCAGGCACCCTGGGTAACTGGGCCACACTTTTGTGTTTTCTCACATGCTTACAATCCTGCTTACCATTGGTTAGTGCGTGAGAATCGCATACCAGTGCATGCCACATTCCATGCACTGCGATACTTTTCGGAGAGCTTTTTTGCTAATCGCATGCACAAACCGACACAAATTTGCACGTATCGTAGCACAAACAGATGGTAGGCTTTAGCCTAAATCTCCTGTATTAAATTCAGAGTCTGGGTGAATTTCATTCCTCCGTAAATATTTATGCCAGTTATGCAACGAGAGAGTCTCTTGCGACATAGCCATTACAGCCTAGCTTAAAGCGTGACCCTAAATATATAACTTGTGTAGTGTATAGTGAGATTCCTTCACTTCCACTTACTGTAGGTTGTGTTGAGAGATTTTCAGGGTGATACAATATGCAAAGCCCACACAGATTACCTGCTTGAGATACCGCAAATCAATAATCCCTGTGTTTTATTGCATCAAGGAAATGTGGCCAGGCAACTTACACCTCACATTCAAAGGCGTTAAGTTTTGCACTACATAGTAGTAGTTTTGGATTGCATGTAGCACTCTATTTCAGAACACTTTTGGAAATTGCGTATTCTCTGCAAACTCAGTGTAAAATCCACTCTAACCCGATAATACAATACATTGAGTAACGTGGGTTTAACACTACTTGGCCATTTATTAAATGATATATAATTTTTGTATACATGAAAACTACAAAATATGTTAATGTTTCCCAATAATACTGCTGTGTATGCTTGTCCACAAGGTCTCAGTGTTCCCCTGGCTTACTGTACAAAAAACATTTTCTGACTTAAAACAGGTAGATCTTTGTATTGGAATTATTTAGAAAGCCAAGTAACCTATTTCATTGTCAATTTGTGGATTATAGCTTAGGAAAAAAACATTTTATTACTTAGGTTGCATGACTGTTTTGACCAGAAACCAATTCTGGAACTGCAGTCACATTTCACAAGGAACTACATAAATCTAGTGTTTTTTCAAAATTGATATTTTGCAGTTTTTACGGAATTTTGGTTTGGACTGTTGAAATTCCATGTTGAAATCTGGGTCCTAAAGACACACTGGCAGAACAACCTCCATTTAGTTTAAACCTTAGCAGTACTCTTCCCACTATGGCAGTCAGTGGGTCATTATAACGAAAAACACAATATGATCAGAAATAATTTATTTTAAAAAGAAATCTCCATTTACAATCCCTGACTATCTCTGTGTGATGAGTCTCTTTTTCTTATACTGGAGACTTCCATGTTCCATGTATTTCATATACAGTTACTTCTTTCTTGTGGTATCTATCCTGCAGCCCTTCAGATATTTGAAAACTACAACTTTCAGCATTCCTCAACAGCAGAGGAAAACCAATGAATGCTTGAGGTTTCCAAACATGTTCTATACTTATTCTTTATTTTTAGCCATGCAGTTGAATTACTTTTAATGTAGGTTATTTTTTAGGGTGGAAGTTCAATCTATTTATCCTCGGATATGCTCTCGAGGATATGCTACAAGGATGATGGGGAATTGTCATAGCCTCTGATCAGAGAATGGATTGCAGTGGGCCATATATTTACACTTACCCTAGGATAGATAGTTGGAATTTGAATAATACAGCTTTCCTATTTAACACTGTACCTTGGGACTTGCATGGCAAGACAGTTGTTCATTTTCTGCAGGAGTTTATCTTGTATTATAAATCTCAGCCTATACCATCAGTTTATCTCCTGCATTTTTATTTAGGCAGCGCTGGCTGATTACTTCATTTATTATAGTTTTATACGATCACTTTATTGTAATTAATCATCAGGCTGGACAGTAAACCACCATTGTGCCCATAATTCTCTGGGATTATCCATCAATTACATGTTTTATTGGAGGAACAGTCACTGGGCAACAACTTGTCAACTATTTATGGCGATTTGTCATTTATATGTCAGGAACAGATTTTTATGACCTCCAATCACTTCAGGATTTAGGTGGCATGTATAATAAACTACAGGTGTATAGTGACACATTATACAATTATATTAGCAGAATGGTAGCTGGGATAATGGGTTGTGCATATAAATAGCAGTGTCTAATTTTAGACTGTACTGAAGGTATTTACCTGTATTTGCAGTGTAGGGTTATGAAATATGGTTAGTGCTGAATAAATAAAAAATAATATGACAATAACCTGCAGATTAAAAGACAAATTAATATAATGAAAGGGAAATTACAGTCTTAGTTCCACAGAATTGAGCTTATTACCCACATTGGTCCAGTCACAAATTGTGTCTCTTCTTTCCTATCTAGGCTGAAGCTCAAGAATATTTGGAAATCAGCTGGTAATTTTGTTTTATAATCTTTACTTTCTTTCGAAAGTTTGGTCCGTTCTGGAACTTTCGAACTATATGGAGAGTTCGAAAACAGACCCATTAAAGTCAATGGGAGTCAAATAGTTCGAAAAGTTTGAATGAAATACAATTAAAATATCAATGGTAACTTAATGTAAATGGCTGTGGGACCTGGGAAATGGTCTGGTGAACATGTTCGAATATCCAGGACTTTCCAAAACTCGATTTTACTCTGACGCTCGCTACTTTTGAGCTCTCGCGTTCGAACATTCGATAATTATCCCAAGAACGACTCGCGGATTCGATAATGCTAGATTTACTCACGTATAGGTATAATAGACATTTTACTTGTGGATTCTATATTTACTTGAGAATAGGTATAATAGACATTTTACTCGCGGATTCGATATTTACTCGTGTATAGGTATAGTAGACATTTTACTCGTGGATTCGTTGCTCACGTATAGGTATAATAGACATTTTACTCACGGACTCTATGCTCGCGTAAAGGTATAATAGACATTTTACTTGCGGATTCGATGCTCGCGTATAGGTATAATAGATATTTTACTCGCATATTCGCTTGCCTCGAATGTTCGAACATTCGATAATTATCGAATATGGAAAATATCGAAAATCTGGATCCGGGATAGTTCAAGAAGTCAGAGTCCGTTCGAACTCTAATAGTTCGTCTCGAACTCAGGTTCGAGTTCTAGTCCATCTCTAGTCTTTACTTGTCCATTTAATGTCAACCAGGATTTTAAAGGCTTATGTATGTGTAGTAAAACCTCACAATCAGCATTTAGTTCAATAAACCCCTATGAATGAATTGTATCACCTTATCCTACAGTACTCATCTTTTCAGAGCAGAATTATCCACAAGGCAACCCTAGGCACCTGCCTAGGGACCATGAAACTCCCGGGGGCCCAGCTTCAGAAGCAGTAACAATATATGTAGCAAAAATGGGGGCCCTAAATGATGGCCCTGCCTAGGGCCCCATATGATCATAATCCATCTCTGCATCTTTTAGTTCTATAACATGCTATTTCATTTGCTTTTCAGTATACCTGTACCTTGCTTTGAGGAATGACTTAATAAATAAAGTATTTTATAGACTATTATACCTGTAGCATTAACCCACACATTGTTAACCTGTTTATTATTTGTTGTATGAGTGAGCGGCCAATCATCCTAGTTTCTATAAACCCCCAAACCGTCAGTGTTTATGGCTGAAACAAGAACTTAAGTGACTGTGACTTCAATTCTCCACTGCCCAGGGCCCTTTATTCATTTGAAACAACTTTACCATAAAATTGTTTGGTTCTAGTTCTGAATCTCAGCCAGTACAGACGCTGTGCTATTCTTTTATCTTGCACTGAAGGGGTTGGCACTAGGCCACCCATTACTTTCCAAGCCCTGTATAACGGAAAATACTATTTGTATGCAGGCCCATTGGTAAGGAACAGGATAAATAAAATAACATGATGATTGCAGGCTAACAGGGATTTTCCTTTACTAGGACCAGAGGTGATTACAAAACAACACAGTTAATAGAGTGCAGTGGCCTGGCGCTGTTGTAGAGACAATAAGGCAAGATGGTTTCCTAACATTCCACCAACTGACAAAATACCAATTGTTCTACTTTCTGAAAATGCTCCTTTGTGTTAGTTTATGACAAGTTATAGATTTATATGTAATATAACGATGTTTAAATGATAAGAACACAGATTCTATGGTTCTGTTTAACTGCCCAGATTCTTTTGATGGAGCAAGAAATTTGGAATCAGAAGCTGGAATTCTGGAGAGATCACACCTCCGTGTTCAGCATTTCATAACGTACCAAGACCCTGGGAATGATGCAATATGTTTGTTTAAATGCTGGCTATAGTTTGTTAGGGAGTAAAACGTAAACAAAATAACCCACAAGGACATAAACACATCGCTTGGTTTATTAAATGGGTAAATTGCTTTCTTTTTATTTTTTAGACAAAACCTTTTCTGCTCTCTAATGAATTCAGTTTTAATAACGGAGGGCAAAACAAATTACCTCCTCAGCCCAAGAGAAAATATTATCAATATATAAGTAGAATTTATTTTATTTTTCCATGTGCTTTAGGGAACCTTCCCTCTGTCTAGACATATGTTGTCTATGTATCTACCTTAGCTACAAATGGGAGAGACTTCTTGAGGAACCTGTGGCCTATTCATTATACTGCAATATAAATGCTGCCCTGTAATGGCTATATACTGTATGTTTATATACACATATAGATGGCTGTTTGGTAGTTTGTGAAAAAATAGTTCAAAAAGTTTGGATTAAATACAGTTAAAACAGCGATGGTAATTTACTGTAAACGGTTCAGTTACTTAGGAAATGGGGAACATGTCCATAGCGACCAAAACTTGTTTAAACATTAACTTCCCCCACAATCAAGCAATTGTTGGGTTTCCGCATGCTACATTCAAAGTTATGGCCAATTCGAGGGTTACAGAACACTACATTCAAAGGTTACCAAATGCTACTATTGAGGGCTACGAAAATCGAAGGCTACATTCGAGGGGTACCAAAATTGATGGCTTCACTCAAGAGTTACCGAAATAGAAGGCTACATTTTAGGGTTTACTGATATGAGGATTCGTTAATTATTGAAATAATTAACGAATAACGAAATAAGGCTTTAGAAAAGTACGGACAAAAAAGAAGCCTATCTGTTGCAGATTGGAGAAGGACCGAGGAGACCGGAGATGAGGACCGGAGCAGTCAGAGGCACAGGCAGTTTGCTGATGACTTAAGTGGTGCGCGGGATGTGCGTAACTTACGTCCACGCGCGTATTCTGTACCTTCCGAATCGGTCATCCTTCAGCCAGTAAGGATATATTTGCCAACTTAATTTACCATATACCAATATTCTTGTGAATGAGGGGTTTAGGGGTGGGCTAATAGATCTGTACAGTGGAGGGGTGGGGGGTTTGGGAAAGTATGTGGCACTTTGAATAAATGCATTTTATTAGGTAACTATTATTTTATTATTTGGGCCAAATGAGCTTGCCACTCCAGATGTTTAGAAACTACAACTCCCAGCAACCAAAGCATGCTGGGAGTGGTAGTTTACAAACATCTAAAGTGTCATGGAATAGTTGGTTACTGGATTCTGCTATTTATGGTCATTTTCTAATAATTTTTACTAATTACAGGTTTGCATTAGTGTTCATATTTTCCACCCTCGGTTTATACTCGAGTCAATCACTTTTATTCTGTTTTTCGGGTAAAAATAAATATGTACCTCGGTTTATACTCTGGTTGTTTTATACTCGAGCATATACGATAATAAAGTGTGGTTCCTGTATTCAGGGCAGAGTAAAAATGCACATCACTTTGGCTAAGTACAAGAATGCCTGAATGAGAAGTCATAACTGAGCACAAAGCAAGCCAGCCCCAGACTCTTGAGGCTAAATTGACAAAGTGGGAGGTAAGCCTCCAGAATAGTAGTAATTAAACCCTTTAACTTACACTGCAAAAACTTGCGTAAACAAATATGTTGTTTACAGTGCACTCATCTGAACTTAAAGTAATTATTTCCCTGTCCCATCTGAGTAACAGGACTCAATTAAACCCATCCTACGCTTTTCAGTAACCACGTCCGTTTATACATTTCACTGTGGAAATATTTACAAAATGGATAATTATAAATCTTTAAATAAAACACAGAAATGGAACTTTTTTTTTAATAAGGTTGGGTTGGTAATTGCTGGAATTTCTGATTTTGGTAGGAATCTGCAACATGGGACTTTCCTGCTTCCCAAAATACAACTTTGTGCAATTCACAGCAGCTATTATCTGATCCTTGTGTTTATGGTTTAATAACAGCTGGAGAACTACAGGCAGATAATCTCTTTTCTAGTGAGTAAACAAAGATCAAACAACCAGACCATACAGGCACAATGTATATCAGCCGTGATAATCATTAAGATAGCAATTTGTCATGAGTTGGTTTGCACGTGTTATTTTATTGATCATGCTTTTGTAAAGCTAGGTACACACTTAAAAGATTTTTGAAAGATGACAGACAGGATCTTGCATATTCTTTCTGTCATCTTTGAAAGATCTGCAAACACACAGTCCCGAGCGCTCCCCCTATGCACAGCACAGGGAAAGCGCTCGGGACTCTATGTTCCCTCGGCCAAATCCCCTATAGGGAGTCTACCGCGGCTGAGGTAAATTTTTCCTCTTTTTCCAAACGAGCGTTCGGCCGACCCGATCGTTCGGAAAAGCAAGGTACACACAGTACCGATAAAGCCCTGATACCATCGGATCCGATGGTATCGGGGCTTTATTGGTACTGTATGTACCCAGCGTAAAACTTACAGGTAAACTTATCAAAGGCACTTCACACTGCAAAACCAGAGGCCTACATTACACTGATGATGGCTCAATAAAGCCGAAACCGGTCTGTGGTTGGCTCTCTGGCTTTGCATTTAGCTTGTGGAATGCTGTAAAAGCCTTTTATTGGGTAAAGCATTTTATAAGGGCTTCCATGGAAACTTGGGAATTACCCAGAAGTCTCTTTCTTACGCACATGCAAACAGCACACTTGACCAGTAAAATTGTGTGAACCTTTCTCTGTTTTTTTTCTCCTTTGTACAATTTTTAGATATTTAAACACAATTTGTATTTAACATACATTTGGACAACCCTGTATGTTGTCATTGCCTAGAGAAAGAATGCCCATCTTGCTTGTACTAGCACTTTTTCCTATGGGGCAAGGTTTGGGTGCTCCAGTGGAAGCGTTGGTCTAGGGAGGGGCTGTACGGAGCTTAAATAGACCCTTGCTTACACTAGTGTTACCTGGATCAATTCTAATATATAATATAATTATAATATATTATATGAACCACATGCACGTAATGTTAAATGCATAATCCCTAACAGAGAATTCATTGTTTGTTTCTTTGTATTTCTTACAGTTCATAGCTAGACTCAGCATCTTCCAGTTTTAAGTGATATCTCCTGGATGCCATTGAGTGCACACAGGAAACCAACTGTTCCAATATTTTTTCAATTCATTTTCATTTCTTTGTTATAATAATCATGTGCAGGTGGACTGTCCTGGGAGTGATTCCGATTGGACTAGTCCGGATGGATGGAGTATCCAGGAGATCCAGTAATAATTTTTACAATCTAGAAAACACTGATTTTCTGCAGAGGTTATATATATTTCACAGATGGGATAACTATTTCCAATTACAAGGTTTTTTTCTGTTATTGCATCTTTCAAAGAGATTTTAGGGTGATTTAGACAAAACAGGGTTTCCAGATGTAAGTGAACCACTAATGTCAGTATCATTAAGGTGGCCATACACATTAACGATATTGGATAAATTAACATGGTAGAAGCACAATAAGGAGCCCAGCACTTCCAGGGAATAATTTCCAGCAAAATCTGTGAAAAGAATAAGGCTGTGTACACACCATAACATTTTTTTATTCGCCAGGTCAGCCGGGATGAAATTGGTCACAGCTGCCCGCAAATGCACCATCCAATTTTTCTGACCGATCGACTGATACACAGTAATAACGGTGGTCATCCAGATTGGATGCTTAAGACAACACAGTGTAATATCACTTGCAATTCCTAGCCAAAGGTATACCATATGTATATCAACTAATTAGATAGAGAGATCTTCTTTCTCCCTAGGTAAAATGCACTGAGCATGCCTGAACCACTGAAAATAGGAGCAACTAGAAGGGAGTGGGGGCTTTACTTCACGGTCCCTGTTTAGAATTTACTTGATGTATCCCTTTCTTAGTCAGGAAAAGCAGTGGTTTGCAAATGTGAATCCTTTAACTGTACGACAATATACCATTAACTGGTTTTAGGATAGAAAATCATCATGCAAGGCTGCTAAAGTTGAAAACAATGGAGATTTTGGTGGTAAAATGAAACAATAAGCAATTTAATGACTAGTAATCTTTCCTATTTCTGGGAATTTATTTATTCTCCTACGTGGAGAGACTGCATACTGAGAAGGGCTCCTGCATCTTAAAGGTGCCCATACACATCGCAAACTCACAATATGATTCTGACAGAATCGAATCAGGAAATTGCTGATGTGGCCAAACAAAGGAAGATTGTGCCGTATATACTTTGAATGGCGCAAATGTCCGCTCAAGTCATAACACACACAATCGTTATTGCTGCCCTATAGTTTAGAATAAGGAGCTGGTAACAATCTGATGGAAATTTTCCATTTGGCCCAAAATACCACCATTGGCATCACAACCTATCAATAGACATTTGCCATTATTTGGTAAATCCCATCTGATCTGACAGGATTTACTGAATATTGGCATATTTGGATGGGCACCTTAAAGGGCATGTCCACCCTAAAGAAAAACATTTTTTAAATGTTGTAGGGCACCCCTGCCCACCCTCAACCACTATGTCAGATTACTTGAAAATAAACCGACATTTAATTTTACCTGAGTAAAGGTGATTAAATCGAGTATAAACCGAGGGTAGAAATTATGACCACTGCTGCTTTCTGATTCTGTATTGCTTTAAGGCTTTTGTTGCCCTTTAAATGGACAGCAGAATTCCTATACAGTAGTCCCATACAGTAATAGCCAAATCCAATATGGCTATTACTGTATGGGACTACTCTATGGGAATTCTGCTGTCCATTTAAAGGGCAACTAAAGCCTTAAAACAATACAGAATCAGAAGGCAACCTTTAACAATAGATACCATACTCCTGATTCTGTATTGTTTTTAGTTAGTTGCCCTTTAAATGTAGAGTACAGTACAGTAACACCCAATTCCTTGCCACTGCAGATGTTTGGAAACTACAATTACCAGCAACTACATGCTGGGATTTGTTGTTTCCAAACATCTGCAGCGGCCACCTCACTGCCACCAATGTAGACCACTCTAAAAAATATAAAGAAGGACTGTCCAGTCCCCAATACATGAAAATAGGGGTAAAACCTCTTTTATTCATGCATATAACAAACCAACCTTTTTGTTTAGGGTAGCCTACAATACAGATAAAAAGTTTTAATACATTTTTACAGTGACGTTTTAATACATTTTTGTATTTGTTGCAGACCATTTGCATTATTACCCTTTTGTGTGTTTTTTTCTGAATTTCTGTCCATTGCATTTTAACACATTGTTAATCGCATTTTTCAAATTTAAGGGGGCAGGAACAAAGACCACTAAAATCCTGATGTCACTTCCTGGGAGTGAGTGAGTTTCAGGAGCTTTTGGAGAGAGAGGTAGCAGATAGTGTTGAGAAGAGAGATCTTGTGATTTTCTGGTGATTTTTGATATTCTTCTGTGTGTTTCCTATAGCCCACAGACTGTAAATGATGTCACAGGAACTCCCAGACATCCTTTCCAAAAAATGGACAGAAATGCGAATGCGTGCATTTTTATCCATTAAAGGGCATGTCCACCCTTCTAAAAATGTTTTTATATAATATTCCCCGTCCCACCAGCCCCAGGGCTCTTCTGCGCATGGAAAAATTCTCCCGGAGGAGAGACAGGAGGAGAGTCCTATATGGACTCTGCAGTACTCCTGGTGGGCGTTTTTTTGGACTTTAGGGGGGGATAGCAGAAGAACCAGATGGAGCTGGGATGTAAGGTAAGGATTAAACTACACTACACAATGGGGCCAGTAGTGGGGGGGATTATAGTTTTGGGGGTGGACATGCCCTTTAAACTGCGTTTTCATGCAAACTTCACAGTGGGGGGTTGGTAGACACGTCCTTTAACTGAAACTTCAGAATGCAGCTACTGTATCTAAGAGTTCCCTTTGGGTTGGATCAGTAAAAAAAATGACAGGACCATTAAATTAAAAACAAAAAAATTAAAAATGGAAAATCACAAAAGTGTTAAAAGGAACACTATAATTAATTAAACCATTAATACATCCAAACTGCTTTTTTAATAGAACAACACAATTTAATATAGCTTTTAGCTGATGAAGTAGCAACCAGTCACAATGCTTGTTAACCTGCGTGCTCTCCACTCGTAAATTGGCTTTTTTTTTGCCTATACATCTAGAATCTTCTTTCCCGAGTTCTGCTCAAACTATGGCATATTAATAAAACAACAAATAACCCCTTTGTAAACATTTTCAATCGGCTGAGTGTAGGTGGTTGGAATGTAGAAGAAGCCTTGACCAAGGCAATTCCTCCTCGCAGTTATAAAAAAAAGGAATATAAAAAGAGAATAAAAAATTAAACTCATCGTAAAACACTGCATTCCCCTTGTCAGCAAAGGATTTAAAAATGACATTTTGTGCAAGTCGGAGGCTGTTTCCTAGGATACTGGAAAAGATTGACAATTTGTTCTAAAACAAGACACTTGCGATCTACTAATGATGCAGTTATACAATACAACAAGATGTAACATAGCATCCTATTTGGGCCTTAAGGATACATGTTACATGTGTAGATACAATGAGTCTATTCAAAGTGAGTATTTTTTGTAAAATGAAAGGTACTAGGAACAGAAAACAGTTGAGTTAGGACCTCATTCCTAGCAAGGGGTTAGTGCCTTTCTCCTCCACCAATGCCACTCTGGGCATAAAGAAAAAGAACCCCTTTCATCCCTTCCATAACAATATATTGGAATGTTTGGGAGTATGAAAGGTAGCAACTAAATGCAAATATTTCAGAAACATATTAAAATATAAAAAAAAAGGTTCTTGACAAAGCAGGGTCTTTCAGAGTCACTGGTTTGGCAATCACAATTTTTACTAGGACACATGGTCACTGCTGAATCTGGCAATTGATTGCTAACCTGATAAGTTTCGGTGTAATCTTATAAACAGTTGGGGCATATTTATAAACAGCCATTATTACCGCCAAAAAATTACCGCCGCAGATCAATGCTGTAAAATCGTTATTTTCACCATATTTACAAAGTCGACCAACATTGCGGTTAAAAGCATTACCGCGGCCATGTGCAGTGGTAATTTCAGCTCTCTTTGCAGCAAAACTGTACTTAGCGCTATGTGCTAAGTACAGTATCGCAGCGAAGAGAGCTCAAACCCAATGTACAGAGCAGGGGGTTGGAAAGGGCTTCTGGAAAAAGGATCGTGCTGCGGGTGCTCGCATCCGCCGCCATAGGTGGCCCTCGCAGTGGAGACCACCCACCGCCTAACCCCTTCCCAGCAGCCCCTCCCAGCCCCCTGCCCTGTATGCGTTTTAAAATATGATTGGGTACTGTATAACCATGTAATAGCAAGCATTGAAAAATTTACCAATCAGAATTGGATTAGGTCCTTCAGCAAACCTATAGAGCTGCAAACCTCTGTGGAGCTCAGAAGTCATCACAGTATGGCAGAAGACAGAAGAGGCCAGCAACATCGTCCCCGTTGAAGCCGGCAGTGCCAATCCTGAGAGGCAGCCAATCACGGACGCAGCTTCCAGCTGTACCGAACGTCGGGGGAAAGAGGCAACGTAAGTAATGATCAGGAGAGTTTTGCTGGAAATAACTATGGTGGTTGGGGTTGGGAGCCCTACACTACAGAAAAGGGGATTGGAGATAAGGGGAGGGAGATAGAAACGGGAGGGAGAGGGAGGGCTACAGTGCACATGTCATTTTTCTCTCGGAGGAGAGACAGGAGGCAGAGTCCTATATGGACTCGGCCAGGTTCCTGGTGGTCAGTTTTTTGGACTTTGGAGCAACATGACAGGAGAACCATTTGGAGCAGGGATGTAAGGTAAGGATTTTACTACACTACACAGTGGGGCCAGTAGTGGGTTAAATTATAGTTTTGGGGGTGGACATGTCCTTTAAGGCAATTAGTGGAACATTTGGTTGACTTCCATCTATCGTGCAGAGTTAAGGTTCTTACACATGGGCGATCGCGGGTCCTGACCCGCGATGCACGATGTGTACGAACGTTCATTTTGGCCGATAATCGGCCCGTGTGCAGGGACTATATTGGCTGAAGCGGACGGTCATTCTGGGATGCACCAAGTCAGTTGTTCGGCGATACCTGACCCGCAATCGCACGTGTGTACGAACCTTAAGTCAATATTCCAATGCTAGCCTGTTCAGGCCAAGCAGTCCCACTCAACCATTTTTGTTCATTGTGGTCGGTAAATTCATTATCTCTTTTGCAGGGACATCAAGCTGGACAACATTCTGCTGAGTGAAGACAGACATAGACTGGCAGCGGAAAACGTCCCCAGAGGAGTCACCGGAGTATGCGGAACACTGAACTACGTGGCCCCAGTGGTGAGGAATTAACTCCAATTGCATATAGAAAATTGTATCTGGTAACATTGAGAGATCTCCAAATTACCAGAGATTGTGCGTCAGAGCCTCAATGTGAACTATTGATAGACACACAGTGTGAATATTGTGCCAGTTAGTGGAATTTCCCTAAAGAAAGTTTATTGGATCCATGTATGTATTAGTTAGAGATGGACTAGAACTCGAACCCAAGTTCGAGCCGAACTATTCGAATTCGAATGAATTCGGACATCTCGAACTATCCCGGACCCGGATTTTCGATATTTTTGGACTTTCGATAAATATCGAATGTTCGACTGTTCAAATATGCGAGTAAAATGCCTATTATACCTATACTCGAGCATCAAATGCGCGAGTAAAGGGTCCATTCAAACCTATACGCGAGCATTGAATCCGTGAGTGAAATGTCCATGGTATCTAGGCGCGAAAGCGAGCATCGAATCTGCGTGTAAAGTGTCCATTAAAACCTATACGCGAGCATCGAATCCGCGAGTAAAATGTACATGGTACCTAGGCACGAACGAACTCGAAAATAGCGCAAGTGAGAGTAAAATTGATTTTTCGAATGACCTGGATATTGGAACATGTTCCCCAGACCATTTCCCAGGTCCCACAGCCATTTACATTAAGTTACTATTGATATTTTAATTGTATTTCATTAGAACTATTCGACTCCCATTGACTTTAATGGGTCCGTTTTCCATATAGTTCGAAAACGGACCGAACCTTCGAAAGTTCGGCCATCTCTAGTATTAATCTATTAACTGTTTTCCCTTTAACATAGAAATTGTCTATTTATATGTGGCCAGAAAACTCCAGTTGTACTGAATTATGGTTAATGTCTTAAAAATGTTGGAAGAAAAATGGACTTCGCAAAAAATTCTTCATCTTCCATAGATTTTTTTAACCCTGAAAAGCTGCTTAATGATTATGGTGAAAGTGCTGACAGAATTTACCATTTATTGAGATGTTTATTGGATGAAATATTTATAGAATCTCTATCACTTTTTTTCTAGATGCTACAAGGTAAGGAATATGTTTTTGCTGTGGATTTTTGGTCCTTAGGTGTCATCGCTTTTGGACGTTTCCCGTTTTATGCCGGAGAGGAAAAGGAAAAGAAGGTCCAGACCTACGTATCCAGCAAGGTTGAGCAATGACCCGAAAGTCTTTCTGAGAAAGGTGTGTAGCAGGATTTTAATAAGAAAGCTTGTTATAGTATTTATAGACTTCTCTGGTAAATCAGTATGATACTGGAAGATGTTACTGGTCAGTTCAATCTACCTTGTGTGGTCATAATAACTGTTAATGTTACATTCCTATAGCTCCTGGAGAAGAATCCATCTGTGCGCATGGAAATGGCTGGAGGCATCAGGCAACATCTATTCTTTTGCGGAACAAACTGGACCCATCTGGAGAGTGCGATACCACCTTCTACTTTCCCACCCAGAGACATGGATCAGAGGAGATGCTTGAACCAGCCCATGTCCTTCATGGTGATGTTGAGGACGTCTATGAGCAATAGGGGAAAGCTGCAGGACTTCTCCTTTCATCATCACGTCCTCCGGTAAGATCATCAACTTTCACCAGCAACAGTTAAAACCCTTTATATTTATATGTATTTTCTTTATTAGTAAGATGAAGACAGTGTTTCTCAAATTTTTTATCCTTAGAGCAGTGGCAAGCGCAGGATTTTCAAGGGGGGGATTCATAAATGGGATACCACCGAACCAGCCCAGAAGGAGGTTCACGACCGAATACATTCATGTGTTCTATTATATATGGATTATATAATAATATTATGTATATTCTCTAATTGCCATGATTATCATCACTTTTGGCCAATACACATATTCCCTTTTATTTTGTTATAAAGTGTATACTTACTAAGGCCGGGGACACACAAACCAACAGATATTTCCGTGTATTGGTCAGTCGGGCCGAAAAAATCTGAAGTTATTTTGGCAGTGGCAGTGAACGCTGTGGTCCATAGGAGACATCTACTGTGGCCAACCACTTTATAGCGGCGAAAGGTCAGGATGGAAAATGTGTCCGTGTGTACCCAGCCTAACGTTCTGTTTTACTGATAAATCCACATTTACACTACTTTACCATTAGTGTCAGAGCTGTGACACTGATGGTGGATCTGACAGAAATATATATATATATATATATATATATATATATATATATATATACTCCTGCCAATATATAAAAATAGCCTGGGTTCTGCTAAAGGATGCAATAAACAAAAGTATAAAGTTATAGAGCACTCCCAAAGGAATTCTAATTAGTGGTCAACAGGCCACTAATTCAAATTATATAAAGTCCTTTGCGAATGATCTATAACTTTATACTTTTTTTTATGTATATAAAAATGCATTATAATATATATATATAATATAATGTACTGTTGACAATCAGCTATACAACCCCCTCCAGGATATCTCAATGCCCCTTTTCCTGCTCACTAACTCCATCACAGTGTAGTAGGTACAGTAAGTTCTGTATATAAAACCAGTCTCAGCACTAACCCCAGGCAGCTGCAGGGTTAATGTTGATACAGATCTCTATGCTGCTGTCAATCACAGGGCAGACTGGATACATTTTTGAAACATACAAATGCTGTTTCTCACTCACAGCTCAACTGACAATGTAACAGTCTATGTAACAGTCTATGAAATAAACAGTCTATGTAACAGTCTATGTAACAGTCTATGTAACAGTCTATGTAACAGTCTATGTAACAGTCTATGTAGCCAGGAGAAGTAGAACAGTAGACTGCACTGAGCAGACAGAAAGGGAGATTCCAGGCACCAGGAATCCCCCCTAAACACGCCCCTGTAGAGAAACTTTGAATCTATTTTTAATGTCTTAGGAAATCCCTATATAAAAAACATTATAGATTTATTTCATTTTTAGTCATCAATTATCAGAATACAGAATTCATAGAAATATAACAGATTGAACAATAAGTTATTTATATTTGAAATGCACTGAAATTTATCACTAGTGTGGATCCGTACAGTTCCTGTCAAAAGGAACCCTCAGTACCCGTCCAGGGAACCCCAAGGGTGGATAAACACTGGATTAACATATGATAATTTATATTATAATAAATATATTGTATATATGTACCGTACAGTACGTGTTGTATATTAATAAATATTTATGTACAGTAGTAGAGAAGAGAAAGGCAGACAGTATAATAGATAGATTGATAGATTAAATAGATAGGTAGATATAATAGATATACCGACAAATAAAATAGATGATAGACAGACATACACACACACACAAGAATACGTCCTGAGCACACCTTAATCACTTTTGTTGTGTGTTTATTAACGTTTCAGAGCTACACAGAGCACCTTCATCAGAATAGTTGTGACACACAGTCTATATAATATAATGTATATAAACACACACAAACACACACTGGTATGAGCTAACAAGTAGCCATTAGTTACACACATATAATATTGTTTATTGTCTCTAGAATATTGATCCAGGGACAAGCCAATTGCCATATTGGAATCAGGAAGGATTTTTTTCCCTTTGATCCATATAATCAAAGGGTTTTTGCCTTCCTCTGGATCAGTAGAAATGGTTGGAATTAAGGGATCCCTGTCCCTTAATACTATTTTAATTCTACGTAGATATACCATACACATCGTTAGACATTCATTTGTTTGGCGTCTATTGTGAGCTTACATAACATTTAATCGGAACGTTGGAAAATACAAAAAAAAAACTAATTTCCTGACCCTATTACCATCGATATTATGATCCAATATTGGTGTATAAGATAGGGAAAAGTAAAAATATTGGGCCAATCAATGAAAATGTCTTGCATGTCAGATTTCAAACAGTTTTAAATTTGGTTTGAAATGAATGAATAAAACACATTTGATACATTGTTTTAACCAGCAGATTCTGGGCTGTCCGAGATTCCCTCTAATATTTATTGATCATTGGTTACTAGAAAACACACCACTTTATCACATAGATGTGTCCTCTCCAACATAGACATAATTATATATCATGACTGCCATACAGGGAGTGGCCTTTTTCAAACAAAACTGTTTAATGACAGTTTAAAAACCTGTATCCATTAAAGCCAATATGCAGACACGGTATAGGCATTAATGCAATTTACAAGGAAACAAATGTAGACAGAATGGGAAACATTAAGAAATGTAATGGGCTGTAATGAGATTAAGCAAATGGTAATATCGCAACTGGTTTCCCAGGACATTTTGTTTCCTTTTTCTTGATCAGTAAACAGATTGTTAATGGAAGTTCAGCCTAATACTGTCAATACACTACTATCGATTTTCAATATTCTAGGCCTGGACCATTTATGTTCAATCCATATTAGAGAATAATATTGCTGGCCGAATGATCAGACCATGCGAGTACAAATTGATCAAAGCAGTCATTCCAGTCACTTCCTCATCTACCAATGAACCTTGTAACATGTTGAAACAAATGGTTTTGGCGCTGATATACGGATGCTCAAAACTACAGTCAAAAAAAGCAGAATGAACCCTTATTTTCCCATGGACTTATAGGGGGAAAAAGAGAGCTATCCAATGAGTTACTCTATTTTCCTCCTAAAGCTGGGTACACACTGTATCTATGTGTGTGATGGAATAACATATGCTACATATCTGGCATATGTGTACCCAGCTTTAGTGTGTGGTGGTGGAGGTTGTGGTAAAGCACTGTAGGGCTTTCTGTATTGAAATATTTCATTGTGTATTAATTACTCAATTGTGTGCTGGACTTATCCTTTTAGGCTGTATATAAATCACTTAAAGGAATTGTACACTGACAAAACTATTTCACCTCATTTTAATCTATAAATGAATATATGTAACAGCACTTACTCTGTCTTTGTGTTACTGCATGCCTTCAATCCAGTACTTGTTCGGCTGAAGCCCCCTGCCAGACTATCTGACTCTCTGTGAGGGCAAGCATGCTCAATAATCCCTATATGTCAGCACTGGGAGAGAGAATTTCCCACCATGCAGTTCACGTAGCAACTGTCACTTATTCAACTACAGCAAAACCATACATAACAGAAGAGTTTAGGATACTAAGTCACTTGCTTGACAGCTGAAATGAGATGTTTCAGACTGGATATCTAAAGAAATAGGGGACAGATCAACAAAAAAAATGGTAAAATGATAATTGGGAAGAATTATAGTTTCCAGTATTGGGAAATTTAAAAAAAAAAATCCTAGTGTACATATCATTCAAGGGATTTGTTTATGAATCTAGACCATACAAGATTACAATTGTACACTGAAAAATATTACTGTATATACTTGAGTATAAGTCAAGGTTTTTAGGCTTTAAAAAAAGCCGGCATCCCCTCGCTCTGCTCCACTGTTCTGACGGGTGATGTCACTACCCAGTGCCGGTCTCATTTCCCGGCGCCAAGTAGTGATGTCAGGCACCAGAGCAGTGGATTGGAGCGAGTGGACGCTGGCTTACAGAATAAGAGGTTAGTGTATACATACTGCACTAATCCTACATTCTTCTCTGCAGTGATCCTACATGTACCTTCGCTCTGGGGGTGGGGGGGGGACAGTAGTCCCATACAGTAAGCCCAATTCTAGCCACTGAAAATGTTCTGAAACTACAACTCCCAGCAAATAAAGCATGCTGTATTTTTCAAACATCTGGAGTGACAAGGAATGGGGGTTACTGTATGAGATTACAGTAACCAATGGCTCAAGTATAGTCCTATACAGTTATAGCCATACTGGATTTGGCTATTACTGTATGGGACTACTAATGGGAATTCTGCTGTCCATTTAAAGGGCAACTAAAGCCTTAAAATAATACGGAATCAGAAGGCAGCAGCGGTCATATTTCTACCCTCGACTCGAGTCAATCATGTTTTACTCATTTTCTAGGTAAAAATAGGTACCTCGACTTATACTCGGATCAACCTATATTTCAGTATATACGTACTTTGCATGATTCAATTGATGCGTTTGTGTTGCTGCATGAATTCAATCCTATAATGTTTACTTAAGCTCAGTCCCTTAGTCCCCCTGCCAGACTCTCTGACTCTCTGTGAGGGCAAGCATGCTCAGTGACCCCTATAAGGCAGCATTCGGAGAGGGGATTTCCCACCATGCAGTTGACATACCAACTGTCACCATTCCAGCTACATCTAAATTATACACAACAGAAGAGTTTATGATACTAAAGAACTTGATTGACAGCTGAAATGAAAGATGTTTCAGACAGATAAAGACATAAAAGACAGATCAACAGAAAAATGTTACAGTGATAGTTGAGAATTGTAGTTTGCAGTAAGGGGCAATTAAAAAAAAAACCCACACACACACTTCCCAGTATTCATACACTTTAATAATTGTTCTAATGCCATTTTTTGGCGGGTGATTTTTTTTAATAATGGTATAATATGAATGGGATTCTGAAATATCTATTTTAACTCTTTGACACATCAGGAATTACCTTCTGCATGAAAACTATTGGCTAATTTTCTGCTTCAGTATATAATTGCCTCTTGGAAATTTTTTCCAGCACATTATAATGCATTGCAAACCAGAAATGGCAGAGCACACCCTGTGAGAGCACCGATGGAGCAAATGTCTTTAGGTAATGAGATGCTCTTTTAGTACAATTATGGAAATATGTTCAGTGCCTATTCTAAGTGTGCAAACCAGTAAACTGGACATGGCAGACATCGGTCAGCTATGTTCTACTATAATATCCAAATAGGATATTGAATACTTACTACAATAACGGGGAATGATATCTGGTAAACCAAAAAAAAATATCTACACCAATTGCTGTGAAAAAAAAGGCGGTAGCAGATTATACTGAAAAAAAGTCTTAACTCATTATGTAGAAAGCTTCTTGTTTAGGTCAGACAAACGTGACTAAGGGCAATACTGTATATTTGCCTGAAACGTGTAGTTTTCTGCACGTTTTCTGTTTTTTTGCAGTATAATCAGTGTTACCGCATTACAGCAATTGGTGTAAGTTACATACTGATCGAATGAACAGAACGATCAGAGGGAACTATTGGTGGACTGAGTGACTATTTGTACCACATAAAAGAATATCTGCATTGTGGTGTATACCAAACCTAATTGTGTAATATGTTTTTGACTGGGACTCTAACCCTATAATGTTCCTTTCTACATGATTTCCTTTACAGCAAAAATAAATTAAAAAGAAAAACTTCCTTCCTGACTTTAAATGGAAATTGGAAAATTCCCGAATCCACGAGAACGTTATGTATTAATACCAGTTACTTTCATTATTCTTTAATTATAGAAACATATCCAGCCCATTCTTAAATCTATCGAATTAACTTTGTATAGTATTGTATTTGAGGTTGAATAGAGACAAACATCCATCTAATCCAAACTTCTTAGCAACACCCACATTTCCTGCCTAACTTTTGATCCAGAGGAAGGCAAAAAAAAAAAAAAAAAAAAAGGATTGTGTTAATCCTGACAGACAGAAAGCTGTTCAGTTTCTCAATCAGTCTGTCAGAAGTGATATGTTAGGTCAGGGTTGGCCTGTGTACCCAGCCTAATGCTGGGTACACATGGTTAGATCCTTCCTCCTGACAGACAGTTCCGCACTTCTGACCTGTCGGCCAGGAAGAAGGACTGTCGTTGCGGCAAAAGTAGCCGCAGCTGACAGTTTGCCGGGACAAAATGTGCAGTCCATAGAGAACTGCAAGATCACTTGTGGTTTTTGGACGTGTCTGATCATCTGAACGAACAGTTGTTGGTTGGTTGTGGCCAACTCTGGAAAGCATCAAATAAAAATTGACCGAAACACTGAAATGCCGGTTGGTTGGGCCAAATTATTGGATGGTGTTTATCAAGCAAAAGGAGGATAGAGAAACATAAATGCTATTTGAAAAGATAAAAGTGTAAGCTAAAAGTGAAGTAGAATGGGGAAGGCAGAAATTAAGTAGGAAAACAAAATAAAGAAAGGGGAGGAGAAATTATTAGATCAAAACAGACATGTTGCAAAATATGATATGGGACTGGGGACTTGGGGAGAGAAGAGAACGAAATGAAACAATACTAGTAACAGGGACAGGTCGGTGATAATTAATAAGGAGAAACAACTGGGACATGAGCAATATCAGCCCAATATGAATGATTGGTGTCCAGAGGAGGAGGATGGGTTAAGGAAACGAGAACCCGAAGACATTTTGCACACTGCTTATCTTCTAGTGATTGGGCTGATGGCATGAGGAGGCAGAAGGTAAAATGTGACATCCCATTGTCATGCACATGTGAAAACACCGAAAACTGTGTTCATAGAGTCTGGTGGCTGGCAACAACTAAGGTAATACTGGGGCATCTCTGCAGTAGCTTTAAAAAATGAGAAGAGCTGCTGCAACTTTTTTATGCTGTCCTTCAATAACCAAGCCATCCTAGGCCAAGGCCTAGTGAGAAAATCCAGCCCTGGGTCACAGGAACCTTTAGGGGATCTGATATTAAAGGGGAACTGTGGTCTCCAAACAAGTTGAGTTTAAATGAAAGGCTAGTTTCCTACCTTTAAAACGAGCCATCAAACACCTCTCTACATGCTCTACAGCCCAAGATACACAGAAATGACTGACCAGAAAGGGACCACATGGGGCTGTAAGGGAATGGGCCAAGGGGGGCCTGCAACTGGAGGGACCATGGGGTCAATGAGTGGGAGGGACCAGGGGGGCTGCAAAGGGGAGGAGACACAGGGCAGATTGACTGACATGGTTTCAGAGCAGGAAGCAGGAAGTGCAGGGGACCTGGTGATGCTGCTGCCATATAACACACAAAAATGTAAATATCTTCAAAACTATGTAAAATAAACAATGGAAATAAATTGCAAAAACTCTCAGGAGAGCAATTCCTATCAATTTACCTAAAGTAATTTTTGGACCACAGTTCCAGCTTTTAAAGCCCCATCAACCGTCCCACCACTGTCTAATAACATCTTTTTAGACAGGGAAGGGATTTACTATTAGTAATATTCACAATAGCAATCGTCTTCACAGCATAATGTGCAGCACATCACAAGGAACAAACTAACAAAGCATTTTCCAGCAGTCATTAAGAATTTATTTAAAGATCCTACAGTTCCGACAACACCCATCAAACATGAGCTAATGGCTATTTAACCCTTCTTATTCAGATGAAGGTGTTTAGATTGAGGTAATCCTGCAACAAAGATACACAACCAACAATGTTACATCATGCGTAACAGTATAAAACTATATAATTGTGATGATTTATATAAATTGTACAAATAAACTAAATTTAAGCAGCCACACCAAACACAGCCCAAAAGATTCTATCACCATCTGCATTATGTAAAAAACCTCTAGATTCCAAAGACATAACTTCATCGTCAACGTCCAGGATAGGCCATGCTTGGAATAAAAATAGTTTACATTTTTTTACCGGACTCAATCATCACACTGTATGCTGTATGTTTGTAAGAACAAACTTTGTCTTGATGATGTGATGTTTATTTGGCCCAATTTATTTTTTAACTAATTTGCACAAATACATTAAAGGGGAACTATGGTCTCCATACAAGTGTCCACTATTAAAAGAACACACTATTACCTTTAAAATGACCCCAGGATCATGGTTCTAGCTGCGGTGCTTCCTACTTGTGTCATCGCTAGTGCCAAAGCTTCACCCCCTCATTGCTGGTTTGAGAATGTCCCATGGTGTCTTACTGCTGGGCCAAAGTATCATCAGCTGCATCAAAAGCCCCACACCTGAACTTACGCTAACCATTTTTTAAAGTTGGCCACAAGCCTTAAAAGGAACAATTCTCTCCTTAAGGTGTCCATAGGCCTTAGGCTGGGTACACACCAGCCAGCGAACGAGCAGACATGTCGGATAATTCTGATTCTGGGTTCCCTATGGGGCCCGCACAATCAATCGCAAATTTGGCCGCGGCGAGCGCTCGGTAGGGACAAAAAGTCCCTCCATGTGTACCCAGCCTTAGAGTAAAGGTCAGACAATGGATCAATTTTTTTTGTGGTACAGCATTTTATACAGTTCACCATGTGTCTGTCACAAACACTCAAGAGAGACAATGCAGACCATGAAGTGTAACTTTACAAGCCACTAACTTTAGATTCAGGCTCGTATTGAGAGCACTTGTATGGAGACCACAGTAACCCTTGAAATTATTTTTTCAATACCTACAAGAAGGCTGATTTGGCTCAGAAATGCAAATAAACCTTTGCTTGTTTTGCTATGGATAAGTTTTAACAGAGGCAATTTTATTGGCATAAAAGTTTCTATTCTTCTATTTCTAGATAAGACTTACTAGGATGCCTACCTTGTACTGTAAGTGAGACTGTTAACAAATTTCCCTATTGTCAGTTTCCTGTCTTTTGTTACGATTTTTGCATTTCAAGAAATCAAATTGCTAATAAAAATTAAAGCTTTTTAGAGAGAAGATAATGCAGTAAACCAGCGAGGGCATCTAAATCTAAATCAGTGGCACGAACACTGCTTAATGATGTAGTCTGTATTTTTTAAAACAACAGATCTCTGCATCAATAAAGCAATGATTGAGGTTATTAATAGTTCCTTGTAAAGTTTCGTGAGGCTCGTGTTCTCCTGAAAACCAACCTTTTTCTCATGATATTAATCTTATGTTCCGGAATGTCAGACAGGTTTGCATTGAAACGTAAAATCTAATCATCAATAAGTAATTTTAAAAATTAAGCTGTGCATGCAACACTCAATAAGTACTCAGTCTATTTCATTTTGGCAACTGGGAAATTAGATTTACAAATCTCATATTAAAATCGACCATTTCCACGTCCCTAATGTGCAAAAATGTTCTCGATTTCTGTGTACAATTACATTCAGTTCAGTTAATAGATTGTGTACCCACCTTCATATTATTCTTTGTTTACAATTATATCCTAGTCCAATGGCAGTTAATATTAAGATTGGTAGAATAAGATCCAGAGAGCGTTCAAAAATTATTTTAGCTTTGCGCTCTCTTCTGAAGAAATTATTTGTCTTCTTTAGTTCTCAGAATCCTGCAGAAAATTATTATTGTTATTATTATGGATTTATATAGTGCCAACATCTTCCATAGCACTTTACAATTACACAGATACATACACATCAGGCCCTGTCCCGAAGAGCTTACAATCTAAGCACATTTATTTACACATACAACCTATCAGTATGTCTTTATGATTGTGGAGGAAACCAGAGTGCCTGGAGGAAACCCCCACAGCACGGGGAGAACATACAAACTCCTTGCAGATGTGTCCAAGGGTGGAATCAAACTCAGGACTTCAGCACTGGGAGGCATCAGTGCTAACATAATGACTTGAAACAACTTGAAAACAATTTCCATTGGGATTAATAGTTTAGTAAATTCCCCATAAAATGGGGCTGTAATGAAGTTCAGTTCACGTAACAAGTTCTGTTTTCTCTCAGTTCACATGCCAAGGATCACATCAAAATCAACAAGTATGTAACAAGTTTTATGAGACTAATTGTCAAACACAACATGTTACTTCCTAGAAATAGAAATCTGCACTGAGACACATACAGTATATGGGTCAATGTACACCTTAAACTACCAATACAGTAATACAATAGATTCCCATATTATATTTCCATTGTGTTTTCATTGCACATGTTTAACACGTTTTACGAATCCCCTAATATAGGCTGCCGGCCAATTTCAGTTGGATGGTATAGGTATAGTCTAAATAGGTATCCTAATAATCTGCTTCTTTATGGTATGTATCTAGCTGATCTAGTGTAGCTGATCTAAAGTGTAAAGTTAAAGTTCTGTGGTTACCTTCGCAATGTGACCCTATACCCCTTCCTGGCTGTTCAAATGCTCATAGCCCATTAGCTGACTACACCCCAGCAGTGGTTCAAGTAGGAAATAGTTGAAGGTCAAACTTAAGCCCATTTTAGAAATTGTATTGTATTTATTTATTATTTTTAGCACTGAACATATTGCACAATCCATTACAGTTTTCTTTTTATATCAAACTGAAGAGTTTACATTCAAAGAAACCTATCAGACGCAAATAACCTATTACGTCTGGCTTCACCCAGGGTGTGACTGAAAAGGCTAGGTCTTCACTTCTGGGATTACAGCAGGCAGTCCTAATAATTGTCACGTATCATTAAAAAAGGTACTTTCCAGCAATCCCACCTTCCATCCTACCCCTGCACCGTTTTATTCATTCCCCACAAATAATTCAAGGCACACTCCCTTTGTCACTTCCCTTCTATGCTCTTTTCCCGAGTATCAACAAAACATTAGTATAATGATAGCCAAAGCAAATACTTTGGGGTTTGAGGACAATTCTGGGCAATTTCCAGGAAGTCTCTGTTCCTTATTTGCATATACTGAAGAGGACTCGGAGCTGTAATGCCTTATTCTTTCCCTATTTTATATAATTTATTAGTGGGTTTGATGATCAAATAGAAATGTACAAATGTCATGGCAGTTAAAGGTGGAGCATAAAATGTCACAGCACATCTGCTTGGATGGTTAGCATTTCCCCAATGAACAGTGGCATAACTAGGAATTACTGGACCCCCTTGCAAAACTATGATGGGGCCTCTATCTCTGCTTCATTTAAAGTGGTTTTCTGGGATGAGGCTATATCTGTCATAGGGAAAATAAGAAGACGGGCCCAGCTGCTGTTGTCCCCCTGCTCTCTTGGTAATTACACCCCTGCCAATGAATGAATATGTGGTTCAACCCTATTAGCTGTCTAAATCGAAAAATGTAACCACTTCTATTTCCTGCTTTCCCCCTAAAAGAACAATAAATGGTAGTATGAAGTAAAATTAAAGGGCACGTCCACCCCCAAAACTATAATTTCCCCCACTACTGGCCCCACTGAGAGGCAGCCAATCACGGTCGCGGCTGCCGGTCCAGCCCCCTGCTTGCAATTTCATGCAAGCAGAGGGCCAGGATGTGCGGCGAAGGATAGGGAAGGTAAGTAACTATCGGGGGCAGCCGCAGTGGAGACTGACTGAGGAACCCGGAAGCGGCGGTGGAGCGAGGAGCTTGTGAGTATAATAGCTCAGTGTGGGAGCCGAATTGGAAGATTTCAGTTAACAACGTCCTGCTTATCGGGTATTTTAAAGCAGGTAAGGCTTTGTTTGTGGAGGGGTGGACATTCCCTTTAAGAGTAGGATTCAACTGACAAGCAGAAACTCTAAGGTAAATGCTAGAAACACAGAAACATCGTCATAACTTTGACAACATGACACTGATCCAACCTTCTCTCTATTCTGTTTTGGTGCATGACCAAAAAAAACTGGGTGTGTCAGAAGCCAACGGTTAAACTTGCCAAACATTTCAGGTGTGATCATGCAACAAGCTTGTTTGGTTACTCCAACTAGACCTGCAGTTACCCAGGTCACAATAATTAAGCTACTTTTGGACTACTTTTTTTTTTTTTTTTGTGTGTGTGTGTTTTTTTTGTGTGTTTGTCCTCATCTCAATATCCATCTACCATGTTAGAATTAGGACAATGAAACACACACTCTGCTGTTTTTTTCGGTGTATATTTTAGCAAACTTTTTCTGTGCTCTGATTTAGTATGAAAAAGAAATAAACAATCCCAGAACATTGTTGTCTTGGTACAAATACCGTAGATGTTATCCTTATACTGGAATACGCCTGATATCTCTTTCAACATTTGAACATGTTGCTTCACTTAGGTTTGTTTTTCTTTACAGTGTTCTAAAGAATTTTACTTAAATCTCATCATTATTTCTTGACCAGAATCAACTTGTTTTTCAATTCTATTTAGATACAAAAAAATCCCTGTAGAATACTGTACTGTATACTGGACTATATATTACAAATATACAATTGCTAATCCCATCACTCAGGGTTATTCAATAAGTTCTTATAGTTAAAAATGGTGCTCATTTTGCCCCAACCAATCAGATGTTAGCTTTCAAATGTTAAATAATATCTGATTGGTTTGGGCAAAATGAGCACCATTTTTAACGGTAAGAACTTTTATTGAATCTTCCTGACTGTGTATTAAATCTCTAACATTCTGAATGACATTTGAGGGTATTTAATACCTGGTCACCTGCTAGTGTTATAAAGTCAAGCAGAACCTGTGCTATTCCTGGGAAAACAAAAACGTATTCTTCTCGAATTGAGATGTTTAAAATGGATCATTATTCAATGTAACCTTGAATACAGCGACTACCATATATATTCTGCACACTTATTTGTAGTAACCAAGTTCAGATTAAATGGATCGTTGTGGGTTTTAGAATTCTGGACCATCCAGATGAAGGCATCCCACCTCTCCCTGAAGTTCAGGGAGTCTCCCTGATTTTAATGGCAGCTCCCTGACTCCCTGAAATAATATACAATCTCCCTGAAATGTGTTGTTTTGAATTAGAGTGAGGGAGCACAATGATGTCAGAGACTTTTAGCGGTTAACACGTGACAAAAATACTTCATTGTGACATGACTTGTTGTATGCATGTGTGTCTGACTGCTTTCATGAGTGTGTGTCTGTTGAGATGCATGTGTTTGTATGCAAGACAAGAGTGTCTGACTAAATACATGTGTGTGTCTGTACGCATGGATTATGCTTTAATCTTGGGGTGGGGCTTTAGTTGGTGGGTATCCTCCCTGAAATGTGTGGGTACCCTCCCTGAAATTAGTTTTGGCAGGGTGGGATGTCTGCAGATGTTGCTGAATTAAAATTCCCAGCACTGCACAGATAACTGAAGGCACTAAACAGGAGCTGAGAGTATTAATTCATAACGTAGAGATAGTGGGACTTTTGGAATCAGCAGGTAGAACAGTGTTGAAATAACCTGTAATTCTGGAGACTTCTTTACTGCTTAGTTTTCTAATTAGTTTTCTAAATTGCTCATCCTTGTTTATACATAGGTTGTGGGCAGGTCAATTATTAAATAGGTCTGCCAAAGAAAGGGACATAGAATATCTGAATGATATTGTAGGGCTTCTTAAAGAACTGAAGAAATCACCTAAGGACTGCATATCAGGTAAATATATTGTGAATTTTTCACACAATATGTTCCGGACAACTCTTTCTTAAAGGGTATGTCCACCCTTAAATCTATTTTTTGATATAGCCTTCCCCCTGGTCCCCCAGCCCCAACCGCATCATTTTTATTTTTAGAAAGTGCCCCAAACTTTTACTTACCTCCCCTCTTTCCTTCGCCGCGCTGCCAGCCCTCTGCTTGCGAGAATGCAAGCAAAGGGGCGCGACTGGCAGTCGCGTCTGTGATTGGCTGAGCGGCAGCAAATCACGGACGCGGCTGCCGGTCATTCAGTGCAGCGGAGGAAAGAGGGGAGGTAAGTAAAAGTTTGGGGCACTTTCTAAAAGGCTGAGGGGACCAGGGGGATTACTATATTAAAGGGGATTAATGCTAGGGGGAGGGAAAGGGAGGGGGAGGGAGGGGGAGAAGGGCTGCAGTACGCATGCCAAACTTCTTCCGGAGGCCAGGTAGGAGGCAGAGTCCTATATGGACTCTGCTATCCTCCTGGTGGGCAGTTTTTGGGACTTTGGGGGGGGACTACAGGAGAACCATATGGAGCTGGGATGTGAGGTAAGGATTAAACTACACTACACAATGGGGCCAGTAGCTGGGGGATTATAGTTTTGGGGGTGGACATGCCCTTTAAGTGTGAACTAGTCTGTGTGAACTAGTTTACACAGACCAGCACCTATAAGGGCTAGGCCACACTGATGGGCTTTTAAGCACGATCCGATAGTGCTTTTTAAAAGCACACCCTAGTGTGGCCCAATTGATGTGACCTTACTAGTGTGTGACTGTACGTTGTGTGTGCGATCCGTTAATTGGAGCGCACTGCATTGCTCTATAGTCCTCTATATTCCTCCCCGGAAAAAAAACCCTTTCTAGACACCATGCCCCCCAAACACCTCCGCTACACCCTAACACAGTCCACCCACTAGATGATGCTGCATATGCTATGCCCCCTACCTCCCACCCTGCCCGGTAGCCACATTTGGCAGGGCAGTCTATGCAAGGTCCACTTGTTCACACCTGTTGAATATATATACCAGCAAATACTGTTGTAATATTGGGTATTCAGCAGATATAATGGGTGAAAAGGGTGATCATCCCCAGGAAATGGGATTTATCTATAGAACTTTCTAATTTTGAATTCTTTCTACCTGGTTCACTACATTTAAATTTAAAGGCCTTTCTGTGCACATGCCCTGGCTGGAGAAGATCTGTAACATGAAGCAGAGCCGACAGAATCAGCCTGGAAAACCTATTTTCAGCTTCATTGCTTTTGTAAAGGCACCAGGTTAAACCCTCTTATTTGGCTGTCAAGCTGGATGAAGGGACGTTCTTTCTAATGATCTTAGATTTCCTTGCTTGCTCTAGTTTAGTGTAGTATTGGGTCATGGTTATGTATAGAATTTGAGGTTGAATAAAGATCCAGAGGAAGGCAAGAAAATCCCCACCAAATTTATGAAGGGGAAAAGATTCCTTCCTGACTCCCAAGTGGCAATCAGGAAATTTCCCTGTATGAACTCTACTTTATGTATCAATACCAGTAACTTGCAACATTCCTTGTTTGCAGAAACTCATCCAGCTTTTTTTTTTAAACTGACCAATGAACCTGCCATAACAACGTCCACTGGAAGACAGTTCCATAGCTTTACCGTTCTCACAGTGAAAAACCCTTTTCCGAACTTGAAGCCTAAACCTTTTTTCTTCAAGTCTTAAGGGGTGTCCTTGTGTCCTTTGACATGTTCTATTGGTGAACAATGCCCCAGATAGTTTATTGCATGGCCCGTTAATGTATTTATACACAGTAATCATATCCCCATGCAAGCACCTTTTCTCCTGCGTACATAATTGTAACTTTTCCAGTCTCTCTTCATATTCAAGCTCCCCCAATCCCTTTATTAATTTAGTTGCCCTTCTCTGAACCCTTTCCATTTCAAAGATGTCCTTTTTGTAAATAGGATTCCAAAATTGCACTGCATATTCGAAATGCTTTGTAAAGAGGGAGAATAACATTTTCCTCCCTTAAATCCATACCTCTCTCTTCATACAAGACAATACCATGCTGGCTCTGGCTGTTGCCGCCTGGCACTGCTTGCTACTTTTAAGTTTGTTATCCACCAAAACTCCAAGATCCCTTTTTAACAGGGATTCCCTGGATGTGTATCCATGTCTTCATCTGGATACACACTGCAAAGATCTTTAAAAGGAACAGAATAATTTTCTTAAAGGGAAAGTTCAGTGGAAAATATGAATATTTAAAAAATTATAAGTTTATATTATATATACCTAGTTATTCTAGTTATCTACTGAGCAACTGAATCAACCAAGGAACTGGGTCAAGGACAAGACCATAACAGTCTCTAATAGGGGTCCTGCAAACAGGAAGTCAGTATTTCGGATGCTGAATGGGCAGATTAAGGTCATTGAGATAGAAAAATACTGCCCTTTTTTCTTAAAAGCATGTGTATTTCCACTGAACTTCCCCTTTAAGGATGAGGCTACACACATTTCCAAGCATTCTCCCTATATAAAGTTCAGGACTGGTAAACTTTAGTACAAGGGGCGACCACGTCAGAGGGAAATTTTCAATTTGGTCTGAGCAATCCCGAGGCCGACGAGAGTTTGTTGTTTTGAATTATGAGCTGTTAAACTATCACTGACCCTTTCCTGCAGTAGGTTGGATCAATACTTTTAGATACTACATTTCATTTACTGCAGGTCCAATAGGCACTTGATGGGTTTGTGGTGGAGGAAAAATGGAGGAATGCAGCTGGCACTAAAGTATGAAGGGAAATAAAATAGAGGTGGTGCTTTGTGGCTTTACATACTGTGCTCCCCAAATGAATGATACCTAGTGAATAATGTAGTCCAAAGTCAAACACAAGCTGAATGCAAATTTACATCTATGTTGTACTGATATTAATAGAAGGTGTGTGTGATGGGGGTATCTTTAATGAAGTAATACACAGTACATAAATAAGCCTGCACATTCTGACAGTGGTTTGCAGACCATGAAAATTCAGCAAAATACAGTGGTTTAAAGTGGAGAAATCTGTGGGTGTAAGAGAGACCTTGACTACCGTAGGTCATCACCAAATATCAATACAGTCCAGAATCAATCGGAATAGAAATTATACAATAAAAAGTAATCTTTATATATGTAAATACTCACTGTAAGGTTCTAACAAATCCATACCGATGTGACAATACAGCCAAATAAGATCAATTTAAAGGCTCCCATACATGGCATCAATATTCTGCTGAATTCAATCAAATTGTTTGGAATATCAATGGCATTTTTCTGTGTTTTCGATTTATCGATCGGACTAGGTAGAAATTTTTCCAAATCTTCCATAGTTGTCCAGCTGAAATCTATTGGACTCTACAGGAATATGAAAAATCCGAAGCAATGGGCCCTTGTAGGGCTAGCTTAAATATCCAACTATGAACTCTGGTGTGTTCTGAAAATAGGTTCTAGCCTAAACCTTTCCTTTAAATGTATGTATAATTTAATTTCCATAACAATACTGTTCTCCAATGCTGAACACTGGCCAATAAACTGGCGATAGCTCTGTAACTTTAGTTCCCTGTCTCCTTGGCAAACATTGGAGGGGTCTTCAAAAAACGAAATCTTTGGAAAGTATAAGGCAGTGATGTCCAACGTTGGCACAATGTTTATTTAATGTTTAATGTTATTTGCATTCTTCAAACAAGCATACTGGAAGTTGTAGTTTCCTAGGTTTGACATCTCTGGTATAAGGCCTAAATCCCAAGGTTAGTGATATGTTAATAAAAGTACAAGGTATATAAATGAAAAAAAATGGGAATCGGATTTTCATTTAGAAACCATACTCATATTCTCAGCAGAAAAAAATGATCTCAGGGAAGGCAATATACAGTAAATGCGTTGCGCTTTGTTCCGAGAAATTCTGACATTGTCAGTACAAATGGGAACTGATCACAGTATAAAAGCCATTTCACTGTTTACAGAGATATTAACATCTATATATTAAAAGATCCTGTTTCTTGTGACAGCGCTATGTATATTTCTTATAATTGTACTGTACATTCAACTCTACTCTGATGCCTCTCGGCGCCTTTCCAAGCAATATATGATTTTAGAAACACTTGCTTTTTACTAGTACTTTTCCAAGGCAATCCTTTCACATAAAGAGGCAAAACATGTCTGATTGTATGAAAGAGCAAGTTCAAACATCAACAGAGATTCCACATTTTGAGGGAATTATTAAAGCAGTAACTGCCTTTTCAACATTTTCAACAATATCAAGGGTAAATAAATCCCACAATTGATGCACACAAGCTTTTGAATAGTAGCCCTGCCTCCTACAAGCACCAGAACTATATATCTAACTCTTGGGTGATCTTTGTTAACAGGATTTATCTTGCACCTCTCCCTGTGACATCCATTCAAGCATGCACACTATTCAATTTTATAGCATTATTCAAATTCACCGTCTAGCTGCTTGGAACTTCACATGGGCATCCTTGGTAATAAAATATTATGGTCCATATTTTATTAACAAGTAAAGAATGGCAGAGAGAGTCAAAGATCATTAGTAGGAACTAGACTAGTAAACATCAGTGTATTGGGACTTCATCTATTTAAATCGAATTTTCAAATTTAGATATAGTAAGATCCCACTCCTCCAAAACTTTTTTTGGATTTTAAATCTTAGCTGTAGATTCTGAGAAATCATCATTTGAAATCACAACATTTACAGGGAAAGACCGGTCACTCCAGAAGCAGAAATTGTAATCACGGACGCGGCTGCCGGTAGTGGCGAAGGAGAGCGGTAAGGTAAGTAAAGATCGGGGGACTTTCTTGCTATAATAGTAATGTGGTTGGGCTTTATACAAGACAATACCATGCTGGCTCTGGCTGTTGCCGCCTGGCACTGCTTGCTACCTTTAAGTTTGTTATCCACCAAAACTCCAAGATCCCTTTCCAACAGGGATTCACTTAACACAGAGCCATTTATAGTATAAGTAGCACAAGTATTTTTAAGTCCAAAATGCATCACCTTACATTTATCAACATTGAATTTCATCTGCCACTTAGCAGCCCAATGTGACAATCTATCTAGATCCCCTTATCTGTGAGCTGGGGCACAAGCCCCATTGTGCCCCAGGGTAGCGCTGCCACTGATTGCAGGATATATGTGAGCAGAGATCTCAGGCTGCACATCCTGCTCCAATGTTAGGTCAGCCAACCAAACCCACCTCCACAATCCACTCCCACTTTCCCAGCAATGCACTTTGAACGCGGTTCGAAGATACTGAAGCGGCTTTGAATATTTGTTTCAGATGACAAAAGGTCTAGGAACACCCCTGATAAGGGTATGTGGGCTTAAGGAATAATTGGGGATCTGGATTGTTACAATGCTTTTTTTTAATCTACATAGCTTCCTCACACCCTGCCAGGGCCAGCATCTTCATCATCAAGTGGATGGAAAAATAATTCTCCTGTTGTGTAATGTTTGGGTTTCACTTGACCTTGGTTAGTCAAGTCACCATTGAAGCTACGTAGGGCAGGTTCTATTCCAACACTTACAATACACTGATGATGGCCCAATAAAGCCGAAACCAGTCTGTAGTTGGTGCTCTGGTTTTGCATTTAGTTTGTGGAATTACATAGTAATTACCCGGAAGTCTTTGTTCCATATTTGCATAACACCTAAAATAGTAATTACCTTTCATCAAAGGGTATACATGTCCAAATTGGTAACAGGATTCTAACTGCACTCAGCCAGTGAAACTACTGAATGGAGTCTGTTTTATTGTATATAGCATATTACTAGACATATTCCACAGCTCTTTAAAGTGTTTTATCTATTGACATCATTCTCTGCCCATGCATGCTTACTACCTGCGACTAAATGGAGCCTGAAAAATGTATTTAATTTAAGCCATTAAAGCAATTTTGCATCACAATTTTGTTTGTCTTTCTGTGTAAGTATTATGGGAGCAACACTACCATAAACAAAATGTTGGGCTAAACAAATAACGGCAACCTATTCCTGGATCTCTCCATGACTGTGGGAGAGATAGTTGTGGAACCACATACATGGGAGTTTAAAACTGATTTTTTTTTTTTAACCTCATTTTAATCTCCTAATCATAAATACACAAAACATGTATTTACTAATATTTGTGATGCCTGACATCTAAAGATTCTAGATCAAGATTCTAGACTTCAGTGCTCATCGGCCGACATTGTTTAGTGGATTGCTAAATAGTGCCTGTGTAGATGATAGATTGTTGCCTGAAGCAATAATTCTGGGTCATATCGGGCAACTATTCTATAGATAATATCTATTGCAGTGGTACCCATCCCACCCACTAATGTGTAAAGCTAGGATGAGGTCTGGGCAGATTGGGTAAGTGTCTAGGCATTTTGGGGCAGAGCCTAGTGCACAGCTTCTTACGATGGCGTCGGGAACGATTGTTACGTTCCAAAAATTACCTTTGCCCTTGGTCGGCTGTCTATACTGAAGTATAGGGATTTTGGCTGTGGCCATAGGTAATGTGTCAGTCCTGAACATTCTCCCTATACTTTATATAGGGAGAACACTCTATCTTTACCTTCAAAAACCCTGTGTGTACCCAGCTTTAAAATATCTTAAATCTGGCTCATTCAATTCTATTTATTTGTTCAGTTTTTGAAAAGACTATTAACAGGAAATTTACTTTTTAAAATTTTTATTGGAACATCATTAGTTTTTTATGTCAAGATTACATTATTCTGCCTGTTGATGTGTAATGTGTTTTTTTCCTTGACTGACACTTTGTTTATGTCCAGTCATTTATGTTGTTATTGGTTAAGATCTTTTTTTGACTGTGTGGATTAGGAGGAATAAGCTAACAAATGTCCCCCACAGCTTCCATATAAACTGTCTTAAAGTAGAAGTAAAGTCAATATAACTGCCAATTCAGCTAAGTCTGGCAATACAAAGATAAAAGTAAGAAATGCAGAAGACTAAATAGTCTTGCCCCTATAGCAGTCACGTTTAAATTTAAATTTTAAAACAATTAAAAAACAAATAAAAATTTTTGCTGTAGGTCTTGATTTTTGTACAATCTTGTTTAATTAATTTGTAACATAATCGCACAATACTTGCTTTCCCTAACATGAATAGCACCAATTCCTATTTCAAAAATCGTGTTCAGTTTGGGGTAAAATCTTGGGGCTTTAAAGGGTCTCTCAACTCAAAAATGTCACTTGAGATCGCGGTCCTCCACTGCTTCCTTTGTCAGGTCACGATGATCCCTAGAGATGTGTGGAGATACATTTTAATGCAATTTTGAGGTGGCAGTTTTCTTTTGCACAGAATGTGTTAGCATAGATCATCTTAAATGAATCTCTGGAAAATTCCAGCTATTTTCCATAAATCTGCTCTTTAAAGTTTCTGGGATCCCAGGCAAAAAAGATCCCACAGATGTTTTGTCCAATACTGTTGCCAATAGCATCTGACTTTAAATTGCTGACCCTGTCAGCAGAACAAACTGGAGTGGAACAACGTTTGTGTGTGTATTTAGTTGGTGCCATGCGATGTGCATCCTGCCACACGTACACGGTAAGAACTTGGAGCATTCGTTCCATGGGACCTATGTCTGTCACTTCCTCTCTGCTAGCATTTGGCGGCTTATAGCAGACACCAACAATGACATTACCCCCTTTCCTGTTGCCTAGTTGTGAGAACAACTGCTATACATATTACACCATACTTTTCATTCAACGCCATAATTTCCACCCACCACCGGCCTATTACACACTGCTTTCCTCCTGGGCTATCTGTGATGAACAGGAGTGCAATGTAAAACCCCATACACAATTTCTGAAATTGCACTCCTAATTTTCAATTATTTCACCTTATTGCCACGGTCCAGCAGTATGGCAGCTCCCACATTGTTCCCTGTCATGGGTAATCACAGGGTTAATTCATGTTAATTTGTAAGCTCTGCTTCCTTTCCCATAGCCATTCCCATTTGGTGTTAAGTTAGCTGACCTAGCAAGAGGTCTGACTTCAAAGGGGCAAGGTGTGAAGTCCCTGTAATATACATAAACTGTTACAGGCTAGTAGGTACCAGTACAGCAGGGAATCTCCTAGTAGAGAATTGAGCAGAAACCAACTGGCAGATCAAAGGTAATTCATATTCCTTAATAATTCAGGATGTAGAATTATTTCAGGTTTTCCTAAATACCCCCAGTTTATCCAGTCATTAATTCTGCATTTATAGATACCTGATATAATATCATAGCCCGAACCAAACTTGGGAATATTATCCTTCCTAGGCCTACGATCTCCCAGATGTGTCATATTTGGTCTTGGTCTTCTGTTGGGTAAAATTAGTCATAACAAAAAACATAAAATCACAGTGCTCAAATCCTCAAATATAAAAATATAAAGCTCTAAGGCATATAACCGTGCTCTATATACTATCTGACTTACAACGTCAGTGTGGTGACCCGGGTGCAAGCCTGCCCCAAGTTCTTCACTAAAAAACAGCACTCGTCTCTCTCTGCTTTATCCGGTTCAGATACACACAGACAACCACGGGTTAAACTTACCCTAGTGGGTCTGTGGTCCGGGTGCTGCACGCCCCGGACCCGTCGCTACTGGTCCTCCATAGTACTCTGCTAACAAACCACGAGGGAATACGGCGCACACCGGAATGTAAGACATCTGCGACTCTTCAATTCAATATACTTTATTACACCAGTGACATGACAAACAGAACTTCTGTAGCCTTACGCGTTTCGAACATCCCCTCCGCTCTTAGTCATAGGCTGAAAGGAAGTAACATACTTAATGAAGAGCTTATATACCCACACAACGTGATACAAACTATTAACCCTTCGTAGTGCTTCATTCATATATATGTGACATCAACCCAAATTCAAAGAGTTTTTCTATATGAGATTATGCAAACACTCCTACATAAATATAATTTGTGCAATATTCTTTACTGTATCATACTCTGTTTATTATAATATAGTGTACAGCTCTGTCCATATACCTATGTGTCCTCCCCATAAAGTGTTATATATCAATAAATACATTAAATAAATACATTCACTAAATACTCTCTCTCTCTACTACAAATTACTATATACATATACACAATAATATATATTACTGATCAGCTATAAAGATACTATCGGGGAGATCCAATTCTGGCCGCCGCGTTACTTACTTTAGCCCGATCCCGCGATACAATAACTGACGTAAACGAGATTATGTCAGTTATTGCATCGCGGGATCGGGCTAAGGTAAGAGCGTGGGTTTAACGCCTCCCACAAGCTATGTGTGGTTCCAAACATCAGTTATCCCAAGGAGTAAATGCCAACTTCCATAATTCCAAAATCTATAAAAAATAATGAAAGAACATGCCATCTCCAGTGGCTGTTCCGTCTTGTAAAAATCTGCAGGTGTCAGAATATTGCAACTAATTGTCATGTACCAGAATACATGTATAAAAAATATATATAGAATATTCTATATATGAATATATAAAAAATCCATAATTAAACTATCATATTCTAGAACTATTCTAAAAACCTCATTCGTATATAGAAATACTATTTATAATGCAATAGATCTTAAATGAACTGATTACATGTGTGATCTATCTTTTTTTAGAAGCATGCATACACAAATGAGTTACCAACTTTGTACCAAACAAGTTCACACAAAACCGGCTATGTCAATTACCGAATTTAACCTATTAGGAATGCGTGTTTTCAATTTAAAAATCCATTTCACCTCTGCTTTTCGCAAAAAATCAGCAACGTTTCGGCCTTGGTTTAATGGCCTTTATCAGCTTGATAAGGCCATTAAACCAAAGACCGAAACGTTGCTGATTTTTTTGCACTATGCACTTTTCTTGAATAAAGTTTGTGAATAAAACCTGTAGAGCGTTGGTTGCTACCCATCTTATACTATATATATATTATATATATATATTATATCTAAGATATATATATATATATATATATTCTATATATATATATATATATAATTATATATATATCACACCTCCGGGCGCGTGGATAGCCACAATAAAGGGGATTTCTGTTTATAAACCCTAGGAGTGCTCCTTCATCTCCCTATTGCTACTTACCTTACTTAGGAGAGCACCCGTGGACGTTAATATGGGGAGTGCCGCTCGCTACTAACCCGTTTGAGATATATATATATATATATATATATATATAATTTAGTAAATGTATTTATTTAATGTATTTATTTATTGATATATAACACTTTATGGGGAGGACCCATAAGTATATGGACAGAGCTGTACACTATTATAATAAACAGATTATGATACAGTAAAGAATATTTCACAAATTATATTTATGTAGGAGTGTTTGCATAATCTCATATAGAAAAACTCTTTGAATTTGGGTTGATGTCACATATATGAATGAATAGTTTGTATCACGTTGTGTGGGTATAAAAGCACTTCATTAAGTATGTTACTTCCTTTCGGCCTATGACTAAGAGCGGAGGGGACGCTCGAAACGCGTAAGGCTACGGAAGTTCTGTTTGTCACTGGTGTAATAAAGTATATTGAATTGAAGAGTCGCAGATGTCTTACATTCCGGTGTGCGCCGTATTCCCTCGTGGTTTGTTAGCAAAATTAGTCATGGACCATCATGCTATTATTTTGAATGTGACATGTATGGTTCACAGATTATGGACTGGAGGGGAATTGGATTTTTAAAATTCCCTCCAAAAATAGGAACCGACCTTCAGGGGCAGAACCAAGTCCACCCCCTCTAGAGACCAGGCCGCTCCCCTTTTCTGACAAAGGATAAAATAGGAACTGGGACTCAGCTCAGCAGTTAGTCATAACATCTTCAATAACATCTAGCCAACAGGACAGACCATATTGGCTTACAGCAGGAACTATTATTTGGACTTTTCCCATAACTGGACTAACAAGCTCTGGACTCTGCTCATGGACATTTCAGACGCCAATTATCCTTAAGTATTCATTCTTTTATCCATTTCTACTCTCACCTGTGTGTTACCTTTTTATGTTCAGTAAATTATTTGTTTTTCTTTATATTTTTTAATCACTATTTTTGTCAACTTTTAATAAATGATATAAAATCATTTATAGGCTATTGTCCTATTCTGAGTATATCCCAAAACGAACCTGTGTCTTCGAAGTACTATAGAGAAGTATTGTTTAGGTATATACTGTATAATTGTGTATAGAATATTAGGGGTGAATAGCCAATTTTCTTACAGGTTGTTAGAAGTAGGGGTGCGGATACCCCATAGATAGAGGTAACAGGTCATTCCACTGTTTTCTCGGAATGTGGTGGCTGCGAGTATATTGATATTTAGTAATATTAATTGTGTAGTATCTCATTTGTTCACTAACCCCACCGGGTCCAATCTGTTCTGTCCGCCTGTCGGTTGCTTGGAGTGTGTTTTCCGGTGACTGATAGGTGGTTGGGCGTCGCGGCCTGGAGGGTTTGTGACACTATCTATCCCAGTGAGACTGCGAATACCCTACCCCCCAAACCTAGTTTAAAATCTCCTCCAACCCTCTAGCCATCTTCTCCCCTAAAACAGCTGCACCGCCATCAGTGAGGTGCAACCCATCCCTACTAAAGAGCCTGTAGCCGACAGCAAAGTCTGCCCAGTTCTCTATAAACCCAAACCTTTCTTCCTTACACCACCCTTTTAGCCATGCATTAATGCTCCTAAGCTCCTGCTGACTCCCTGGCTTAGCACGTGGCTGCGGTAGTATTTCTGAAAACACTACCCTGGAGGTTCTTGCTTTTAACTTGGCCCCTAGCTCTTGGAAATCATGTTTAAGGACCTCGCCTCCTCCTCCTTTAACTTTGTCAAAGGCACCAATGTGAACCAAGACTGCAGCCCCACCCAATAATCTGTCTACACGATCCACCACATGCCAAACCCTAGCAGCAGGCAGGTAACACCTATCTATCTTCCTTATAATGGAGACCACTACCACCTGCCTAGCATTCCTGATCTTAAGTTCCTCCTCCCTTGTATCAGAGATGGCAGTCCCCTGGGTGCTCAAGGGACTAGCCCCCTCCATACACGCTAATTTCAAGCCTCCACTTCATCACCTAAGGCGGCAAATCTGTTGGGATGGGCAATATGGGAAGAAGCAACCCTACCCTTCCGTCACCCACTTCCCCTAGTAACCCTAACAAAACTACCTCCCCCCTCAACCTTCCCTGTCCCACTTCCACCCACATCTATACTGGCCTCAGCCAGTGCCTGCTGTCCCCCCAGATTTGCAAATCCCTGCAATGCTGCAAGCTGCCCCCTTAGACTCTCCACCTCAGCTTCCAAACAGGCAACCCACTCACACCTGACACAGGTCCCCCGGAACGTCTGCTCCAGGTTCCTATACATGTGGCAGGATGCACATTTCATGGTACCTACAAAAATGTCCCTTCTAATACACAACGCCATGCCCAGTGACACACCAACCTTGTTTTATTGCCCTTTTTGTTTCAATGTCCGTCTTTTTCTATGTCCTTGAGATCAAGGTCCTTAGAACAAGGGACTTTATACACGTTCCACTCACAGGAAACTTCCTTTTGTTAGGTCCAAACCACAGGTCCAACCAATGTGAATCCTATTTAACTAATAGGCCCCAGTCCCCACACCAATTAGTGCAAGAGCCACTTATTAAGACTTTTTTAACCCTTTCACAACCTGTTTGCAATTACAACAGGTGCAATACTAGAATATAGAAGCCCAGTGCACCCCTTTAACTGGAAGAAAGAAAGATTAATCTTCTTACTGCACCCAAAGTCCTTAACACAGCACAAACCATCCTTATTTTCAAACTTTCACACACACCATACAACCATCAAATGATTTAACGTCCTTTTTCTATGTCCTTTAGATCAAGGTCCTTTAGAGCAAGTGACTTTATACACATTCCACTCACAGGAAACTTCCTTTTGTTAGGTCCAAACCACAGGTCCAACCAATGTGAATCCTATTTAACTAATAGGCCCCAGTCCCCACACCAATTAGTGCAAGAGCCACTTATTAAGACTTTTTTTAACCCTTTCACAACCTGTTTGCAATTACAACAGGTGCAATACTAGAATATAGAAGCCCAGTGCACCCCTTTAACTGGAAGAAAGAAAGATTAATCTTCTTACTGCACACACAGTCCTGCACCCAAAGTCCTTAACACAGCACAAACCATCCTTATTTTCAAACTTTCACACACACCATACAACCATCAAATGATTTAACGTCCTTTTTCTATGTCCTTTAGATCAAGGTCCTTTAGAGCAAGTGACTTTATACACATTCCACTCACAGGAAACTTCCTTTTGTTAGGTCCAAACCTTTGTACAACATAAGCTGTATTTCAATATGAAACAGTATGGCTATAGAACTCACAGGTTTTCAGTAACCTCTCACCTCTTACTCAAGCGTATTGCATTATATGCATCCTTGGTTTAATTTGGACTAAGAATAGCATGTCTTATCTGTTGTATTCAATTAGATCAACTGGACTTGAAATGTAGTTCTTGAAGACGTTCGCTGTCATCCGACTGGCTTTCTCAATTCAGAATGACTTGTACAAGAACTGTGGCAATTATGTACCCTGGAAAATCCCAATTAGCATATCACAGCCAGTTGTTAAGGGTGTGATTAGATAGTGGCTAGAGGTGTTATAGGAACGCCCAGAGTAAGGTGTTAAAACAGCATTGTACATGGCAGACAGTTGGTTGTCGAACCCCCCCACCTCTATTTAGGTTGGTTTCTTTATTTTCACATAAATGGCCTCCTTAACACCTCCTTGAACCAGTCACGTTCCTTCGCCAGTATGTTAACATTACATCTTCAAAGGTAGGTCCTTTATCCTTAAGATGCAGATACACGGCTGAGTCCTGACCCGAGGAATTGGCTCTTCTGTGCTGGGCCATACTTGTGCAGTTGCTGTTTGGTCTCCCCCACATACAAATCAGGTTCAAAAGAGGTGTTAAGGAGGCCATTTATGTGAAAATAAAGAAACCAAGCCTAAATAGAGGTGGGGGGGTTCGACACCAACTGTCTGCCATGTACAATGCTGTTTTAACACCTTACTCTGGGCGTTCCTATAACACCTCTTAGCCACTATCCACACCCACTAACACCTGGCTGTGATATGCTAATTGGGATTTTCCAGGGTACATAATTGCCACAGATTCTTGTACAAGTCATTCTGAATTGAGAAAGCCAGTCGGATGACTAGCGAAACGTCTTCAAGAACTACATTTCAAGTCCAGTTGATCTAATTGAATACAACAGATATACCATGACCTGGATGAATGAGAACCTTCACAAGCACAATAGCATGTCTTGCTACATACTTAGGGTTTTGTGACTTATAGGTTATATATATATATATATATATATATCTCTGGCTCTATTTAAACGCAGATTAGCGGACTCTGCTATGCAACATGGGAATTGCAGTCCCGGGGTTCCCCTCTGATTGGATGTTACTCTATTGTTTTTTTTTTGTATATACATTAATTGGCCCATACTTACCTCATAGGGAGCTTTATAGAGGGATTAGGAAGTTACTTTATGCATTGATATGTGTATCTTTCCTTCATGCTTTTTAACTTTGAATATAATGTTCCGTTTTTATATGTCTCTTATATTAACTGTTTTCTGTTCCTCTCACTGCTAGACACTAGCCGACTACGTCAGGATCCCTCCCCCGTTGTGGGTGGGGTCTTGACCACGGGGGCTTTTTAAAGCTGGCAGTGAGGAACTATTGTTAGCCTATGATTAATGGCGTCAGTCGGCCCAAAACGCGTCAGGCTTTTTGTATACTATACTGCTTCCAAAGCTATGAATAAAGAAGCTTTTACTTAAACTATCGATCCAGGATTGTTTTTTCTCCGGTGTGTGCTACCTATATCTTCTTGAATTGTGTGCTCTACACACCAGTTTTTACATATATTTTAAAGGGTATGTCCACCCTTAAAATCATTTTTTAATATATGATTCCTCCTGTCCCCCCAGCCCCAACTGCTATATTTTTACTCTTAGAAAGATCCCCAAACTTTACTTACCTCCCCTCTTTCCTCCGCCACGCTGCCGGCCCTCTGCTTGCGAGAAAAGCGGCAGCCAATCACGGACGCGGCTGCCGGGAGTTCATTTAGGCGGGGGAAAGAGGGAAGGTAAGTAAAGTTTGGGGAGCTTTCTAAGAATAAAAATGGAGCGGTTGGGGCTTGGGGGACAGGGGGAATCATATATATTAAGGGTTTTACACTAGGGGGAGGGAGAGGGAGGGAGGGGGAGAAGGGCTGCAGTACGCATGCCAAACTTCTCCCAGGGGACAGGTAGGTGGCAGAGTCCTATATGGACTCTGCTATCCTCCTGGTGGGCAGTTTTTGGGACTTTGGGGGGGGACTACAGGAGAACCTTATGGAGCTGGGATGTGAGGTAAGGATTAAACTACACTACACAATGGGGCCAGTAGTGGTGGGGATTATAGTTTTGGGGGTGGACATGCCCTAGAGGATTGGCCATCCTTGTTTGTATTTATCTACATTTTTTTTATTGAGACTGCCATTTTACACCAATATATTTTTACCTATATTTCTATTGCCTTCAATACTATTTACCCAGGGACATTCTAGGAGCATTTTACCCTTGTCATTCAGATAAATGAGATATAATAATTTATCGATTTATTAATGAATTTTGTGATTCCTGTACAACATTTTTCTTGATGAATTTTAGGGATATATATTACTTTGTGATTGTACTCTATTCATGAATTAGAGCTCTTTCATTGATCGTAGGGGTCTTGCATACAGTATCAATTAGTGTTTTGTATATACAGTGGGTCAATTTGTAGGAGCCACCTAATCACTACATCTCAGGATGCTTTCATTTGTTCTTTTTAGGCAATATCATTAAATATTGTACTACTGTGTGTATTTGAATATGCATATTCTCTTGGTCTGACAGAAAAAAAAAGGTCACACAAGTTTACATCCAGCTGACAGTTTTAATTTTATATTTTATAAAAATGCATTTTTAACAGTTATTTAGGTTTAAAATCAGAATCAAAATAAATCTGAAAAATACCCCAGTGTTAAAAGCATTATGATTAATAAATTACCTGGACTAGATGTCCCATTCACTGGATGGTGTGTTCCTGGGACTGAAAAATAAAGAGAATCTAATGATACAGTGAAAAAAGGAAGTTATACTCAGTATCTTCAATACTAGATTATGCCATATCTCGTTAGGTTTAATTACCTACAATTGAATCCTTTTCATAAAAAGTTATTTATTCCTTCCTCTCCCTGCAATACCCACACATCTAAGATGAGATTGTGGTTTAAGGAGCAGCTGTGATTTTAATATTGTAAATATAACCGTTCTGTTTAACGGGAGCTAAATTTCATTAAAAGAATACAATTGCATTTTATATACAGCCATATTCTTATTCTCTAATTACCTATACTGTAGTAAAACTAATGATAAAATATGCCCTAAGAAACCTCCGTTTAAAAAGAATGGCTAATAAAAAATATTAAAAGCTCTTACTTAAAATCAAATCTTTATAGAACATGTACAGTGCAATAATGTAATGTAAGAGGCTGCGTACACTCATTGGGATCCTTCATCCCGACATTCTGCTCGACACTTGCGACTGGTCAGCCCAGATGAAGGACGATCAGTCACGGCAAAAGTAGCCGTGGGCGCAAGTTTGCAGTGAGTCGGTAGTCCATAGAGGACTGTGTGATCTGCGGTGGTTTTCCGACCTGTCCAATCTACCATTTGTTCCGATTTGGATGAGCGTACGGACAGATGCCGGTCATGGCAGCCTGAAAAGACTATCCAATATTTTGGGCTGATTCACCAATACACTAAGGGGGCTATACAATATTTTCTTCCGACGCACCTCACCTGCCTGAGTTCCCACAATGCAAAAATCCCTGTGCGAGATTTTGTACATCGCGGGATCTCTGCCAGGTAAGTGCGCCGGCTAACGCCTCCTATTCAGTGACGTAAAGTTTCACGCTAAATAGTAGCGCAAAACATTACTAAGGGTGCATCGCCTGCGCCACGCTTTTCCCGACCATTCACAGAAATGGCGCAGGCAACAAACTCTGTGTAAAACCCTCACTAATCCGATAATAAATCGAGTTTTACACTGACTTGGGCATCTTGCGCCCAATATTGCATTGCCTCCTAAAAGTCAGTTGGCCAGCACAAAATATTAGATGGTGTGTACCCAGCTTTAGGGATGCGTATGGATGTAGAGAAACATTTTAAAGAATTTTTGCTAATTTACTCTTCCTTCCTGCCGCAAATCTCAGTTGGGTCACGGCTTGAAACCATAGCCGTGGCATCATTAAAGTTTGCATGATAACGTGTGTGTGCATGAGGACGCCTCAACATACACACATTTTGTACTTCCTGTGGTCTGCACATTTCAGAGCTACTGTACAACCTGAACCAGAAATCCCAGCAGAATCTCAAAATGAGGAAATCTATCAAATGTTGTAGTCCTTGTTTTCTCGCTTTTGTGTGATACATTTTTCAGTATGCTGCTTTGAAATAATGCTATATAGCTGATGGCAAAAGTATTAGAGAAAAAACTTTTTTTTTTGTTTAGATTGGAGGCTGAATTTTCAAGTACTCCTTGTACTAGTAAATTCCTTAGAATGGTGTAATATATAGTACCCCCTACAGTAAATTATAAGGATATTAGAAGTTACCAAGGAGTTCCAGGACCATATACAAGCACAAGGCCACAGGCTAAAGTGCTTTTATAAAGTGCCCCCCTTGCCCTGCATACACAACTATGGAGTCTGCTCATTATCCCCCCTACCTGCTCTGGTCAAACGGCTTTGCCGATAATGGATATTTTTTCCAGGGTTTGAAACACCCCTTCCTTCGGCATTTAAATGGAGCCAACCCCCCCAGGCTTTTATCTTGGAAAGGACAGCTAATGATTTCAAGGACATGCAAACCCTAAGATCTTTATAGTAACTTACCTCCCTGTGGTCCCTAGAAAATTCCCAAAATGCAGTTTCTGCATTTTTGCAGAAAATTACTTTTCGCTGCTTTACAAATACTTAGGATATTTTTTTTGTCACAAAGTGCAGTCAAGTGCATTTTCATAAATGTTTGCCTCGTTATAAATAGTAATAAACAGAAAAACAACATGTATGCTCCTTAGTCTGACCACTTACCAGTAGCGTTTGATGAGCCGTTTGCAGAATTCATAGTAGTGGACTTGGGATACTCATTGTTCTGGGAAGGAGTGGTACTGTTTTTTGTTAAAGCTGTTGAGGAAAAAGTATGGTGTATGATGTCATGGCCAATTACTTACAGTGGCTACCCAAGCCGATTCCTTTTTGGGCTGTACAAGTTTTGTGCCGCAAAACATTTTAACATAGTGATGCCATTGACTGCCACATGTCCTACAGGGGCATTGGCCATATTTTTCACTATACCCTTGTGTTTTAAAACTGTAATGTTGGACACACACAACAAAACCTACAGGGATTTAGATACAACCGTTTTATATATAAATAATCTCATATCTGATAATTAGATCTCCATAGGTGTCATTTTTGGTCTGCAAATGTAATACGAAATTTAAAATGGCTATAAACATAAATAATAGATCATGCTCTATTCACAAATATTAAATGACAGCTCTTATTCCCTGAAAACCTCTGACCCATAACGGACTTTTTAAAGTCCAGCCCTCATGCTCAAGCTCAGGGCCAGCCTTTGATATGGTGTGTAGGGGGGCGCCAGCCGGGAGTCTTAGGTCACGGACCTGTAGGTCAAAGTTATGCATCAGTGCCACAGCCCACCTAGTTACGATCCTGCAGATCATGCCCTGCAGCACACATAATCCTTACTTAAGATCTTTGTATGCTGTGCTGTTCTGTCTGTGCATTTAGTATGTTACGTAATGATGTACACATGACATATACAAGCACGCACTGAAGATACTGAAAGACAGGGCAAGTGGGGGACTTGATCTGAAGCAGGCCAAGGCAAGCAGCATTCAACAGCATATTGCATGTGTGCATGTGTGTTTTTGAGGGGGTGCTAGGCGCCAGTAACAAATCTTGCACAGGGTGCTATTTATCCTAAGGCCGGCCTTGCTCAAGCTCATAACCACAATATATCATAGACCATTACTGATTATTATTTAAATCCCTTGTGTGTCTTACTCAACAATATAAGTAGTGCAGAGGGACCGACTATACATCCCCTATAAACAAAAGCATCTAACTCCATAGACGGAGAAGCTTGAATTGTTCCTCATCTAGCACCACACACAGGGTTTATTATTAAACCATCAGCCCCTAATACCAGGCCCTTAGATATTAAGATAGATATCTGTCAAAGATAATGGATGATGCTGGCATGCTATTAAAACATTATCTTAATTGGACATAATATATATTAGTATATTAAAAAACTCCCCCCTACACACTGATAAAAACACTTAAAAAGATGCCCCTGATGGAGTGTTTCAATGGTGTTTACGCACAGTTCAGAGTTTCCGATCCATGGCCAGACCATTAACAGCAATTGTAAAGTACCAAGTGTATGGATGAAATTAAACTTTCACAAAGCACGGTATATATATTCTTATTGCACTTATTCGGTAGTTGTTCCAATCCTGCTCCCAGTGTGTCTGGGCTGCACAAACATAGACAGTAGTACAAACTGGTTAATCCGGAACTCAGCTGGGACTTACAGTTCCTCCGGTCTTCACCCGGTCTAAGTCACGATCCTGCACAGCGCTCGAGCGTCCAGCACCTACTGCCATGTTATTGTGGTCCAATTACCCCTAACACCCTCCATCAGGTAATCCGCACACTGTGTTTTGTGCAATAAAGATACTATTTTTTAATAGCATGCCAGCATCTTCCATTTACTTTGACCGATATGGTGTTCAAGCTCATAACTAGCTTACTAAATTGCTGAAGGGGATATGAACAAATATATCCATTAACACAAACTACCCTTTAGTTTCCATGAGGCATCTAGGAGCAGAACAGGCATATGCTAATGATTCTAGAGGAAAAGGTAAGGTATATCAACAAATTTTGTAAAAGATGTATTTATGCAGATTTCTCAGCAATAAACAATTCTGTGGTACAGGGGATTTCTCCAAGTGCATGCACTGACAAGTGCCTTTGTTGTGGGTTCTGCAGCTCAAAACCAGGACCCCCATTGGCCCTTTGAAGAGCCCGTTGGGGCTTCTTCTTTCTTCCCAGCCAGCGACACTGTGGTCAGAAATTCTTGAAAATCCTCGAGTTACTATATTTTTGTTAAGCTAATAATGGGTAGCTTAAACTATACAACCATCTCCAAAGATGGTTAAAACGCTTACTGGAATTTGTCATTTGTTTGTCATAGATGCACCAATAGTTGCGGTTTTTAAATTTAATCTCAGGCCTTTATTTTGTTGGTACTATGCCTTTAATCCAATTCGCAAGTAATGAGCACTCAGAACCTTTTTAAGTATCTTTTATTGTGACAAGGTGTGCACACCTAGGGTATCTCCACTGGTAGTAAAAAAAAATTGGTATTCAGTTATACTGAAGAACAGGAGGTAAAGGAACTCCCGGACTTAGTACTCTATGCACAAGTGCGATGCACGTAGAATACATAATAAATATAGCAATATACTACTAAGCCAAAAATAAAAACCAAGAACCTTTGTGATGTATCTATTCCTAAACCTGATAGTGAACTGTAAGGGTAGAGGCAAGGAACGTGGTAGAAGTAAAGTATGGCATAACATCACTTATGAGGAGAGAATGGCCTTAAAATCATTACGCTCTGATAAATCAATTTTAATCAGGAATGCAGACAAGGGAGGGTTGGAAGTAGTATTGAACAAGGAGGACTATTAACAGGAAGCTCTCCGACAGTTATGGGATACTTCCATTTGTGAACCCTACACCTAAATGTAAGCAGTATTTGGATTGAATAGTAACTTGGGGTATGGAGATAGGGGTTATCAATAAAGTTATGTATAAGAAACTAGTTTGTCTACCCAATCATACCCATATTTCATTATGTCACTAAAGTTCATAAGAGAATTTCGACTGAAGGGAAGGCTGATAGAAGCAGGTATTAACTCCCTTAATAAGGTTGTGAAGGTTCTCATTCATCCAGGTCATGGTATATCTGTTGTATTCAATTAGATCAACTGGACTTGAAATGTAGTTCTTGAAGACGTTTCGCTAGTCATCCGACTGGCTTTCTCAATTCAGAATGACTTGTACAAAAATCTGTGGCAATTATGTACCCTGGAAAATCCCAATTAGCATATCACAGCCAGGTGTTAAGGGTGTGATTGGATAGTGGCTAGAGGTGTTATAGGAACGCCCAGAGTAAGGTGTTAAAACAGACAGCATTGTACATGGCAGACAGTTGGTGTCGAACCCCCCCACCTATTGGTTTCTTTATTTTCACATAAATGGCCTCCTTAACGCCTCTCTTGAACCAGTCACGTTCCTTCGCCAATATGTTAACATTAAAATCCACCAGAAGGCATTACAAGCTTTCACAGAACACATTAATGCGGTAGACCAAAACATTAAATTCACAAGGGAAGAGGTACAAAACCACAAACTGGCTTTCTTGGACTGCTTGGTAGAAGTTAAGGAAAATGGTAAACTGGAAGTAGAGGTTTACAGAAAACCAACACACACAGATCAGTATTTGATGTTTGACTCCCACCACCCTTTAGATCACAAGCTGGGTGTCATCAGAACCCTGCAACACAGAGCCGAGAACATCCCCACTAGCACAGAGGCGAAGGCTAAAGAAATAAAACATCTCAGAGGAGCCATTAGATCTTGTGGATATCCAGACTGGGGCTTTGTCAAAAGAAGTAGAAGGAAAGAAAAGAACACGAATACCAACAGTGAAGGGGAAAAGCAAGACAGGAGGAAGAACATGGTCATCCCATATGTAGCAGGGGTCTCCGAGAAATTAAGAAGAATTTTCAAAAAACATCGTATCCCTGTCTGCTTTAAACCGAACAACACACTGAGGCAGCAATTGGTACATCCGAAAGACCCAATACCGTACAACTCCGAAGACCCATACCAACACAAGAAAAGCGACATCATATACGCAGTGCAGTGAAGAATGCTCTGTTTTTGTATGGGGGAGACCAAACAGCACACTGCGTCAACGTATGGCCCAGCACAAAGAGCCAATTCCTTGGTCAGAGACTCCACCGTGTACCTGCATCTTAAGGATAAAGGACATACCTTTGAAGATTGTAATGGTAATATATTGGCGAAAATGTGACTGGTTCAAGAGAGTGTCCTTGAAATCATTAGCCTCCGTCCTCCAAGATAAAAGCCAGGGGGGTTGGCTCCATTTAAATGCCGAAGGAAGGGGTGTTTCACAAACCCTGGAAAAAATATCCATTATCGGCAAAGCCGTTTGACCAGAGCAGGTAGGGGGGATAATGAGCAGACTCCATAGTTGTGTATGCAGGGCAGGGGGCCACTTTATAAAGCACTTTAGCCTGTGGCCTTGTGCTTGTATATGGTCCTGGAACTCCTTGGTAACTCTAATATCCTTATAATTTACTATAGGGGGGTACTATATATTACACCATTCTAAGGAATTCACTAGTACAAGGAGTACTTGAAAATTCAGCCTCCAATCTAAACAAAAAAAAAAGTTTTTTCTCTAATACTTTTGCCATCAGCTATATAGCATTATTTCAAAGCAGCATACTGAAAAATTACACACAGAAGCGAGAAAACAAGGACTACAACATTTGATAGATTTCCTCATTTTGAGATCTGCTGGATTTCTGTTTCAGGTTTTACAGTAGCTCTGAAATGTGCAGACCACAGGAAGTACAAAATGTGTGTATGTTGAGGCGTCCTCATGCACACACACGTTATCATGCAAACTTTAATGTTTTAAGAATGCTCTGATTTGTATGTGGGGGAGACCAAACAGCAACTGCATCAACGTATGGCCCAGCACAGAAGAGCCAATTCCTCGGGTCAGGACTCAGCCGTGTATCTGCATCTTAAGGATAAAGGACATACCTTTGAAGATTGTAATGTTAACATACTGGCGAAGGAACGTGACTGGTTCAAGAGAGGTGTTAAGAGGCCATTTATGTGAAAATAAAGAAACCAAGCCTAAATAGAGGTGGGGGGTTCGACACCAACTGTCTGCCATGTACAATGCTGTTTAACACCTTACTCTGGGCGTTCCTATAACACCTCTTAGCCACTATCTAATCACACCCTTAACACCTGGCTGTGATATGTCAATTGGGATTCTCCAGGGTACTATTTGCCACAGTTTCTTGTACATCATTCTGAATTGAGAAAGCCAGTCGGATGACTAGCGAAACGTCTTCAAGAACTACATTTCAAGTCCAGTTGATCTAATTGAATACAACAGATACATTTCTGAAATAATTTTGGGGTTGGAACAGTTTAGGTCCCTTCTAGTTATTGGAAAGGGGGCATAAGGTACAGTGTGTTTTATTGTTCTATACAGTTATGCTAAGCTGGTTTATTTTTTTTCCCAAGGATTTTTTTGGAGGTTCCTATAAAATACGCCAGTAACAGGGTGATGCGTTATGGTGTATGTACAGTAAATGGTTATATGTATTGCACTAACATCTGCTTTATCTTTCAAGCTGTGCCGAAAAAACACTGGAGACTGAAAGCACCTAGGGGCATATTTATAAAGGTTAGTTAACTTTTCGCGGCCTTTATTCCCGCCATTTTTAACAAAATCGCGTTTTCCGCGATTTATAAATGGGCGGAAACCGGCAGCAAAAAGTTAACGAATCGTTAACTTTTTGCAGCTATCTGAACAGTAATACTTGAAGGTGGCAAAAACGGGCAAGATTCCCCCCTGGATGGCTTCCAGCCCCGGCGACACCAGCTCTGCTGAGGCCGCCAACCCCCGAGAGGTACCCCTGCAGCCGCCAGGGGTACCCCTGGTGGGCGCTGGTGACCTCAATGAGGCCGATGTTGCCGGCGTCTTGATCCAGCGCACGTCTTCGGGCTGGCACACCAACCCCACTGAGGTCTGCTGGCACTGAAAGGGTTAAAGGGCATCTATAGTGGGAAATGACCTTTTTTCTTGCTTTCCATGTGTTTTATAATTCCCCCCCCAACCCCCGAGTTCTGTATTTTCTTAAGTTTCCTCTCTCGTCCTGAGATACACAAGTTATAAGAATACATGATTGCATTCTCTACTCCACTTGCACTGTCAATCAATCCCTGTGCCCCCACCATTGAGGGTATGAATTAACAAATTACAGCGTTACATCTGAAGGTATGTAGATTCAGGAATATATAGTTCAAATTCGGTTTGGCTAATATTTTCGCTGTTTGAGCCATCGTGCATTTCTCACTTTGTCGCATTTCGCTTCTACGTCTGCGTGTGTAACCACACATAGCATACCATTTGATTCGGACATTTGGGAGATTGATATTTAGTAACTTTTTACATTCCATGAGGTTTTGACATGATTTCTACCTTTTTGAATGTTGTTTTGATGTTCACTTTTTTAGAAAATCTGCGAAAATGTGTGAACTTACGAAGAATTGCGCCCACACCATTGGTGGTATGAATGAATGAACTATAGCGTTACATAGCTAGAGCTGTGTAGATTTCTGGAATATATAGTTTGTGGGGGTATTTCGGAGTTGCGGGTGTTTTTTGGAAACTGCAGACTTTCAAATACAGTTGGCTAATCAATTTTTGCTGTTACTGACCTTTAGCATTGGTCACGCTCTGGGTTAGTTGGTACCATGTCCCTTGGTACACCCATGAATGTGGCATACCGTTTTATTCGGGAGGGGTTAGGCTTTCATATTTGGATGCGTTTGTGAACTTCCTCCACAGTTTTTTAGCTGAATTCGCATTTGATTTTGTCTCTGATTTTATAGTTCAGGAAAAAAAGGAAATGTAAGAAAATAACTTGCAATTGGATGAAGAGCTGCGCCCATGTATCTGCATTGTGATCAAAACTTACCTGTGGGTATGTGGTGTCTAAAATCTCCACTTGTGGGGTATTTTAGTTAATTTGGAAGATATTCAATGTTAACTGTCAGAAGTGGTTATACATTTCAATTTGGTGTAATATTCTTGAAGGTGCAGTTTTAGTTTGGGGGGTCTTCTGTGCAGGAAAAGTGGGATAACTAATATATCTGGTATCGTTGTACTCGGAGTATCAGAGCTTTTAGAAACAGTAAGATTTGTTGTAACCTTATGATAAATATATGGGGAAAATCCATTAAAATTTTAACATTTTAATTTTGACATATTTTACCCATAATTCCAGTAAAATTGTGCAGAACAGTTACAAAATTTTGTTACCATGTTAAAGTACACTTTGTTGTGAAAAAAACAATGTATAATATTCCTGATTTACTGGGGGGGGGTTTCCTACTGTAAACCTGAAAACTCTTCTGGCATTAACGCACGCAAAGTGGTGAATTCTGCTGCACTGAAAGGGTTAAAGGGCATCTATAGGGGGAAAATGAACCTTTTTTTCTTGCTTTCCATGTGTTTTATAATTCCCCCCACCCCCCAGAGTCTGTCTGTATTTCTTACGTTTCCCTCTCTGTCCTGAGATACACAAGTTATAAGAATACATGATTGCATTCCTCTACTCCTACACTGTCAATCAAATCCCTGTTACATGACCCTCTTTCCTGCTCAGTTCCTCCCTCCTTCATGCTCTTAATAAACATAGAGATAAGAGCATTAGCAGGGGAGAAGTAGCTTTGATGGCAGAGATAAGGCTGAACTTGACCCCCCCTTCTTATAGCTTTTACTGTTTGATGATTCGCAAACAAAGATATCTTATTGCAGCAGGACCAGAGAGATCCGTCTCCAGACAGCTTGCTTTCTATTGGCCACTGTGCGTGGGTGTGTTTTTCAGGATGTTGAACTTTTAACTCCTACTGCACATGAGAAGCTTGTCGGCAAGCCGGAGTTAATACATGGAGAAGTTAACAGAAGGGAGGGGGAAGGAGGGAGTGCTGCAGAGAGATCTGACACCTCTGTCACTGACAGAGGTAGGAAAGGCAGCACACAGTAAATAAATTTAACTTTGCAATGGGGCAATGTGTTTTTTTCACTATAGATGCCCTTTAAGATGCTCCCCTTTGTTTTTGTTTAGATGAGGGAGAAATATTGCCGACATGGTAATATTTGCGGATGTTGGGAAACCCCAAGCAGTAGACTCTAGATTTTTTTGGCCCTAAAGAAGGGGAATTTTGCATGCTTGAGTTGTTCAACTGTCACTCTATAATGAAAGGGGATGGGATTATGCATCCGCTGAAAGGTAATTTTACTTGTGATTACAATTATGTAGTCTATGCTCTTAAATGCCTGTGCTGTAAATTTTATGTGGGGCAGACCACACTTGCAGTGAAGCAAAGGATTTATAAGCATAAAAGGTCTGTGAGCATATAAGATCCAGCTAAAAAGAATACCCATACACCAGTGGAAAACCATTGTTTTGCGTGCAAACATAATGCTGCAGTATTAGAACAGATGAGGGGGGTTGATTGAAAGAAATTTCTTCTCCAGACTGAGTTAAAAATGGATCGAGAAGTTAAGTGCAATGGAGCCATATGACTTAAAATGATTCATTTAGCATTAAATGTTTTCTATAAATATTTGCATGATATCGGGTACAGGGATTTATAATGTTTCTCTTTCTTGTAGATAATGGACTGTGAGATAAATCTCGGTTGCAGGTAGGTAGCAATGCTCTACCCTGCATCCTGGATGATTTATGTATTATTGTATTTTGGGATAGACCATGTTGGTAGGATTCATAAAAATGTATAAATATGTATCCTGTCCACTGTGGAGCTGGTTATGTGCACTGTTTTTATCCTATTTAAGAAGGGTGATGGGGTTAAGTTGTTTATTTGCACCTTATGAAGAACCAAAAGGGTTTGAAAATAACAATAAATAAGGTAGTGTGTGGCTTGTCTTGTGTCCTACCTTCTGATACAAATTACTTATGGCTAGGGACACCTACAGTGTCTAAATAGCCACAAACCTTGAACACTAGGCTGAATGATAAGACTGGCAGATAGATAAACTGGCTGGCAATTAAGGCCTGACCTAGTATCAGATTCTTGTACAAGTCATTCTCAATTGAGAAAGCCAGTCGGATGACTAGCGAAACGTCTTCAAGAACTAAATTTTAGTCCAGTTATCTAACTGAATACAACAGATATACCATGACCTGAATTAATGAGACTTCACAAGCATACATAAAGCAGTTTAGAAGGATATGTGACTTACTTCTGGCTCCAGGCCCTTACAGTAGCATTTGCTCGTGTTCCCCTTACAGTAGCATTTGGTACACTTCCCTGCTGTGAAACACGCCACCAGATGAAATTACACTAGGGTGCACTTTCATCTACTCACCAAAAGAGACAAAGCCACAAAAAGGAGCAGCAGCTGAAACTCACCCTAGACTTGTCCTGTGGCTATTGTGCACAACTGCTGTGTGTTGTCAGCATTCCATCCCCCGTGACCTGTCAACTTTCTCCCCTGTTCTGGCCAAAGAACATTTTGTGTGGCAGATAGTCGATCAGTCAAAGGCAACTGACACAACATGGCTTGGCACATGATGTTCCTGACCGGCAATTTGGCCACATGTCTGTCCTCAAGCAAAAGCCCTGTCCTCTAATTCTTTGCCTGTTTTGTATTGCACAAAACTTAAAAAAAGAAAATAAATATTAAAAACGCTAAAAATGACAGTACAGCAGCTAGACAACAAACACAATGCTGCAGCTATAGTCCAAATAACAGAGCAAAATTATCCTAAAGGACTAGTGCCTGGCACAGAGACTTTCATAGGAGGTTGGCACTGTAAAAAATAACTGTGATTGTGATGTGCAGCAGCTACTAGCGTTTATTGCAAAATGAAATTCCACCAGTGACGACATTTTGGAGTTTTTCTGGTTCAGCAAAATTGATACCTGCAATTTTGTGTTTCACACAGTTTTGCCTTGAAAACCAGAGCATCTCTACTTAAGGAAAGAGCATGAAAGGCCTTTTTAAACCTGTGTATTAGTTTCCTTAGCATTTTTAGGAGATTTGACTGCTGCAACTTCTTTAAAATCAACACTCACCAAAAGAGTTATTAATGCGGTTTGTAGGGATCACAGTTATGAAGTAAAATAGCTTTCAGTGCTGTTCAAGGAAGGAGTGGCACTGGCTTCTGTTATACCTGTTAGGAGAAAATGTTATCGCTTAAAACACAGGCATATAATAATATATATATATTATATATATATATATATAGGATTTGTATGAATATGTGGAAATACTGAGTCGATTGGAAAACAGATGCATGGTGATCTCTGTCTAATGATCAGAGGTTTTATCAGACTAGTTGAAAAATTTTTAGACTGCCCTACAGTATATCTGTAGCTGTATTACGTTGGGTAGATTTCAAGCTGGAATCTGCTCTAAATAGTGGTGTAGGTGGTCTAGTTCAAATCAAATGGAACCACACAATCTAGCTCTCATCGCAACGTTCAGAACTTCAGATCTCCTTGTTGCCTTCTATGGTTACTTCTAATATCCTTATAGTTATAGTAGGGATGCATTATTTACCATAAAGCAAAAGCAAATACATATGCTTTTAAGAAAAAGAGCATTATTTTTCCATCCTAATGACATTAACCTGTCCATTCAGCATTTTGTCTTTGTGTATATAAAAAAAAAAGTTTCTGAAATACTGACTTCTTGTTTGCAGACGCCTAATAAGAGACCATTATGGTCTTGCCCTTGACCAAGCGCCTGGGTTGATTCACTTGCTCAGTAGAGATCTGAGCATGTTTGACACATTCAACAGCCAATCAATAGAAATAACTGTTGGGAACATTCGAAGGAATTGGTGCATTCTGGAAGAAGTATTTTTAGGACCTGAGTTGCTCAGTAATGTCACAGTAGAATAACTAGGTATGCATCATACAAACTAAGAATTAAAAAATGAATAATATTTCCCCCTGAATTTTGCATTTAAATTCATTGAATACCATCATGCATCTAGCTGTATGGCTAGCTGAAAAACTAGTTTTACTAGTTCAGTAAAATCTGCTGAGGTTCCTATTTGCCTATCTATAGTGTTTAATTTGCCTGAATGCCTTAACAGGGATTCTTGCCCATGGTGAAAACCCTATACAGGTCAGGGCATTCCCTTTCAATAGATGTCTATGGTGGCACCTCCTGATCTGCCATAGGAACTTATTGCAAGGGAAATTATGCCGAAGGCATTTACTCTGGAATCAACCCCCAGCAGTGTTCCTGTCTACAACCAATTCAACTCTGAACTATTGAGCTGTTATTTCTGCATAAAAAAAACATAGAACACCTTATCAAAGTGTTGTATATGCCTTTATCCAAACTGTTCTCTTCAGGTGGATATGGCACTGTGTTTTGCTTCCATCAGACAATTAATAGCAAACAGTTCCAAGCAAAGTATACTCCATTTGTGACAGCAGATAAATCAGAATTTAACCAGGGTAAATAAACATTTTACTAAAAAAAAAAAAATTTCCTCTTACCGGTTTGTATTTATTGTAGACAGACGAAACAGCTATACTGTCATTGTGAGTTGTGAATTTTGCCAATTTGTTAGTCTGCTGTATTGCTGGTACTTTGTCCTGTGGTTGGGTCCCCTGCAACACACAATAAATAATATGCAGTTATTCTCATTAGAGACGAAAAAATTGTGGACGCAAAGCCTGACCAAACCGATGCTGGACGCATATCACCTAGCTCCATCGACACCAAAGCTTCAAACATCAATACTGCTAACATATGAGCTATAATTACTCCCAGATTTAAACCCAATCGACTCCCCAAACTTATCTCAACAAATGAGCCCTAAAAAAAAGAACTCAAAAAACTGATAATCAAGGAGACTTAGGCGGCTATGTTCTATGCAGCGACCAAGCCCAACAAGTAACAAGCAACAAAAAGACCCAGATGACCTCTTCAAAAACTTAGAAGCAGTCATCAACTCAGCTCAACAAAAAACGATAAGGGAAGTGAAGCAGAGGTTGCGGCCGCGTGGCGGACCTGGAGTCCAACTAAGTCACCACATCCAAACACTGCAACCAGGTTGAGGCAACCTAACGGAGATTAAAGCTCAACTAAAACAACTGGTGGACCACAAGAAGATGCCGATAACCGATCGAGAAGGAACAACCTCCGGATTAGAGGTATTCCTAACAGGTAACAAACCTACAAACCAGCACTGACTGACTTTTCCCAAAAACTAGCACACGACATAGCTCACCACCTTTTCTTGAGCACAGAGCTCACAGGGCCCTACGACCCCCCTACACTCAGGATGGATCACCAGAGACATAATCATAAGGAAGCACTACTTTCAAATTAAAGAGCGCATCCTTAAAGAAACCCGCATTCAAGGCCTCTCAACTGGAACGGCTCACAAATACAATTTTCCAGGACTCGCCTCCTTAAATAAAAGAAGAGCCCTCAAACCAATCACGGATGCAGTAATCGCAATACATAATGGAAGTCGGCCACTGCAGTGAACCCAGATGACGGCACTAAACTCTTGCACAAACTTGGAATTATGGCAAGACATTCCATCTTCTTCTGCAGATAACAACCCCTGTTGTAAGACCACCAATTAAAATTGGTCCACCTGAAGTTCCTAACAAGGTACTGTTAAACCTCATCTACAGCAGGATGTATGGTCGATAAAGACTATTCAACACAATACCTCCTTCACTGAGACTCAAGACTTTTGTACCCCTACAGGAAAATTATTCCCCCATCACATTCCACTATTTAATATCTATTACAACTCCTAATTCAAACCTCTCTACAAAAAAGGTCTCCCAACACATTGATACTCCAAACAAGGAATCGTAAAAAAAAAAAATAAAAAAAAAATGTCCATGATCAAACATATGGTGGATAAGACTCTTCAACCCTATACTCCCTTCATTGAAACTCAAAACAGGCTCTTGTATTTCCACAGGAAAAAGACTCCTGCTTCACGGTCTCGATCTCTAAGATCACCGAATCTAAACCTTTCTACAAAAGTAAAAAGGTCTCCCAGCATACCGACACTCCAAATAAAGAACTGTAAAAATAAACTCTGTTTATAACAGGTACAAGATTGAATAAGACTCTTTAACCCCACACATCCTTCATTAAACTCAGACACTCTTGTATCCCTACAAGGAAACACACCCCCTATACCCCTATGATTAAACCCAAAACAACTCGCTCAACTAACAACCACCCTTGGCTACATGGATCTTCAGCACACTGTCCAGCTCCCTCCCCCATAGGCAAACCCCCCACAACATCAGCAAATACCTGCTGAGTTTAAATAGACCTACTTGAGAAACCCTCCATACCTAACTTCTAGCTATGTTGTTTATTAAATTACTGTAAATTGTTATAAATTAAGCATACCTGTTCATAAATGAATGTCTGTTATTCATACTTGCAGACAAGGTTTTCATTCTACAAAAGGTCAGCGCTGGATCGCTTCTGGTCCTCCTGAAATCTCAAACTGGTAATTATTTTTACTCAATATGGCAACTCTTAGGCCTGGATTAACTCCAGCAGACAAAATAACTCATTCCCTATATGAGACAAGGAAGTAAATTAACTTACAAGTCCTTTCCCACAATGCGAAGGGACTCAACAGTCCCCAAAAAAACGAAAATCGCAACCAAATATTACAAAAAAGGAGGTGACATTATATTTATCCAAGAGACACATTTCCTTAAAAATAAAGAACCTAAACTCCTTAGTAAACAAGTCAAACATAATTTACTCATTTGTGGATGTCAAGAAAGGTGGAGTTGCCATACTCCTACATCAAAGATTGCAATTCCAACTAGAAAACCAACAGAGCCAAAAAGGACGATACTAGATAATTACAGGTTACATTGGAATGCGGAAAGTAATATTAGCTAACGTGTATGCACCAAATTCAGACCTAGAAACCAAACTATCAAATCAAGGAACCACACAATAGCGATAGACTTCAACACTGCCTACAACCGCTAGACAGATCCCTACCCCCCTCATCACACACACCAACAATCCAAACCCCTAAACACTATTACAAATGTAAACCTATGGGACTCATGGAGAATCACCCCCCCAAGGCAGAAAATACACCTTCTATTCCAACCTGCACGACCTATATACAAAACTGACTATATATTCACATCAGCCTCATTAATCCCGTCTGTCACCCAATCCAACATCTCAGCTATAACCTGGTTCATAGCTCATGTGTCTCTGGATCTGCCAAACATCCTCAAACCCAACCCAAAATTCCAGGAGTGACTAAACAAATCCATCTTAACTGACCAGACACTAAGGAAAATGTAGAAAAAGAAATCCAACTACACTTTAAAGAGAACACAACAGACAATATCAGCTTTACTACAATTTGGCAGCCCCAAATCGGTGATTCGTGGACTACTAATCAAAGCAGCATCACAAAAGAAAAAAGGTAACCCAGCAACAAATAAACATCCTAACTGCACAGATCAAAGACAGAAATAGACACTCGAAAACACACAAGAGACAGACCTTACCACCCTACTACACAACTCACAAAATTCCTAAACGACAAAGCAATAAAGCCCTTAAACTGACGAGGCAAAAATTCTTTGCAAGGGTAAATAAACCAGATACAATGTTAGCCCAAAAATTAACAGGCAAAATGACGCAAAACAGACTGCTCCCCAAAACAAACAGACGGTACTCTAACCCATAACCCTCCATTAATTATTAAGCCTTTGAAACTTTCTACACCAAACTATACACACAGAACCACTACAAACAAGAGACTTTAACAAATCAAACAACCTTATCAATTTCTTAGCCCCATTACAACTCCCAAAACTACTCCCCACAGAAAAATACAAAAAAAAAATAACAATACTAAACTCCAAATCATACATCAAGAGATCTCTAAAGCAATTAAGGAATTAAAAACAGGCAAGGCTCCAGGACCAGACGGTTTCACAAGCGAGATTACCAAACATTTACAAAAACCCTCCTCCCAACGCTATTCAACAAATTCCTCAACTCAATCACAAATATCCACCCAGACCTATAACAGCAAACATCACAGTAATCCTCAAAACCAGGGAAGGTCACCACCTGCTGTAAAAACTACTGCCCCATTTCCCTAATCAATTTGGGACATCACACTTCTTCTTATTCATTTTCCCCCTATAGATGCCCTTTAACCCTTTCAGTGGCCAGCAGAATTCACCACTTTGCGTGCGTTAAATGCAGAAGAGTTTTTCAGGACCTTTTTTTCTTGCTTTCCATGTGTTTTATAATTCCCCCCAACCCCCCAGAGTGTCTGTATTTTCTTACGTTTCCCTCTCTGTCCTGAGATACACAAGTTATAAGAATACATGATTGCATTCCTCTACTCCTACACTGTCAATCAAATCCCTGTTACATGACCCTCTTTCCTGCTCAAGTTCCTCCCTCCTTCATGCTCTGTAATAAACATAGAGATAAGAGCATTAGCAGGGGGAGAGAGGTAGCTTTGATGGCAGAGATAAGGCTGAACTTGACCCCCCCTTCTTGATAGCTTTTACTGTTTGATGAGTCGCAAACAAAGATATCTTATTGCAGCAGGACACAGAGAGATCCGTGTCTCCAGGACAGCTTGCTTTCTATTGGCCACTGTGCGTGGGTGTGTTTTTCAGGATGTTGAACTTTTAACTCCTACTGCACATGAGAAGCTTGTCGGCAAGCCGGAGTTAATACATGGAGGAGGTAACAGAAGGGAGGGGGAAGGAGGGAGTGCTGCAGAGAGATCTGACACCTCTGTCACTGACAGAGGTAGGAGAAAGGCAGCACACAGTAAATAAATTTAACTTTGCAATGGGGCAATGTGTTTTTTTCACTATAGATGCCCTTTAAGATGCTCCCTTTGTTTTTGTTTAGATGAGGGAGAAATATTGCCGACATGGTAATATTTGCGGATGTTGGGAAACCCCAAGCAGTAGACTCTAGATTTTTTTGGAGCCCTAAAGAAGGGGAATTTTGCATGCTTGAGTTGTTCAAGCTGTCACTCTATAATGAAAGGGGATGGGATTATGCATCCGCTGAAAGGTAATTTTACTTGTGATTACAATTATGTAGTCTATGCTCTTAAATGCCTGTGCTGTAAATTTTATGTGGGGCAGACCACACGTGCAGTGAAGCAAAGGATTTATAAGCATAAAAGGTCTGTGAGCATATAAGATCCAGCTAAAAAGAATACCCATACACCAGTGGAAAACCATTGTTTTGCGTGCAAACATAATGCTTGGCAAGTATTAGAACAGATGAGGGGGGTTGATTGAAAGAAATTTCTTCTCCAGACTGAGTTAAAAATGGATCGAGAAGTTAAGTGCAATGGAGCCATATGACTTAAAATGATTCATTTAGCATTAAATGTTTTCTATAAATATTTGCATGAATATCGGGTACAGGGATTTATAATGTTTCTCTTTCTTGTAGATAATGGACTGTGAGAATAAATCTCGGTTGCAGGTAGGTAGCAATGCTTCTACCCTGCATCCTGGATGATTTATGTATTATTGTATTTTGGGATAGACCATGTTGGTAGGATTCATAAAAATGTATAAATATGTATCCTGTCCACTAGGTGGAGCTGGTTATGTGCACTGTTTTTATCCTATTTAAGAAGGGTGATGGGGTTAAGTTTGTTATTTGCACCTTATGAAGAACCAAAAGGGTTTGAAATAACAATAAATAAGGTAGTGTGTGGCTGTCTTGTGTCCTACCTTCTGAGTACAAATTACTTATGGCTAGGGACACCTACAGTGTCTAAATAGCCACAAACCTTGAACACTAGGCTGAATGATAAGAGCTGGCAGATAGATAAACTGGCTGGCAATTAAGGCCTGAACTAGTATCAGATTCTTGTACAAGTCATTCTCAATTGAGAAAGCCAGTCGGATGACTAGCGAAACGTCTTCAAGAACTAAATTTTAGTCCAGTTGATCTAACTGAATACAACAGATATACCATGACCTGAATTAATGAGAACCTTCACAAGCATACATAAAGCAGTTTTAGAAGGATATGTGACTTACTTCTGGCTCCAGGGCCCCTTACAGTAGCATTTGCTCTGGTTCCCCTTACAGTAGCATTTGGTACACTTCCCTGCTGTGAAACACTGCCACCAGATGAAATTACACTAGGGTGCACTTTCATCTACTCACCAAAAGAGACAAAGCCACAAAAAGGAGCAGCAGCTGGAAACTCACCCTATAGACTTGTCCTGTGGCTATTGTGCACAGACTGCTGTGTGTTGTCAGCATTCCATCCCCCCTGTGACCTGTCAACTTTCTCCCCTGTTCTGGCCAAAGAACATATTGTGTGGCAGATAGTCGGTCAGAGGCAAACTGACACAACATGGCTTTGGCACATGATGTATCCTGACCGGCAATTTGGCCACATGTCTGTCCTCAAGCAAAAGCCCTGTCCTCTAATTCTTTGCCTGTTTTGTATTGCACAAAACATTTAAAAAAAGAAAATAAATATTAAAAAACGCTAAAAATGACAGTACAGCAGCTAGACAACAAACACAATGCTGCAGCTATAGTCCAAATAACAGAGCAAAATTATCCTAAAAGGACTAGTGCCTGGCACAGAGACTTTCATAGGAGGTTGGCACTGTAAAAAATAACTGTGATTAGTGATGTGCAGCTAGCTAGCGTATTATTGCAAAATGAAATTCCACCAGTGACGACATTTTGGAGTTTTTCTGGTTCAGCAAAAATTGATACCTGCAATTTTGTGTTTCACACAGTTTTGCCTTGAAAACCAGAGCATCTCTACTTAAGGAAAGAGCATGAAAGGCCTTTTTAACCTGTGTATTAGTTTACTTAGCATTTTTAGGAGATTTGACTGCTGCAACTTCTTATAAATCAACACTCACCAAAAGAGTTATTAATGCGGTTTGTAGGGATCACAGTTATGGAAGTAAAATAGCTTTCAGTGCTGTTCAAGGAAGGAGTGGCACTGGCTTCTGTTATACCTGTTAAGGAGAAAATGTTATCAGCTTAAACAAACAGGCATATATATATATATATATATATATATATATATATATATAGGATTTGTATGAATATGTGGAAATACTGAGTCGATTGGAAAACAGATGCATGGTGATCTCTGTCTAATGATCAGAGGGTTTATCAGACTAGTTGAAAAATTTTTAGACTGCCCTACAGTATATCTGTAGCTGTATTACGTTGGGTAGATTTCAAGCTGGAATCTGCTCTAAATAGATGGTGTAGGGTGGTCTAGTTCAAATCAAATGGAACCACACAATCTAGCTTCAATCGCAACGTTCAGAACTTCAGATCTCCTTGTTGCCTTCTATGGTTACTTCTAATATCCTTATAGTTTATAGTAGGGATGCATTATTTACCATAAAGCAAAAGCAAATACATATGCTTTTAAGAAAAGAGAGCAGTATTTTTCCATCCTAATGACATTAACCTGTCCATTCAGCATTTTGTCTGTGTATATAAAAAAAAAAGTTTCTGAAATACTGACTTCTTGTTTGCAGGACGCCTAATAGAGACCATTATGGTCTTGCCCTTGACCAAGCGCCTGGGTTGATTCACTTGCTTAGTAGAGATCTGAGCATGTTTGACACATTCAACAGCCAATCAATAGAAATAACTGTTGGGAACATTCGAAGGAAGTGGTGCATTCTGGGAAGAAGTATTTTTAGGACCTGAAGTTGCTCAGTAATGTCAACAGTAGAATAACTAGGTATGCATCATACAAACTAAGAATTAAAAAAATGAATAATATTTTCCCCTGAATTTTGCATTTAAATTCATTGAAGTACCATCATGCATCTAGCTGTATGGCTAGCTGAAAAACTAGTTTTACTAGTTCAGTAAAATCTGCTGAGGTTCCTATTTGCCTATCTATAGTGTTTAAGTTGCCTGAATGCCTATAAACAGGGATTCTTGCCCATGGTGAAAACCCTATACAGGTCAGGGCATTCCCTTTCAATAGATGTCTATGGTGGCACACTCCTGATCTGCCATAGGAACTTATTGCAAGGGAAATTATGCCGAAGGCATTTTACTCTGGAATCCACCCCCAGCAGTGTTCCTGTCTACAACCAATTCAACTCTGAACTATTGAGCTGTTATTTCTGCATAAAAGAAAACATAGAACACCCTTATGCAAATGTTGTATATGCCTTTATCCAAACTGTTCTCTTCAGGTGGATATGGCACTGTGTTTTGCTTCCATTCAGACAATTAATAGCAAACAAGTTCCAAGCAAAGTATACTCCATTTGTGACAGCAGATAAATCAGAATTTAACCAGGGTAAATAAACATTTTACTAAAAAAAAAAAAATTTCCTCTTACCGGTTGTATTTATTGTAGACATAGACGAAACAGCTATACTGTCATTGTGAGTTGTGAATTTTGCCAATTTGTTAGTCTGCACTGTATTGCTGGTACTTTGTCCTGTGGTTGGGTCCCCTGCAACACACAATAAATAATATGCAAGTTATTCTCATTAGAGACGGAAAAAATTGTGGACGCAAAGCCTGACCAGAACCGATGCTGGACGCATATCACCTGAGCTCCATCGACACCAAAGCTTCAAACATCAATACTGCTAACATATGAGCTATAATTACTCCCAGATTTAACCCAATCGACTCCCCAAACTTATCTCAACAAAATGAGCCCTAAAAAAAAAAGACTCAAAAAACTGATAATCAAGGAGACTTAGGCGGCTATGTTCTATGCAGCGACCAAGCCCAACAAGTAACAAGCAACAAAAATAGACCCAGATGACCTCTTCAAAAACTTAGAAGCAGTCATCAACTCAGCTCAACAAAAAACGATAATGGAAGTGAGAGCAGAGGTTGCGGCCGCGTGGCGGACCTGGAGTCCAACTAAGTCACCACATCCAAACACTGCAACCAGGTTGAGGCAGACCTAACGGAGATTAAAGCTCAACTAAAACAACTGGTGGACCAACAAGAAGATGCCGATAACCGATCGAGAAGGAACAACCTCCGGATTAGAGGTATTCCTGAACAGGTAACAAACCTACAAACCAGCACTGACTGACTTTTCCCAAAAACTAGCACACGACATAGCTCACCACCTTTTCTTGATGCACAGAGCTCACAGGGCCCTACGACCCCCCTACACTCAGGATGGATCACCCAGAGACATAATCATAAGGAAGCACTACTTTCAAATTAAAGAGCGCATCCTTAAAGAAACCCGCATTCAAGGCCCTCTCAACTGGAACGGCTCACAAATACAAATTTTCCAGGACTCCCTGCACCTTAAATAAAAGAAGAGCCCTCAAACCAATCACGGATGCAGTAATCGCAATACATAATGGAAAGTCGGCCACTGCAGTGAACCCAGATGACGGCACTAAACTCTTGCACAAACTTGGAATTATGGCAGACATTCCATCTTCTTCTGCAGATAACAACCCCTGTGTAAGACCACCAATTAATAAATTGGTCCACCTGAAGTTCCTAACAAGGTACTGTTAAAACTCCATCTACAGCAGGATGTATGGTCGATAAAGACTATTCAACACAATACCTCCTTCACTGAGACTCAAGACTTTTGTACCCCTACAGGAAAATTATTCCCCCATCACATTCCACTATTTAATATCTATTACAACTCCTAATTCAAACCTCTCTACAAAAAAGGTCTCCCAACACATTGATACTCCAAACAAGGAATCGTAAAAAAAAAAATAAAAAAAAAATGTCCATGATCAAACATATGGTTGGATAAGACTCTTCAACCCTATACTCCCTTCATTGAAACTCAAAACAGGCTCTTGTATTTCCACAGGAAAAAGACTCCTGCTTCACGGTCTCGATCTCTAAGATCACCGAATCTAAACCTTTCTACAAAAGTAAAGAAAGGTCTCCCAGCATACCGACACTCCAAATAAAGAACTGTAAAAATAAACTCTGTTTATAACAGGGTACAAGATTGAATAAGACTCTTTAACCCCACACATCCTTCATTGAAACTCAGACACTCTTGTATCCCTACAAGGAAACACACCCCCTATACCCCTATGATTAAACCCAAAACAACTCGCTCAACTAACAACCACCCTTGGCTACATGGATCTTCAGCACACTGTCCAGCTCCCCTCCCCCATAGGCAAACCCCCCACAACATCAGCAAATACCTGCTGAGTTTAAATAGACCTACTTGAGAAACCCTCCATACCTAAGCTTCTAGCTATGTTGTTTATTAAAATTACTGTAAATTGTTATAAATTAAGCATACCTGTTCATAAATGAATGTCTGTTATTCATACTTGCAGACAAGGTTTTCATTCTACAAAAGGTCAGCGCTGGATCGTCTTCTGGTCCTCCTGAAATCTCAAAACTGGTAATTATTTTTACTCAATATGGCAACTCTTAGGCCTGGATTAACTCCAGCAGACAAAATAACTCATTCCCTATATGAGACAAGGAAGTAAATTGAACTTACAAGTCCTTTCCCACAATGCGAAGGGACTCAACAGTCCCCAAAAAACAGAAAATCGCAACCAAATATTACAAAAAAGGAGGTGACATTATATTCATCCAAGAGACACATTTCCTTAAAAATAAAGAACCTAAACTCCTTAGTAAACAAGTCAAACAAATATACTACTCATTTGTGGATGTCAAGAAAGGTGGAGTTGCCATACTCCTACATCAAAGATTGCAATTCCAACTAGAGAAAACCCACAGAGGCCAAAAAGGACGATACTAGATAATTACAGGTTACATTGGAATGCGGAAAGTAATATTAGCTAACGTGTATGCACCAAATTCAGACCTAGAAACCAAACTATCAAATCAAGGAACCACACAATAGCGATAGACTTCAACACATGCCTACAACCGCTAGACAGATCCCTACCCCCCTCATCACACACACCAACAATCCAAACCCCTAAACACTATTACAAAATGTAAACCTATGGGACTCATGGAGAATCACCCACCCTAAAGGCAGAAAATACACCTTCTATTCCAACCTGCACGACCTATATACAAGGACTGACTATATATTCACATCAGCCTCATTAATCCCGTCTGTCACCCAATCCAACATCTCAGCTATAACCTGGTCAGATCATGCTCATGTGTCTCTGGATCTGCAAAACATCCTCAAACCCAACCCAAAATTCCAGGAGTGACTAAACAAATCCATCTTAACTGACACAGACACTAAGGAAAATGTAGAAAAAGAAATCCAACTACACTTTAAAGAGAACACAACAGACAATATCAGCTTTACTACAATTTGGGCAGCCCACAAATCGGTGATTCGTGGACTACTAATCAAAGCAGCATCACAAAAGAAAAAAGGTAACCCAGCAACAAATAAACATCCTAACTGCACAGATCAAAGACAGAAAATAGACACTCGAAAACACACAAAGAGACAGACCTTACCACCCTACGTACACAACTCACAAAATTCCTAAACGACAAAGCAGATAAAGCCCTTAAACTGACGAGGCAAAAATTCTTTGCAAGGGTAAATAAACCAGATACAATGTTAGCCCAAAAATTAACAGGCAAAATGACGCAAAACAGACTGCTCCCCATAAGACAAACAGACGGTACTCTAACCCATAACCCTCCATTAATTATTAAAGCCTTTGAAACTTTCTACACCAAACTATACAACAGAACCACTACAAAACAAGAGACTTTAACAAATCAGACAACCTTATCAATTTCTTAGCCCCATTACAACTCCCAAAACTACTCCCACAAGAAAAATACAAAAAAAAAATACAAATACTAAACTCCAAAATCATACATCAAGAGATCTCTAAAGCAATTAAGGAATTAAAAACAGGCAAGGCTCCAGGACCAGACGGTTTCACAAGCGGATATTACCAAACATTTACAAAAACCCTCCTCCCCAACGCTATTCAACAAATTCCTCAACTCAATCACAAATATCCACCCAGACCTACTAACAGCAAACATCACAGTAATCTCAAAACCAGGGAAGGTCACCACCTGCTGTAAAAACTACTGCCCCATTTCCCTAATCAATTTGGACATCAAACTTCTTACCAAAACTGTGGCAACCAGACTTAACACCATATTACCCAGACTTATACACCCAGACCAGACCGGCTTCATAACAGGTAGACAAACCATAGACAACATCAGACGAACACTACAATTAATGTATATCTCCGCCTAAACAAAAACACCAACACTATTTTTAAGTCTTGACGCAGAAAAGGTATTCGACAGAGTGGACTGGAGATACATGGGCACTGTACTTTCCTACCTAGATTTCCCTGCCTTGTTCCCAAACCTAATAAAAAATTCTATATTCTAAACCATCAGCAACAATATGCAATATGGGATTTAAATCCAACTCCTTCCCTATCCTGAACGGAACAAGGCAGGGATGCCCTCTTTCACCCCTATTATTCGCTATATATATAGAACCTCTAGTACCATCTATTAGAATAGATCCAGACATAAAAGGAATAGAAATAGGCACCAAAACTTTCACAACAGTAATGTTTGCAGACGACACATTAATATCGTCTAAAATCCCAAGCATTTGCAATAGCTATCCCATCATCCATCAAACTAGCCATCCATAATCAAAGGGAACTCAAGTGGGCCCAAACTTCACTAAGCTATTTAGGAGTAGAACTTACATATGACCCCCAACAGTTATACATATCCAATTAGAAACGATACGTTATTTCCTCAAGAAATGGTCCCCGTACCACATATCTCTATTTGGCCGCACACACACATGATGCTCCCTAAGCTTCTCTATATTTTTAGAGCTCTCCCCACACCCATCCAAAGGAAAGACCTAAGAGAAGGAAACAATTGTAATGTAGTTACATAGTTGTTTTTATGGCACTACGACATATGCCAAATAAAATTAATGTGTACATCCAAGTGCTACATATTTAGCTGTGATTCCTGAATGGGTTACCACCGTAGAAGCACAGTTCAACGGTAAGGACCAAATATATCTAAATATTAAATTATATAGGGAGCATATAATAATATTATATACACTCTTACATATATTCTTTAGTTAACCAATACAGATAATACCATTACGTCACTTTTGTTATAAAAGCAGTCATGGTCGCCTCTCCCATGAGGCAGAGTGAGCCTTTTGGCTCAGGCGACACTTCTGAGTGGAAAGGAGGCTGGTAGCAGCAGCACAAAAAAAAAAAAAAAAAAAAAAGCCTGCAACCACAAACAGCACGTGCATCAGACAGTGTGCCACTCGTCTCCACCTGTGTGCCTCTCCTGTCTCCACCTCATCTTGCCCCTGCCTGCCTTCTACCAATTCTTTACCATCCGCAAATCTGCTGTCTATTAATCAGAACCATCCGGACTATTCAGCGGTGCTTATATGTAACTGGGCAAACTTGCATGTGCCAGTCACTGTGGGCAATCTTGTATATACCAGTAACAGTGGAAAAATGTGCCAGTCACACGGTGGGCAAACTTGCACGCTCCAGTCACACGGTGGGCAAACTTGAATGTACCAATCACTTCTGAACTGGAGGGCTGACCTAATAGTGTCTTAACTTAAGGGCTGGAAGGTTCAGCAGCCACTTTTTGGTCACCCCTCCAGTTCACCAGACACTGTAAGGTCAGCCCTCCAGTGCCACTGATACCTAACAGTGGCTAGTATTAGTGTCTGGTGAACTGGAGGTCTGATCTGACAGTGCAAACAGCTGATCGCATATGAAGTAAATATATGCGTGATCAAAAACCAGGGAAGGGGAGTGAAATATAAAAGTATATTCTGTTTTATTTTCCTTACTGAGAAATTCACTTTTAATATTAACACTTAAAGGGACACTATACTGAAAAAATGACTTTGCCTCATCTTAATGTATAATTGAACACGTGAATACAAGTGTGTTGCTGCATGCCTACAATCCAGCGCACATTTTGTTTAGGGGCAGTATCCCCCCTCCCTCTTTTACCCATTCCCACTTCCATCCGACCTTTTTTCCCCATAAACCAACTTGTAAACCCTGCATACAGCATTCCAACTGTCAAAACTCTGTCACCATTCCAGCTACAGTAAAACTACTCACAGTAGAATAGTTTTTGAGAGCAAGGAACTTCATTGACAGCTGAAATTATAAGAAGTTTTAGATTAGATATCTAAAGAAATAGGGGGAAATCTCATCTGCCACTTAGCAGCCCAATGTGAAAATCTATCTAGATCCCTCTGCAACGATTGCACATCCTCTAAAGTCTTTAATGGTCGACAACGTTTTGTGTCATCAGCAAACACAGAAACCTTGCTGACAATACCCACTTCCAAATCATTAATAAATAGATTAAATATAAGCGGCCTCACCACAGAACCCTGTGGCACCCCACTTAGCACTTTAGTCCATAAGCCCCGTTTACAACTACTCTCTGCATCCTATTCATTAACCAATTTTCTATCCATGTACAAATGTGCCTCCCCAGACCAACAGACCTTAGCTTATACATTAGTTGCCTATGGGGGACTGTATCAAAAGCCATTGCAAAAACCAAGTAAACTACATCTACTGCTATGCCAGAGTCTAAATTTCTACTCCCTTCCTCATAAAAGCCAAGCAAGTTAGTTTGACAAGATCTATTTCTCCTAAATCCATGCTGGTTACTACTTATAATGTCAGTCCTTTAAACATACTCTAGAACATGTTCTCTTATTAAACTTTCCAGTATCTTCCCCACCACTGAAGTTAAACTTACAGGCCTGTAATTACCCGGCTCTGAACAACTACCCTTTTTGAATATTGCAATAACATCAGCCATTTTCCAATAAAGAGGCACACCACCGGACATGAGGGAATCTGCAAAAATAAGAAACAATGGCCTAGATAAAACTGAACTTAGCTCCTTAAGTACCTGAGGATGTATTTTATCCGGTCCAAGAGATTTATTAATATTAACCTTATTTAGTTATTTCTGTACCATATCCTCGGTTAACCAAAGTGCACTTGAATCTTTTATACCATTATTGCTACTATACTCTATAATACTTAGATCTTCTATAGTGTATACAGAGGGGAAAAAAAATTGGCTTTATCGCCGTCCTCCATAACTAACTTATCCCCGTTAATTAATGCCGACACATTCTCAGTCCTCATCTTCTTACTATTAATATACTTAAAAAAATGTTTAGGCTTAGTGATGCTTTGTTCAGCTATCCTATTATTATTATTTTAGCTAGTTTGATTGCTTTCTTACACTCCTTGTTACAGTTTTTATAATCCCAAAAGGCCCTTTCCCTTCCCTCTGCCTTAAAGGTTTTAAATGCCTTTCTTCCTTTCCATTTGCCTATTTACATCAGAATTTCAGCACTGGAGCGGATTTATTTTTTTTACATTTATTTCCCAAGGGTATAAATTTAGATGTGAACTGGCTTAAAATCCCCTTGAACACAGTCCACTTCCGTTCAGTACCTTTACCTGATAATACATTATCCCAGTTGACATTCTGAAGAGCTACTTTTAACTTTGCCTTCCCGAAATTAAAAGTCTGTTAACCCAGTGCACTTTTCCTTTCGATAACATAGTCCAAACGACACTATTTCATGGTCACTATTCCCTAAGCCTCCAGTTACCTTTATATCTATAATGCACTCCACGATGTTAGATATTACCAGATTCAACAGAGCTCCTTTTCTAGTAGGAACTCATCGCCTTTATCTGTGATGGCAGTTCCACTACACTAATCAATGTCAGGGTAATTAAAGTCCCCCATAATGAGCACACTCCCCAAACTTACAGCCCTTGCCAACTGCATATGAAGCTGACTCACTTCCTCTCTGCTAGCATTTGGCAGCTTATAGCAGACGCCAACAATGACATTACCCCCTTTCCTGTTGCCTAATTCCACCCATATTGCCTCCACTTTAAACATCCATATCGCCAGTTCTCTTCTTTTAAATTTGGCTTCAATTCTTTAACAGAAACACATACTCCTCGCCCTTTCCTTTTTTCTCTGTCCTGCATAAACAAGGCGTATCTTTCTAAATTTACAGCAGAGTCGTGTGAACTGTTCAACCACGTTTATGCTGTACCTATTACATCATACTTTTCATTCAATGCCATAATTTTCAATTTACACATTTTGTCAGCCAGGCTTCTCACATTTGCAAGCATACATTTTAGATTATGATCCTGTAATTTATTCATACACATGCCTCCCTATCCCCTATGCTAGCCCCACCCCCGTTTCCAGCCACCAATGGCCTACACCCTGCTTTCCTCTTGGGCTATCTATCCCTGTGAGACTCCCCCCCCCCCCCCCCCCTCCCCAAACCAAAAAAAAAACTAGGTTAAAATCTCCTCCAACCCTCTATTTATGTATAGATTAAAGTCCAGCCCCAAAATGAAAACTTACATACAGGTAAATCCCCCCCCCCAAACGGTAATAGTTTGAAATCTGAAATATAGAAGTCTAACCTGAAATCCTACACAATGTCCTGTTTCCCCTGTTTCTGCTTCCTGGTTCTTCCAGTTAGCAACTGTCAGTTATGGATTTGACAGTGGATATCTAGCTTTCAAGGCTAGGCCACACTAGTGCGTTTTTTGTGCATTTCGCGTTCGCACCCGTGATTTTTGCTAAAATGGAAATCGCAGGAATTTTCCGATGCACATGCGATTGCGCGTCCGTGTTTTGGCAATGCATGCGCAAAACGCACAAGAATCATGCACACAATGATTTGGTGCGCGATTCCTGTGCGTTGGTGTGGCCTCACCCTCAATCTGTCCAAAAATGTAACAAGTTGGGGTTTGAAGTTATAAAAATTGCAAACATTACTAAAAATTTTACTTTTTAAACATTGCTCCCACTAACACACTTAATTGATTAAGAACACTTGTGGCCGCCTGCAAATACACCCACAATTTTTCAGGTCCACCCACAGGTACGTTATTTTTGTTTGCTCACCCCCCAAAAATTGGAACACCATCCTCAATATGATCAAGGTATGCACTAAATTTGCTTTGTTGAATGAATGGACTAAAGAGGATTTTGAGAAATTCCTTTTTGATGAATACCCTAGGATACCTGTTATGTATGTCCTCTCTAAGGTAAATGTAAGTTTATACTGATTATATCTGAAACTGGTTCTGTTAAACTAAAAAGACAAAAATATCATCCTTTCTTTAGTCTCAAATGAAATTTCCTCCAAATGATACCTGGCTTGTTATCCTTTTCTTCCACAATGCACAGAGCGGTATCACAGTGGGCCCATTCTAGGCCAACCTGTTTATGGGGCTTTCTGAATTCCAACACTTAAATTCATCTTATAGGAAGCAGAATGACATACAGTTTTGGAGAAACATAGATGATCTGTTTGTTGTTTGGAATGGTTACCTTGATGAATTTACAGCATTTGTGGAATCCTATATTATATAAACTCATGATTTCAGTTTAATGCACAGATAGCTAATGTTCAGGTACCCTTTCTTGAAATTATGGTCAAGGTTACAGATGGTTCATTGTTACTACTATTAACTCTCAACACACTGAACTACACTATAAAATGACATAAGTTTTCATCCACAACATGTGTTCAAGGGCTTACCTAAGTCCTATCTACAGTACAATATGCAGTGACCCTGGAGATAGGCTGGGAAATCTACATATGATGACTAATACATTTATTGAGATAAAAGAGAAAAATAGGAGAAAGAAACCCCTGATGGTATATTGGAGGGGTAAAACTCTACATGACCTATTGGATAAAGCAGAGCCTGTGGATACATATCTGAAAAAGCCCATTTCCTTGTCAGAGAAAATGGGCAACTAATACTGTAGGTGTTACAACTACAATGTGTGCATTTCAAAGGTGATTGTAATACCTTGATGTTACAAAAAGAAAGCGACTGAATTTATACCCTTAATACTATACAACTTAAAGGGTTAAATATTAATTTGGGGCTCTCATTTTTGTGTTCCTTTCCTGTTTTGACTTGGGTAAAAATTACCTTTAAACATAATTTATATGTATACATATTTTGCTTAAGGTCCATAAGTCAATCTCTACAAAACAAAAAATCCTCCAAGACTGCAAAGTGTAAGTTCCAAAACATCCTGTAAAGAAATAGTTAACTCCACGTTATTACTTTTTCCATTTGTAAGAAAGTCAGAAATATTTGTTCATGTTGGTTAAAATAGGTGTTGTATGAATGGTTATTTGCTCAAGTTAAAAGTGAATTGTTAAATGGCCTCACCCCTTATAATACACAGGTCCTGTTACACCTCCTCCCTACAGATGGCTAAGTCCACCCTTTCATAAACAAAGGAATGTTCCAATGGCAGTTTTTTTCTAGTGTGCAGTTCAAGAGAAATTATATTCCATGACAGCTATGTTACTTCTTTTAAAATCCTGGTAAAATGTTACTTTTGTTTTCTTTGTATTAGATAATTCACATTTCCGGTGTAAAATACTTGAATTAAACAAAGTATACAGAAATCATTAACCCTCCCAGGGGGGCCAATAGTATCTTACTAGGGCCAACGATAACGTATTTGAGGTATACCGGTAGAAGTAATAATAGAACATTTTGCAAATGTCCCTTGGTAATATTTATGTTAGTAAAGTTAACTTCTTTTTTTACTGCTTATAAAAATATGTCAACAAATCCATGCCTCTTTTCCTGGCTTGCAAACCTTTGATGATAAGAAGGGTTATAATCACGTTATAATAATTAAAATGAAAACTTTCAATTTGGACCTCTTCCTTTGATTCTGTGAACTGCCACTAGCTCATCAGCGTAGCTAGGCAGGGTCCACTTATCCTCTCACCTGATGGGTTAATAAAATGTTGATGTGGATAATGGGGCTTGGTAATATTGTAACTTATATTGTAAGTTCTTAGGAGTTACATATTTTATTTTTATACATGTATTCACTTATTTATGTAATTGTTTGTTTTTGTATTTTTCTTTTATTGCACATACTGCCTGTTTGTATATTGTCTTTATTTGTACAGTGCTGAATACATGATACAAATGAAAATTCACATGCATAGTTACTTATTGGCTCAGTACTAATGCTTTGCAGAGTAGGTGGTTACAATCCACCCATAGTTACTTCTACAATGAGAATGTAGGATTTATTTACTTGCATTAGATTCCTTTGGGTACTGCAGTTTCACAATGGAAAATATAGCAAAATATTTATTTGCCCCAACTGCTATTCTTAGCAATTCATTACATGCATTTATAACCAGATATTGCCTATGTTCTCTCTTTTTCTGGCAGAGTAAAGAGCAGTCAATCAGTGGCGTAACTAGGAATCACTGGGCCCCCAACAAAACTATGATGGGTCCCCTTTCCGTGCTATATCCACAGTGGTTTTCTTGGAGGAAGCTATATCTATCATGGGAAAAAGAAGATGGGTCTCCTGGGCCCCCCTGGTAGTTACGGTACGTCCCTGCAGTCAATCATTGGCTGTAATACCAACAGTCACAACCTTGATGGGATGGAGGGACGGCTTCATATGCCAGAATTGGGGCAATAACTAGCCTTACATATCTGGTTCTTAGTACATCTAATAATGTAGTAAAAAGGGGGGCTGCTAATTCTTTTTGGTTTTAAGAGTGATCATACCCTAGGGATAATAGACTAGATCCCCAAGGCTACATACAGCACCTGAAACCAGGTGCTTAAACCAAATTGGTCATCAAGAGTGTGTGGTCACCACTAGCCAGGACAAATCACTGATGATCGCAGCAGAAGTAACCATAGCTGATCGCCCAATCATTTGCCGCCATCCGAAAATACGCCATCCAATTGTTGGGAGGACAGACCGATACATGGTGCATTTGATAGTGCATACCCAGCTGAATTGGAACACTCCAGTAAATCACAGATAATAAAAGGGTAGTCCAGTTTACACTATAACAGACTCAACTAGATTTCAAAGACCCAGGATAAAAGAATGATACTAGACTTTAAAAATTCCAGCTGGATATTTGTGTAATAAATAAATTATGATCTAATTAGCATTACTGAAATCGTTAGTTCAAATATTACCAAAAAAGACAGGGGAGATAGCCAGGGTCAGGTTAAGAGGAAAGTGGAGCACACGTGTATATTCCTCAAAATTGGATTGGCTGAATGGATGGACCATAACTGACTAGTAGTGTTTATGTACTTATTATAGGTATTATTGGTATGGATTTGTGGGTACTGGCTAGTAATATATCTGGTGCATTTATATTAAATACAGTGTATATCTTTCTAAATATCATTGACTGATTGTCCACTTATACGGTGTCCATTTTAGGACATCATCAGGTATCGGTTATCAGGTGTCAGGTATTGGGTATCAGGTATCAGGCATTGGTTATCAGGCATCGGGTATCAGGTATCTGGTGTCAGGTATCAGATATCGGGTGTCAGGTATCATATTTTGTGTATTAAGCTGGCCATACACTAAGCAAACATTAAATAGGTTAGACATTAGACAGATTAGCAAAATGTGACCTAGCTTTTGGGGAATAACATTAAAAGTTTTTTTAATAGAGGTGGACAACCAGTAAGTGAAGATAAATGTGTGTAAGAGTAGGCACCTGTATCTGTGTGGGGGTTGGAGGTATTAGTGTTTGCATTTACGACTATGAAACTAATTGTTTTGATGACATGACCCTTAGGCTGAGGCCACACTGCATAGCGTTATCGCACACTATTGTGTGCGTGATTCTTGTGCGTTTTGCGCATGCATTTTCGCAATATTGCGTTACCAAAACGCTAACGGACGCGCAATTGCATGCGCATCGGAAATCGCAGGAATTTTCGCGTTCCCGCAATTTCCATTTTAGAGAAAATCTCAGGCGCAATTGCGAGCATGAAACACTTGCGAAAAACGTGCTAGTGTGGCCTAGCCCTTAAACCTCGAAATATCTATATTAGAAGATTGTACCCTTTATGGGAAAAAAATATCCTGCTGGAAATAAGCACCATCTATTGCATGTAAAAGTCTGCACACGTTCCTAAATGTACAGAAAAACACATCTTTGTGTCATTCCTCAAGTTTCATGTATCAGTCGGGTATCATTTATCAGTTATCAGAGTCGGGTATCATTCATCAGGCATCAGTCAGGTATCATTCATCAGGCATCAGTCAGGTATCATTCGTCAGGCATCATTCATTCGTCAGGCATCATTCATTCGTCAGGCATCAGAGTCCGGCATCATTCATCGGGTGTCAATCAGGTATCATTCATCAATGATATCTGATGGCTGATAACTAATTCCTGACTCTGATACATGATTAATGATACCTGAATTTGATAAGTGATTTTGATGCCTGATGAATGATACCTGACTCTGATACCCAATGAATGATGTGTGACTCTGATACCTGATGAATAATACTTAATGAATGAATGATACCTAATGAATAACACTGATAGCTGACTTTGATACCTGATGAATGATACATGAAACATGAGGAATGACACAAAGATGTTTTTTTTTTCTGTACATTTTATGACGTGCAGACTTTTACATGCAATAGATGGTGCTTATTTCCAGCTTTATTTCTTACTTTATTTTTTTTTGAAATTTCTTTCACTTGAAAATCTAAATTACTGTCCTTTCTATTTCTTTGTCTTCTTTTATTTAAAAAAAAAACACACTTTTTGATTATTGATCAAAATTAGTTTTTTGACTATAGTTAGCCTTTAGGTATTGCTTCCATAGGAATGGAAAGGTAGGTCAGTAGCTGGGGGTACTTGTGTCTGTTTTTATTTAAGCCTTTTTACTGACCAATTAATTGACATTCTGTAAATATATATATTCATTGGTACAGAAAAAATACATCTGTGTCATTCCTCATGTTTCAGGTTTCATGTATCATTCATTGTGTATCATTCATCGTCTATTGGAGTTAGTTATCATTCCTCATTTATTGGAGTCAGGTATCATTCATCAGTTATCAAAGTTAGGTAACATTCATTGGGTATCAAAGTCAGGCATCATTCATCGTTTATCGGAGTCAGGTATTATTTATCAGGTATCAGTCAGGCATCATTCATCAAGTATCGGGTATTCATCAGGTATCATTCATCATGTATCAGAGTCGGGTATCATTCATCATGTATCAGAGTCGGGTATCATTCATCTGTATCAGAGTCGGGTATCATTCATCATGTATCAGAGTCGGGTATCATTCATCATGTATCAGAGTCGGGTATCATTCATCATGTATCAGAGTCGGGTATCATTCATCATGTATCAGAGTCGGGTATCATTCATCAGGTTTCAAAGTCGGGTATCATTCATCATGTATCAGAGTCGGGTATCATTCATCAGGTTTCAAAGTCAGACAGTCGGGTATCATTACAATGATATCTGATACCTGACTCTGATGTCTGACTTTGAAACCTGATGAATGATGCCCTGACTCTGATGCCTGACTTTGGTACCTGATGAATGATACATGACTCTGATACCTGATGAATGATGCGACTCTGATGCCTGACTTGGTACCTGATGTGATACTGACTCTGACTACCGATATGATACCTGACTCTGATACAGATGAATGATACATGACTCTGATACCTGATGATTGATACCTGACTCTGATACCTGATGATTGATACCTGACTCTGATACATGATGATTGATACCTGACTCTGATACATGATGATTGATACATGATGATTGATACATGATGATTGATACCTGATGATTGATACCTGATGAATGATACCTGATGAATGATACCTGATGAATGTACCTGATGAATGATACCTGACTCGATGCTGAGTACCTGACTCTGATGCATGATGAATGATCCTGACTCTGATGCATGAGATGACATCTGCATGAGATATGCTGACTCTATGCATATGAATGATACCTGACTCTGATCAGATGAATGATACCTGACTCTGATGCATGATGAATGATACCTGACTCTGATGCATGATGAATGATACCTGACTCTGATGCATGATGAATGATACCTGACTCTGATGCATGATGAATGATATGACTCTGAGCATGATGAATATACCTGACTCTGATGCATGATGATGATACCTGACTCTGATGCATGATGAATGATACCTACTCTGATGCATGATTGAATGATACCTGACTCTGATGCTGATGAATGATACCTGACTCTGATGCATGATGAATGATACCTGACTCTGATGCATGAAACATGAGGAATGACACAAAGATGAGTTTTCTGTACATTTAGGGACATGTGCAGACTTTTACATGCAAAGATGTGCTTACTTTCAGCTTTATTATTTATTTTTTTATATATTATATATATATATATATATTATATATATATATATAATATATATATAAATAAATTTTTTTTTTTTTTTTTTTAATTTGGCTTGAAAAGTAAATTACTGTCTTTCTATTTTAGCTAGCTAAGGAATCGGTGGAAGCGTTACTGCATTATCGGCAAATATCAGGATATTTTTTCCCATAAAGGGTACAATCTCCCAATATGAATATTTCGAGGTTTAAGGCTAGGCCAACTAGCGCGTTTTTCGCGCGTTTGCGCACGCGTTGATTGCGTCTGCGATTTCGTTAAAATGGAAATCATATTTTGCGTTTTGGTAATGCATGTGTTCACCATTTTTGGTGCGTTAACGCATGCGTTTGCATAACGCACAAGAATAGCGCGCGAAAAACGCTCGCGATTGTGTACACGATTCCTGCGCGTTGCAGTGTGGCCTCAGCCTAAGGGTCATGTCATCAAAACAATTAGTTTCATAGTCGTAAATGCAAACACTAATACCTCCACCCCCACACAGATACAGGTGCCTACTCTTACACACATTTATCTTCACTTACTGGTTGTCCACCTCTATTAAAAAAACTTTAATGTTATTCCCCAAAAGCTAGGTCACATTTTGCTAATCTGTCTAATGTCTAACCTATTTAATGTTTGCTTAGTGTATGGCCAGCTTAATACACAAATATGATACCTGACACCACCCGATATCTGATACCTGACACCAGATACCTGATACCCGATGCCTGATAACCAATGCCTGATACCTGATACCCATACCTGACACCTGATACGATACCTGATGATGTCCTAAAATGGACACCGTATAGTGGACAATCAGTCAATGATATTTAGAAAGATATACACTGTATTTAATATAAATGCACCAGATAATTACTAGCCAGTACCCACAAATCCATACCAATAATACCTATATAAGTACATAAACACTACTAGTCAGTTAGGTCCCCATTCAGCCAATCCAATTTTGAGGAATTACACGTGTGCTCCACTTTCCTCTAACCTGACCCTGGCTATCTCCCCTGTCTTTTTGGTAATATTTGAACTAACGATTTCAGTAATGCTAATTAGATCATAATTTATTTATTACACAAATATCCAGCTGGAATTTTTAAAGTCGTATCATTCTTTTATCCTGGGTCTTTGAAATCTAGTTGAGTCTGTTATAGTGTAAACTGGACTACCCTTTTTCCATAGGTTGAAATATAGATTGTTCCATAGGTTGTAATATAGATTGTTCCATAGGTTGTTTTATAAATTGTTCCACAGGCTGTAATATAGATTGTTCCATAGGTTGTAATATAGATTGTTCCATGGGTTGTAATATAGATTGATCCATGGGTTGAAATATAGATTGTTACATAGGTTGCAATACAGATTGATCCATAGGCTGAAATATATGTAATATATTTATATAGATTGATACATAGGTTGAAATAAGGTTAGAATAAATTGTTCCATAGGTTGTAATATAGATTGTTCCATAGGTTGTAATATAGATTGTTTTATAAATTGTTCCATAGGTTGTAATATAAATTGTTCCATAGGTTGTAATATAGATTGTTCCATAGGTTGTAATATAGATTGTTCCATGGTTTGTAATATAGATTGATCCACAGGTTGAAATATACATTGTATTGATCCATAGGTTGAAATATAGATTGTTCCATAGGTTGCAATACAGATTGATCCATAGGTTGAAATATAGATTGTTCCATAGGTTGTAATATAGATTGTTGAATGAATGAACTATAGCGTTACATAGCTAGAGCTGTGTAGATTTCTAGAATATATAGTTTGTGGGGGGTATTTCTGAGTTGCGGGTGTTTTTTGTTGGTTTGTGGCAAAATTAGTCATGGACCTATCTGCTATTATTTGATTGTGACATGTATGGTTCACAGATTTGGACTGGAGGGGAATGGATTTTAAAATTCCCTCCAAAATAGGAACCGACCTTGGTCGCGAACCAAGTCCACCCCCTCTAGAGACCATGCCGTCCCCTTTTCTGACAAAGGATAAAATAGGAACTGGGACTCAGCTCATCATTAGTCATAACATCTTCAATAACATCTAGCCAACAGACCAGACCATATTGGCTTCAGCAGGAACTATTATTTGGACTTTTCCCATAACTGGACTAACAAGCTCTGGACTCTGCTCATGGACATTTCAGACGCCCATTACCTTAATTATTCATTCTTTTATCTTTTCTACTCTCACCTGTGTGTTAACCTTTTTATGTTCAGTAAATTATTTGTTTTTCTTTATATTTTTAAATCAACTATTTTTGTCACTTTTAATAAATGATTAAAACATTTATAGGCTATTGTCCTATTCTGAGTAATCCCAAAACTAACCTGTGTCTTCCAGTACTATAGAGAAGTATTGTTTAGGTATATAGGTATACTGTATAATTGTGTATAGAATATTAGGGGTGAATAGCCAATTTCTTACGGTTGTTAGAATAGGGGGTGCGGATACCCCATAGATAGAGGTAACAGGTCATTCCCACTGTTTTCTCTCTGAATGTGGTGGCTGCGAGTATATTGATATTTAGTAATATTAATTGTGTAGTATCTCTCATTTGTTCACTAACCCCACCGGGTCCAATCTGTTCTGTCCGCCTGTCGGTTGCTTGGAGTGTGTTTTCCCGGTGCTGATAGGTGGTTGGGCGTCGCGGCCTGAGGGTTTGTGACACTATCTATCCCAGTGAGACTGGCTATATACCCTACCCCCCAACCTATTTAAAATCTCCTCCAACCCTCTAACCCATTTTCTCCCCTAAAACGCTGCCCCCATCAGTGAGGTGCAACCCATCCCTACTAAAGAGCCTGTACCGACAGCAAAGTCTGCCCAGTTCTCTATAAACCCAAACCTTTCTTCCTTACAACCACCCTTTTAAGCCATGCATTAATGCTCCTAAGTCCTGCTGACTCCCTGGCTAGCACGTGCTGCGGTAGTATTTCTGAAAACACACCCTGGAGGTTCTTGCTTTTAACTTGGCCCCTAGCTCTTGGAAATCATGTTAAAGGACCTCGCCTCCTCCTCCTTTAACTTTGTCAAAGGCACCAATGTGAACCAAGACTGCAGCCCCACCCAATAATCTGTCTACACGATATCCACCACATGCCAACCTAGCACAGGCAGTAACACCTATCTATCTTCCTTATAATGGAGACCACTACCAACCTGCCTAGCATTCCTGATCTTAATTTCCTCCTCCCTTGTATCAGAGATGGCAGTCCCCTGGGTGCTCAAGGGACTAGCCCCCTCCATACAACGCTAATTTCAATCAACCTCCACTTCATCACCTAAGCGGCAAATCTGTTGGGATGGCATATGGGAAGAAGCAACCCTACCCTTCCCGTCACCCACTTCCCTCTAGTAACCCTAACAAAACAACTACCTCACTCCTCCCCCTCAACCTTCCCTGTCCCATCCACCCCCATCTATACTGGCCTCAGCCGTGCCTGCTGTCCCCCCAGATTTGCAAATCCCTGCAATGCTGCAAGCTGCCCCCTTAACTCTCCACCTCCGCTTCCAAACGGCAACCCACTCACACCTGACAAGGTCCCCCCGGAACGTCTGCTCCGGTTCCTATACATGTGGCAGATGCACATTTCATGGTACCTAACAAAAATGCCCTTCTATACACAACGCCATGCCCAGTGACACACCAAACCTTTTTTTTATTGCCCTTTTTGTTTTCAATGTCCGTCTTTTTCTATGTCCTTGAGATCAAGGTCCTTAGAACAGGGACTTTATACACGTTCCACTCACAGGAAACTTCCTTTTGTTAGGTCCAACACCACAGGTCCAACCAATTGAATCCTATTTAACTAATAGGCCCCAGTCCCCCACACCAATTAGTGCAAGAGCCACTTATTAAGACTTTTTTAACACACCTTTCACAACCTGTTTGCAATTACAACGGTGCAATACTAGAATATATAAGCCCAGTGCACCCCTTTAACTGGAAGAAAGAAAGATTAATCTTCTTACTTCCACCCAAGTCCTTAACACAGCCAAAACCATCCTTATTTTCAAACTTTCACACACACCATACAACCATCAAATGATTTAACGTCCTTTTTCTCTATGTCTTTAGATCAAGGTCCTAGAGCAAGTGACTTTATACACATTCCACTCACAGGAAACTTCCTTTTGTTAGGTCCAAACCACAGGTCCAACCAATGTGAATCCTATTTAACTATAGGCCCCCAGTCCCCCACACCAATTAGTGCAAAGCCACTTATTAGACTTTTTTTAACCCTTTCACAACCTGTTTTGCAATTACAACAGGTGCAATACTAGAATATAGAAGCCCAGTGCACCCCTTTAACTGGAAGAAAAGAAGATTAACTTCTTATCTGCACCACACACAGTCCTGCACCCAAAGTCCTTAACACAGCACAAACCCATCCTTATTTCAAACTTTCACCACACACCATACAACCATCAAATGATTTAACGTTCCTTTTTCTATGTCCTTTAATCAAGGTCCTTTAGAGCAAGTGACTTTATTACACATTCCACTCACAGGAACTTCCTTTTGTTAGGTCCAAACTTTGTACAACATAAGCTGTATTTCATATTAAACAGTATGGCTATAGAACTCACAGGTTTTCAGTAACCTCTCACCTCTTACTCAAGCGTATTGCATTATATGCATCCTTGGTTTAATTTGGACTAAGAATAGCATGTCTTATCTGTTGTATTCAATTAGATCAACTGGACTTGAAATGTAGTTCTTGAAGACGATTCGCTAGTCATCCGACTGGCTTTCTCAATTCAAATGACTTGTACAAGAATCTGTGGCAATTATGTACCCTGGAAAATCCCAATTAGCATATCACAGCCAGTGTTTAGGGTGTGATTAGATAGTGGCTAAGAGGTGTTATAGGAACGCCCAGAGTAAGGTGTTAAAACAGCATTGTACATGGCAGACAGTTGGTTGTCGAACCCCCCCCACCTCTATTTAGGCTTGGTTTCTTTATTTTCACATAAATGGCCTCCTTAACACCTCTCTTGAACCATCGTCACGTTCCTTCGCCAGTATGTTAACATTACAATCTTCAAAGGTATGTCCTTTATCCTTAGATGCAGATACACGGCTGAGTCCTGACCCGAGGAATTGGCTCTTCTGTGCTGGGCCATACGTTGATGCAGTTGCTGTTTGGTCTCCCCCACATACAAATCAGGTTCAAAAGAGTGTTAAGGAGGCCATTTAGTGAAATAAAGAAACCAAGCCTAAATGAGGTGGGGGGTTCAACCAACTGTCTGCCATGTACAATGCTGTTTTAACACTTACTCTGGGCGTTCCTATAACACCTCTTAGCCACTATCCAATCACACCCTTAACACCTGGCTGTGATATGCTAATTGGGTTTTCCGGGTACATAATTGCCACAGATTCTTGTACAAGTCATTCTGAATTGAGAAAGCCAGTCGGATACTAGCGAAACGTCTTCAAGAACTACATTTCAAGTCCAGTTGATCTAATTGAATACAACAGATATACCATGCCCTGGATGAATGAGAACCTTCACAAGCACAATAGCATGTCTTTGCTACATACTTAGGGTTTTGTGACTATAGGTTTATATATATATATATATATATATATTATATATATATTTTTCTTCTCTGGCCTCTATTAAAAAACGCAGATTAGCGGACTCTGCTATGCAACATGGGAATTGCAGTCCCGGGGTTCCCCTCTGATTGGATGTTACTCTATTGTTTTTTTTTTTTTGTATATACATTAATTGGCCCTACTTACCTCATAGGGAGCTTTATAGAGGATTAGGAAGTTACTTTATGCATTGATATTGGTATCTTTCCTTCATGCTTTTTAACTTTGAATATAATGTTCCGTTTTTATATGTCTCTTATATTAACTGTTTTCTGTTCCTCTCACTGCTAGACACTAGCCGACTACGTCAGGATCCCTCCCCCGTTGTGGTGGGGTCTTGACCACGGGGGCTTTTTAAAGCTGGCAGTGAGGAACTATTGTTAGCCTATGATTAATGGCGTCAGTCGGCCCAAAACGCGTCAGGCTTTTTGTATACTAACTGCTTCCAAAGCTATGAATAAAAAGCTTTTACTTAAACTATCGATCCAGAATTGTTTTTTTCTCCGGTGGGTGCTACCTATATCTTCTTGAATTGTGTGCTCTACACACCAGTTTTTACATATATTTTAAAGGGTAGTCCACCCTTAAAATCATTTTTTAATAATATTCCTCCTGTCCCCCCCAGCCCCAACTGCTAATATTTTAACTCTTAGAAAGATCCCCAAACTTTACTTACCTCCCCTCTTTCCTCCGCCACGCTGCCGGCCCTCTGCTTGCGAGAAAACGGCAGCCAATCACGGACGCGGCTGCCGGGTATCATTTAGGCGGGGGAAAGAGGGAAGGTAATGTAAAGTTTGGGGAGCTTTCTAAGAATAAAATGGAGCGTTTGGGGCTTGGGGGACAGGGGGATCATATATTAAGGGTTTTACACTAGGGGGAGGGAGAGGGAGGGAGGGGGAGAAGGGCTGCAGTACGCATGCAAACTTCTCCCAGGGACAGGTAGGTGGCAGAGTCCTATATGGACTCTGCTATCCTCGGTGGGCAGTTTTTGGGACTTTGGGGGGGGGGACTACAGGAGAACCTTATGGAGCTGGGATGTGAGGTAAGGATTAAACTACACTACACAATGGGGCCAGTATTGGTGGGGATTATAGTTTTGGGGGTGGACATGCCCTAGAGGATTGGCCATCCTTGTTTGTATTTATCTACATTTTTTTTATTGAACTGCCATTTTACACCAATATATTTTACCTATATTTCTATTGCCTTCATACTATTTACCCAGGGACATTCTAGGAGCATTTTACCCTTGTCATTCAGATAAATGAGATATAATAATTTATCGATTTATTATGAATTTTGTGATTCCTGTACAACATTTTTCTTGATGAATTTTAGGATATATATTACTTGTTGATTGTACTCTATTCATGAATTAGAGCTCTTTCATTGATCGTAGGGGTCTTGCATACAGTATCAATTAGTGTTTTGTATATACAGTGGGTCAATTTGTAGGAGCCACCTAATCACTACATCTCAGGATGCTTTATTTGTTCTTTTTAGGCAATACATTAAAATTGTACTACTGTGTGTATTTAATATGCATATTCTCTTGGTCTGACAGAAAAAAAAAGGTCACACAAGTTTACATCCAGCTGACAGTTTTAATTTTATATTTTTATAAAAATGCATTTTTAACAGTTATTTAGGTTTAAAATCAGAATCAAATAAATCTGAAAAATACCCCAGTGTTAAAAGCATTATGATTAATAATTACCTGGACTAGATGTCCCATTCACTGGATGGTGTGTTTCCTGGGACTGAAAAATAAAGAGAATCTAATGATACAGTAAAAAGGAAGTTATACTCATATCTTCAATACTAGAATTATGCCATATCTCGTTAGGTTTAATTACCTACAATGAATCCTTTTCATAAAAGTTATTTATTTCCTTCCTCTCCCTGCAATACCCACACATCTAAGATGAGATTGTGGTTTAAGGAGCAGCTGTGATTTTAATATTGTAATATAACCGTTCTGTTTAACGGGAGCTAAATTTCATTAAAAGAAACAATTGCATTTTATATACAGCCATATTCTTATTCTCTAATTACCTATACTGTAGTAAACTAATGATAAAATATGCCCTAAGAAACCTCCTTTAAAAAGAATGGCTAATAAAAAATATTAAAAGCCTTACTTAAAATCAAATCTTTATAGAACATGTACAGTGAATAATGTAATGTAAGAGGCTGCGTACACTCATTGGGATCCTTCATCCCGACATTCTGCTCGACACTTGCGACTGTCAGCCCAGATGAAGGACGATCAGTCACGGCAAAGTAGCCGGGCCGCAAGTTTGCAGTGAGTCGGTAGTCCATAGAGGACTGTGTGATCTGCGGTGGTTTTCCGACCTGTCCAATCTACCATTTTTCCGATTTGGATGAGCGTACGGACGATGCCGGTCATGGCAGCCTGAAAAGACTATCCATTATTTGTGGCTGATTCACCCAATACACTAAGGGGGCTATACAATTTTCTTCGCACGCACCTCACCTGCCTGAGTTCCCACAATGCAAAAATCCTGTGCGAGATTTTGTACATCGCGGATCTCTGCCAGTAATGCGCCGGCTAACGCCTCCTATTCAGTGACGTAAAGTTCACACGCTAAATGTAGCGCAAAACATTACTAAGGGTGCATCGCCTGCGCCCCGCTTTCCCGACCATTCACAGAAATGGCGCAGGCAACAAACTCTGTGTAAAACCCTCACTAATCCGATAATAAATCGAGTTTTACACTGACTTGGGCATCTTGCGCCCAATATTGCATTGCCTCCTAAAAGTCAGTTGGCCAGCACAAAATATTGATGGTGTGTGTACCCAGCTTTAGGGATGCGTATGGATGTGAGAAAACATTTTAAAGAATTTTTCTAATTTACTCTTCCTTCCGCCGCAAATCTCAGTTGGGTCACGGCTTGAAACCATAGCCGTGGCATCATTAAGTTTGCATGATAACGTGTGTGTGCATGAGGACGCCTCAACATACACACATTTTTGTACTTCCTGTGGTCTGCACATTTCAGAGCTACTGTACAACCTGAACCAGAAATCCCAGCAGAATCTCAAAATGAGGAAATCTATCAAATTTGTAGTCCTTGTTTTCCTCGCTTTTGTGTGATACATTTTTCAGTATGCTGCTTTGAAATATGCTATATAGCTGATGGCAAAAGTATTAGAGAAAAAACTTTTTTTTTTTTGTTTAGATTGGAGGCTGAATTTTCAGATTACTCCTTGTACTAGTAAATTCCTTAGAATGGTGTAATATAGTACCCCCCCCAGTAAATATAAGGATATTAGAAGTTACCAAGAGTTCCAGGACCATATACAAGCACAAGGCCACAGGCTAAAGTGCTTTTTAAAGTGCCCCCCTTGCCCTGCATACACAACTATGGAGTCTGCTCTATTATCCCCCCTACCTGCTCTGGTCAAACGCTTTGCCGATAATGGATATTTTTTTCCAGGGTTTGAAACACCCCTTCCTTCGGCATTTAAATGGAGCCAACCCCCCCAGGCTTTTATCTTGGAAAGGACAGCTAATGATTTCCAAGGACATGCAAACCCTAAGATCTTTATAGTAACTTACCTCCCTGTGGTCCCTAGAAAATTCCCAAAATGCAGTTTTCTGCATTTTTGCAGAAAATTACTTTTCGCTGCTTTACAAATACTTGGATATTTTTTTTGTCACAAAGTGCAGTCAAGTGCATTTTCATAAATGTTTGCCTCGTTATAAATAGTAATAAACAGAAAAACAACATGTATGCTCCTTAGTCTGACCACTTACCAGTAGCGTTTGATGAGCCGTTTGCAGAATTCATAGTAGTGGACTTGGGATACTCATTGTTCTGGGAAGGAGTGGTACTGTTTTTGTTAAAGCTGTTGAGGAAAAGTATGGTGTATGATTTCAGGGCCAATTACTTACAGTGGCTACCCAAGCCGATTCCTTTTTGGGCTGTACAAGTTTGTGCCGCAAAACATTTTAACATAGTGATGCCATTGACTGCCACATGTCCTACAGGGGCATTGGCCATATTTTTCACTATACCCTTGTGTTTTAAAACTGTAATGTTGGACACACACAACAAAACCTACAGGGATTTAGATACAACCGTTTTATTATAAATAATCTCATATCTGATAATTAATCTCCATAGTGGTCATTTTTGGTCTGCAAATGTAATACGAAATTTAAAATGGCTATAAAATAAATAATAGATCATGCTATTCACAAATATTAATGACAGCTCTTATTCCCTGAAAACCCTCTGACCCATAACGGACTTTTTAAAGTCCAGCCCCATGCTCAAGCTCAGGGCCAGCCTTTGATATGGTGGTGTAGGGGGGCGCCAGCCGGGAGTCTTAGGTCACGGCCTGTAGGTCAAAGTTATGCATCAGTGCCACAGCCCACCTAGTTACGATCCTGCAGATCATGCCCTGCAGCACACATAATCCTTACTTAAGATCTTTGTATGCTGTGCTGTTTCTGTCTGTGCATTTATATGTTACGTAATGATGTACACATGACATATACAAGCACGCACTAAGATACTGAAAGACAGGGCAAGTGGGGGACTTGATCTGAAGCAGGCCAAGGCAAGCAGCATTCAACAGCATATTGCATGTGTGCATGTGTGTTTTTGAGGGGTGCTAGGCGCCAGTAACAATCTTGCACAGGGTGCTATTTATCCTAAGGCCGGCCTTGCTCAAGCTCATAACCACAATATATCATAGACCATTACTGATTATTATTAAATCCCTTGTGTGTCTTACTCTCAACAATATAGTAGTGCAGAGGACCGACTATACATCCCCTATAAACAAAAGCATCTAACTCCATAGACGGAGAAGCTTGAATTGTTCCTCATCTAGCACCACACACAGGGTTTATTATTAAACCATCAGCCCCTAATACCAGCCCTTAGATATTAAGATAGATATCTGTCAAATAATGGATGATCTGGCATCTATTAAAACATTATCTTAATTGGACATAATAATATTAGTATATTAAAAAACTCCCCCCCTACACACTGATAAAAACACTTAAAAAGATGCCCCTGATGGAGTGTTTCAATGGTGTTTACGCACAGTTCAGAGTTTCCGATCCATGGGCCAGACCATTAACAGCATTGTAAAGTACCAAGTGTATGGATGAAATTAAACTTTCACAAAGCACGGTATATATATTCTTATTGCACTTATTCGTGTTTGTTCCAATCCTGCTCCCAGTGTGTCTGGGCTGCACAAACATAGACAGTAGTACAAACTGGTTAATCCGGAACTCAGCTGGGACTTACAGTTCCTCCGTCTTCACCCGTCTAAGTCACGATCCTGCCACAGCGCTCGAGCGTCACCAGCACCTACTGCCATGTTATTGTGGTCCAATTACCCCTAACACCCTCCATCAGGTAATCCGCACACTGTGTTTTGTGCAATAAAATACTATTTTTTAATAGCATGCCAGCATCTTCCATTTCTTTGACCGATATGGTGTTCAAGCTCATAACTAGCTTACTAAATTGCTGAAGGGGATATGAACAAATATATCCATTACACAAACTACCCTTTAGTTTCCATGAGGCATCTAGGAGCAGAACAGGCATATGCTAATGATTCTAAGGAAAAGGTAAGGTATATCAACAAATTTTGTAAAAGATGTATTTATGCAGATTTCTCAGCAAACAATTCTGTGGTACAGGGGATTTCTCCAAGTGCATGCACTGACAAGTGCCTTTGTTTGGGTCTGCAGCTCAAAACCAGGACCCCCATTGGCCCTTTGAAGAGCCCTTGGGGCTTCTTCTTTCTTCCCAGCCAGCGACACTGTGGTCAGAATTCTTGAAAATCCTCGAGTTACTATATTTTTGTTAAGCTAATAATGGGTAGCTAACTATACAACCATCTCCAAAGATGGTTAAAACGCTTACTGGAATTTGTCATTTGTTTGTCTAGATGCACCAATAGTTGCGGTTTTTAAATTTAATCTCGGCCTTTATTTTGTTGGTACTATGCCTTTAATCCAATTCGCAAGTAATGAGCACTCAGAACCTTTTAAGTATCTTTTATTGTGACAAGGTGTGCACCCTAGGGTATCTCCACTGGTAGTAAAAAAAAAATTGGTATTCATTTATACTGAAGAACAGGAGGTAAGGAACTCCCGGCTTAGTACTCTATGCACAAGTGCGATGCACGTAGAATACATAATAATATAGCAATATACTACTAAGCCAAAATAAAAACCAAGAACCTTTGTGATGTTATCTATTCCTAACCTGATAGTGAACTGTAGGGTAGAGGCAAGGAACGTGGTAGAAGTAAAGTATGGCATAACTCACTTATGAGGAGAGAATGGCCTTAAAATCATTACGCTCTGATAATCAATTTTAATCAGGAATGCAGACAGGGAGGGTTGGAAGTAGTATTGAACAAGGAGGCTATTAACAGGAGCTCTCCGACAGTTATGGGATACTTCCATTTGTGAACCCTACACCTAAATGTAAGCAGTATTTGGATGAATAGTCTTGGGGTATGGAGATAGGGGTTATCAATAAAGTTATGTATAAGAAACTAGTTTGTCTACCCAATCATACCCTAATTTCATTATGTCACTAAAGTTCATAAGAGAATTTCGACTGAAGGGAAGGCTGATAGAAGCAGGTATTACTCCCTTAAAGGTTGTGAAGGTTCTCATTCATCCAGGTCATGGTATATCTGTTGTATTCAATTAGATCAACTGGACTTGAAGAGTAGTTCTTGAAGACGTTTCGCTAGTCATCCGACTGGCTTTCTCAATTCAATGACTTGTAAAAAATCTGTGGCAATTATGTACCCTGGAAAATCCCAATTAGCATATCAAGCCAGGTGTTAAGGGTGTGATTGGATAGTGGCTAAGAGGTGTTATAGGAACGCCCAGAGTAAGTGTTTAAAACAGCATTGTACATGGCAGACAGTTGGTGTCGAACCCCCCCACCTATTGGTTTCTTTTATTTCTCACATAAATGGCCTCCTTAACCGCCTCTCTTGAACCAGTCACGTTCCTTCGCCAATATGTTAACATTAAATCCACCAGAAGGCATTACAAGCTTTCACAGAACACATTATGCGGTAGACCAAAACATTAAATTCACAAGGGAAGAGGTACAAAAACCACAAACTGGCTTCTGGACTGCTTGGTAGAAGTTAGAAAAATGGTAAACTGGAAGTAGAGGTTTACAGAAAACCACACACAACAGATCATTTTTGATGTTTGACTCCACCACCCTTTAGATCACAGCTGGGTGTCATCAGAACCCGCACACAGACCGAGAACATCCCCACTAGCACGAGGCGAAGCTAAGAAATAAAACATCTCAAGGAGCCATTAGATCTTGTGGATATCCAGACTGGGGCTTTGTCAAAAGAAGTAGAAGGAAAGAAAAGAACACGATACCAACAGTGAAGGGAAAAGCAAGACAGGAGGAAGAACATGGTCATCCCATATGTAGCAGGGGTCTCCGAGAAATTAAGAAGATTTTCAAAAAACATCGTATCCCTGTCTGCTTTAAACCGAACACACACCTGAGCGCAATTGGTACATCCCCAAGACCCAATACCAAAACAAGAAAAGCGACATCATATACGCGTGCAGTAAGAATGCTCTGATTTGTATGTGGGGGAGACCAAACAGCAACTGCGTCAACGTATGGCCCAGCACAGAAGAGCCATTCCTTGGGTCAGGACCAGCGCCGTGTACCTGCTCTTAAGGATAAAGGACATACCTTTGAAGATTGTAATGGTAATATAATTGGCGAAGGATGTGACTGGTTCAAGAGAGGTGTCCTTGAAATCATTAGCCGTCCTTTCCAAGATAAAAGCCAGGGGGGTTGGCTCCATTTAAATGCCGAAGGAAGGGGTGTTTCAAACCCTGGAAAAAATATCCATTATCGGCAAAGCCGTTTGACCAGAGCAGGTAGGGGGATAATGAGCAGACTCCATAGTTGTGTATGCAGGGCAAGGGGGGCACTTATATAAAGCACTTTAGCCTGTGGCCTTGTGCTGTATATGGTCCTGGAACTCCTTGGTAACTTCTAATATCCTTATAATTTACTATGGGGGTACTATATATTACACCATTCTAAGGAATTCACTAGTACAAGGAGTACTTGAAAATTCAGCCTCCAATCTAACAAAAAAAAAAAGTTTTTTCTCTAATACTTTTGCCATCAGCTATATAGCATTATTTCAAAGCAGCATACTGAAAAATTATCACACAGAAGCGAGAAACAAGGACTACAACATTTGATAGATTTCCTCATTTTGAGATTCTGCTGGGATTTCTGGTTCAGGTTGTACAGTAGCTCTGAAATGTGCAGACCACAGGAAGTACAAAATGTGTGTATGTTGAGGCGTCCTCATGCACACACTTATCATGCAAACTTTAATGTTTTAGAATGCTCTGATTTGTATGTGGGGAGACCAACAGCAACTGCATCAACGTATGGCCCAGCACAGAAGAGCCAATTCCTCGGGTCAGGACTCAGCCGTGTATCTGCATCTTAAGGATAAAGGACATACCTTTGAAGATTGTAATGTTAACATACTGGCGAAGGAACGTGACTGGTTCAAGAGAGGTGTTAAGGAGGCCATTTATGTGAAAATAAAGAAACCAAGCCTAAATAGAGGGGGGGGGTTCGACACCACCTGTCTGCCATGTACAATGCTGTTTTACACCTTACCTGGGGCGTTCCTATAACACCTCTTAGCCACTATCTAATCACACCCTTAACACCTGGCTGTGATATGCTAATTGGGATTCTCCAGGGTACATATGCCACAGATTCTTGTACAAGTCATTCTGAATTGAGAAAGCCAGTCGGATGACTAGCGAAACGTCTTCAAGAACTACATTTCAAGTCCAGTTGATCTAATTGATACAACAGATACATTTCTGAAATAATTTTGGGGTTGGAACAGTTTAGGTCTCCTTCTAGTTATTGGAAAGGGGCATAAGGTACAGTGTGTTTTATTGTTCTATACAGTTATGCTACAGCTGGTTTTTTTTTTCCCAAGGATTTTTGGAGGTTCCTATAAAATACGCCAGTAACAGGGGGGATGCGTTATGGTGTATGTACAGTAAATGGTTATATGTATTGCACTAACATCTGCTTTATCTTTCAAGCTGTGCCGAAAAAACACTGGAGACTGAAAGCACCTAGGGGCATATTTATAGAGGTAGTTAACTTTTCGCGGCCTTTATTCCCGCCATTTTTACAAAAATCGCGTTTTCCGCGATTTATAAATGGGCGGAAACCGGCAGCAAAAAGTTAACGAATCGTTAACTTTTTGCAGCTATCTGAACAGTATACTTGAAGGTGGCAAAAACGGGCAAGATTCCCCCCTGGATGGCTTCCAGCCCCGGCGACACACCAGCTCTGCTGAGGCCGCCAACCCCCGAGAGGTACCCCTGCAGCCGCCAGGGGTACCCCTGGTGGGCGCTGGTGACCTCAATGAGGCCGATGTTGCCGGCGTCTTGATCATCGCGACGTCTTCGGGCTGGCGACACACCAACCCCACTGAGGTCTGCTGGCACTGAAAGGGTTAAAGGGCATCTATAGTGGGAAAATGAACCTTTTTTTCTTGCTTTCCATGTGTTTTATAATTCCCCCCAACCCCCAGAGTGTCTGTATTTTCTTAGTTTCCCTCTCTGTCCTGAGATACACAAGTTTAAAGAATACATGATTGCTCATCTACTCCTACTTGCACTGTCAATCAAATCCCTGTGCCCCCACCATTGTGGTATGAATTAACAAATTCCAGCGTTACATAGCTGAAGGATGTGATTTCAGGAATATATAGTTCAAATTCGGGTTGGCTAAATATTTTCGCTGTTTGAGCCATCGTGCATTGTCTCACTTTGTCGCTATTCGCTTCTACTTCTGCGTGTGTAACCACACATATGGCATACCATTTGATTCAGGACATTTGGAGATTGATATTTATAACTTTTTACATTCCATGAGGTTTTGACATGATTTCTTACCTTTTTGAATGTTGTTTTGATGTTCACTTTTTTAGAAAATCTGCGAAAAGTGTGAACTTATACGAAGAATTGCGCCCACACCATTGTGGTATGAATGAATGAACTATAGCGTTACATAGCTAGAGCTGTGTAGATTCTGGCTAATTGGGATTCTCCAGGGTACATAATTGCCACAGATTCTTGTACAAGTCATTCTGAATTGAGAAAGCCAGTCGGATGACTAGCGAAACGTCTTCAAGAACTACATTTCAAGTCCAGTTGATCTAATTGAATACAACAGATACATTTTGGAATTAATGTATGAGTTGGAACAGTATAGGTCACCTTCTAGTTATTGGAAAGGGGGCATAAGGTACAGTGTGTTTTATTGTTCTATACAGTTATGCTAACAGCTGGTTTATTTTTTTTCCCAAGGATTTTTTTGGAGGTTCCTATAAAATACGCCAGTAACAGGGTGATGCGTTATGGTGTATGTACAGTAAATGGTTATATGTATTGCACTAACATCTGCTTTATCTTTCAAGCTGTGCCGAAAAAACACTGGAGACTGAAAGCACCTAGGGGCATATTTATAAAGGTTAGTTAACTTTTCGCGGCCTTTATTCCCGCCATTTTTACAAAAATCGCGTTTTCCGCGATTTATAAATGGGCGGAAACCGGCAGCAAAAAGTTAACGAATCGTTAACTTTTTGCAGCTATCTGAACAGTAATACTTGAAGGTGGCAAAAACGGGCAAGATTCCCCCCTGGATGGCTTCCAGCCCCGGCGACACCAGCTCTGCTGAGGCCGCCAACCCCCGAGAGGTACCCCTGCAGCCGCCAGGGGTACCCCAGAAAACCAACACACCAGATCAGTTTTTTGATGTTTGACTCCCACCACCCTTTAGATCACAAGCTGGGTGTCATCAGACCCTGCAACACAGAGCCGAGAACATCCCCACTAGCACAAGGCAAGGCTAAGAAAATAAACATCTCTCGAGGAGCCATTAGATCTTGTGGATATCCAGACTGGGGCTTTGTCAAAAGAAGTAGAAGGAAGAAAAGAACACGAATACCAACAGTGAAGGGGAAAAGCAAGACAGGAGGAAGAACATGTCATCCCATATGTAGCGGGGTCTCCGAGAAATTAGAAGAATTTTCAAAAAACATCGTATCCCTGTCTGCTTTAAACCGAAACAACACACTGAGGCAGCAATTGGTACATCCAGACCCAATACCAAAACACAGAAAAGCGACATCATATACGCAGTGCGTGAAGAATGCTCTGATTTGTATGTGGGGGAGACCAAACAGCAACTGCGTCAACGTATGCCAGCACAAGAGCCAATTCCTTGGGTCAGGACTCACCGTGTACCTGCATCTTAAGGATAAAGGACATACCTTTGAAGATTGTAATGGTAATATATTGGCGAAGGAATGTGACTGGTTCAAGAGAGGTGTCCTTGAAATCATTAGCCTTCCTTTCCAAGATAAAAGCCAGGGGGGGTTGGCTCCATTTAAATGCCGAAGGAAGGGTGTTTTCAAACCCTGGAAAAAATATCCATTATCGGCAAAGCCGTTTGACCAAGCAGGTAGGGGGATATGAGCAGACTCCATAGTTGTTTATGCAGGGCAAGGGGGGGCACTTTATAAAAGCACTTTAGCCTGTGGCCTTGTGCTTGTATATGGTCCTGGAACTCCTTGGTAACTTCTAATATCCTTATAATTTACTATAGGGGGTACTATATATTACACCATTCTAAGGAATTCACTAGTACGGAGTACTTGAAAATTCAGCCTCCAATCTAACAAAAAAAAAAGTTTTTTCTCTAATACTTTTGCCATCACATATAGCATTATTTCAAAGCAGCATACTGAAAAATTATCACACAGAAGCGAGAAAACAAGGACTACAACTTTGATAGATTTCCTCATTTTGAGATTCTGCTGGATTTCTGTTTCAGGTTGTACAGTAGCTCTGAAATGTGCAGACCACGAAGTACAAAATGTGTGTATGTTGAGGCGTCCTCATGCCACACACACGTTATCATGCAAACTTTAATGTTTTAAGAATGCTCTGATTTGTATTGGGGGAGACCAAACAGCAACTGCATCAACGTATGCCCAGCACAGAAGAGCCAATTCCTCGGGTCAGGACTCAGCCTTGTATCTGCATCTTAAGGATAAAGGACATACCTTTGAAGATTGTAATGTTAACATACTGGCGAAGGAACGTGACTGGTTCAAGAGAGGTGTTAAGGAGGCCATTTATGTGAAAATAAAGAAACCAAGCCTAAATAGAGGTGGGGGGGTTCGACACCAACTGTCTGCCATGTACAATGCTGTTTTAACACCTTACCTGGGCGTTCCTATAACACCTCTTAGCCACTATCTAATCACACCCTTAACACCCTGGCTGTGATATGCTAATTGGGATTCCTCAGGTACATAATTGCCACAGATTCTTGTACAAGTCATTCTGAATTGAGAAAGCCAGTCGGATGAGACTAGCGAAACGTCTTCAAGAACTACATTTCAAGTCCATTGATCTATTGAATACAACAGATACATTTCTGAAATAATTTTGGGTTGGAACAGTTTAGGTCTCCTTCTATTTATTGGAAAGGGGGCATAAGGTACAGTGTGTTTTATTGTTCTATACAGTTATGCTAACAGCTGGTTTATTTTTTTTCCCAAGGATTTTTTTGGAGGTTCCTATAAAATACGCCAGTAACAGGGTGATGCGTTATGGTGTATGTACAGTAAATGGTTATTGTATTGCACTAACATCTGCTTTATCTTTCAAGCTGTGCCGAAAAAACACTGGAGACTGAAAGCACCTAGGGGCATATTTATAAAGGTTAGTTAACTTTTCGCGCCTTTATTCCCGCCATTTTTACAAATCGCGTTTTCCGCGATTTATAAATGGGCGGAAACCGGCAGCAAAAAGTTAACGAATCGTTAACTTTTTGCAGCTATCTGAACAGTAAACTTGAAGGTGGCAAAAACGGGCAAGATTCCCCCCTGGATGGCTTCCAGCCCCGGCGACACCACCTCTGCTGAGGCCGCCAACCCCCGAAGGTACCCCTGCAGCCGCCAGGGGTACCCCTGGTGGGCGCTGGTGACCTCAATGAGGCCGATGTTGCCGGCGTCTTGATCCATCGCGACGTCTTCGGGCTGGCGACACCAACCCCACTGAGGTCTGCTGGCACTGAAAGGGTTAAAGGGCATCTATAGTGGGAAAATGACCTTTTTTTCTTGCTTTCCATTGTTTTTATAATTCCCCCCAACCCCAGAGTGTCTGTATTTTCTTAAGTTTCCCTCTCTGTCCTGAGATACACAAGTTATAAAGAATACATGTTTGCATTCATCTACTCCTACTTGCACTGTCAATCAAATCCCTGTGCCCCCACCATTGATGGTATGAATTAACAAATGAGTCAGGTATCAATCATCATGTATCAGAGTCAGGTATCAATCATCAGGTATCAGAGTCATGTATCATTCATCAGGTACCAAAGTCAGGCATCAGAGTCAGGCATCATTCATCAGGTATCAGAGTCATGTATCATTCATCAGGTACCAAAGTCAGGCATCAGAGTCAGGCATCATTCATCAGGTTTCAAAGTCAGACATCAGAGTCAGGTATCAGATATCATTGATAAATGATACCCGACTGTCTGACTTTGAAACCTGATGAATGATACCCGACTCTGATACATGATGAATGATACCCGACTTTGAAACCTGATGAATGATACCCGACTCTGATACATGATGAATGATACCCGACTCGCCTGAAACTCTGATGCATGATTTGTCCTGATGAATGATACATGACTCTGATACCGTGATGATTGATGACCTGACTCTGAGACATGATGATGATACCTGACTCTGATACATATTGATGCTCGTTGACTCTGATACATGATGATTGATACCGTACTCTGATACATGATGATTGATACCTGACTCTGATACATGATGATCATGATATTGATCATGAGATGATACTGATGATTGATACCTGATGAATGATACCTGATGAATGATACCTGATGAATGATACCTGATGAATGATACCTGACTCTGATGCATGATGAATGATACCTGACTCTGATGCATGATGAATGATACCTGACTCTGATGATATGGATACCTGATCTGATGCATGATGAATGATACCTGACTCTGATGCATGATGAATGATACCTGACTCTGATGCATGATGAATGATACCTGACTCTGATGCATGATGAATGATACCTGACTCTGATGCATGATGAATGATACCTGACTCTGATGCATGATGAATGATACCTGACTCTGATGCATGAGCTGAATGTACTGCTCTGATGCATGATAGTATACCTGACTCTGATGCATGATGAATGATGATCCTGACTCTGATGCATGATGAATGATACCTGACTCTGATGCATGATGAATTGATACCTGACTCTGATGCAATGATGAATGATACCTGACTCTGATGCATGATGAATGATACCTGACTCTGATGCAGAAACATGAGGAATGACACAAAGATAGTTTTTCTGTACATTTAGGGACATGTGCAGACTTTTACATGCAATAGATGGTGCTTACTTTCAGCTTTATTATTATTATTTTTTATTATTATATTAATATATTATATATATATATATATATATATATTTATAAATAAATTTTTTTTTTTTTTTTTTTAATGGCTTGAAAAGCTAAATTACTGTTCTTTCTATTTTAGCTAGCTAAGGAATCGGTGGAAGCATTACTGCATTATCGGCAAATATCAGGATATTTTTTCCCATAAAGGGTACAATCTCCCAATATGAATATTTCGAGGTTTAAGGGCTAGGCCAAACTAGCGCGTTTTTCGCGCGTTTGCGCACGCGTTGATTGCGTCTGCGATTTTCGTTAAAATGGAAATCATATTTTGCGTTTTGGTAATGCATGTGTTCACCATTTTTGGTGCGTTAACGCATGCGTTTGCATAACGCACAAGAATAGCGCGCGAAAACGCTCGCGATTGTGTACACGATTCCTGCGCGTTGCAGTGTGGCCTCAGCCTAAGGGTCATGTCATCAAAACAATTAGTTTTCATAGTCGTAAATGCAAACACTAATACCTCCAACCCCCACACAGATACAGGTGCTACTCTTACACACATTTATCTTCACTTACTGGTTGTCCACCTCTATTAAAAAAACTTTTAATGTTATTCCCCAAAAGCTAGGTCACATTTTGCTAATCTGTCTAATGTCTAACCTATTTAATGTTTGCTTAGTGATGCCAGCTTAATACACAAATATGATACCTGACACCGATATCTGATACCTGACCCAGATACCTGATACCGATCCTGATAACCAATGCCTGATACCTGATACCCAATACCTACACCTAAACCGATACCTGATGATGTCCTAAAATGGACACCGTATAAGTGGACAATCACAATGATATTTAGAAAGATATACACTGTATTTAATATAAATGCACCAGATATTTACTAGCCAGTACCCACAAATCCATACCAATAATACCTATATAAGTACATAAACACTACTAGTCAGTTATGGTCCATCCATTCAGCCAATCCAATTTTGAGGAATATACACGTGTGTCCTCCCCTTCCTTAACCTGACCCTGGCTATCTCCCCTGTCTTTTTGGTAATATTTGAACTAACGATTTCAGTAATGCTAATTAGATCATAATTTATTTATTACACAAATATCCAGCTGAATTTTTAAAGTCAGTATCATTCTTTTATCCTGGGTCTTTGAATCCTAGTTGAGTCTGTTATAGTGTAAACTGGACTAACCCTTTTATTATCTGTGATTTACTGGAGTGTTCCAATTCAGCTGGGTATGCACTATCAAATGCACACATGTATCGGTCTGGTCCTCCCAACAATTGGATGGCGTATTTTCGGATGGCGGCAAATGTTGGGCGATCAGCTATGGTTACTTCTGCGGCGATCATCCAGTGATTTGTCCTGGCTAGTGTGTGACCACACACTCTTGATGACCAATTTGGTTTTAAGCACCTGGTTTCAGGTGCTGTTATGTAGCCTTGGGGATCTAGTCTATATCCCTAGGGTATGATCACTCTTAAAACCAAAAAGAATTAGCACCCCCCTTTTTACTACATTATTAGATGTACAAGAACCAGATATGATGAGGCTAGTTATTGCCCCAATTCTGGCATATGAAGCCGTCCCTCCATCCCATCAAGGTTGTGACTGTTGGTATTACAGCCAATGATGACTGCAGGGACGTACCGTAACTACCAGGGGGCCCAGAGACCTCTTCTTTTTCCCATGATAGATATGCTTCCTCCAAGAAAACCACTGTGGATATAGCACGGAAAGGGACCCTCATAGTTTGTTGGGGGCCCAGTGATTCCTAGTTACGCCCACTGATGTGACTGCTCTTTACTCTGCCAGAAAAAGAGAGAACATAGGCAATATCTGGTTATAAATGCTGTAATGAATTGCTAAGAATAGCAGTTGGGGCAAATAAATATTTTGCTATATTTTCCATTGTGAAACTGCATACCCAAAGGAATCTAATGCAGTAAATAAATCCTACATTCTCATTGTAGAAGTAACTATGGGTGGATTGTAACCACCTACTCTGCAAAAGCATTAGACTGAGCCAATAAGTAACTATGCATGTGAATTTTCATTTGTATCATGTATTCAGCACTGTACAAATAAGACAATATCAAACAGGCAGTATGTGCAATAAAAGAAAATAACAAAAACAAACAATTACATAAATAAGTGAATACATGTATAAAAATAAAATATGTAACTCCTAAGAACTTACAATATAAGTTACAATATTACCAAGCCCCATTATCCACATCAACATTTTATTAACCCTCAGGTGAGAGATAAGTGGACCCTGCCTAGACTACGCTGATGAGCTAGTGGCAGTTCACAGAATCAAAGGAAGAGTCCAAATTGAAGTTTTCATTTTAATTATATAACGTGATTATAACCCTTCTTATCATCAAAGTTTGCAAGCCAGGAAAAGAGGCATGGATTTGTGACATATTTTTATAAGAGTAAAAAAAAAGTTAACTTTACTAACATAAATATTACCAAGGGACATTTGCAAAATGTTTCTATATTATTACTTCTTTACCGGTATACCTCAAATACGTTATCGTTGGCCCTAGTAAGATACTATTGGCCCCCCTGGGAGGGTTATGATTTCTGTATACTTTGTTAATTCAAGTATTTTACACCGGAAATGTGAATTATCTAATACAAAGAAAACAAAGTAACATTTTACCAGGATTTTAAAAAGAAGTAACATAGCTGAGTGCTGAATATAATTTCTCTTGCTGCACACTAGAAAAAAACTGCCATTGGAACATTCCTTTGTTTATGAAAGGGTGGACTTAGCCATCTGTAGGGAGGAGGTGTGTAACAGGACCTGTGTATTATAAGGGGTGAGGCCATTTAACAATTCACTTTTAACTTGAGCAAATAACCATTCATACAACACCTATTTTAACCACATGAACAAATATTTCTGACTTTCTTACAAATGGAAAAAGTAATAACGTGGAGTTAACTATTTCTTTACAGGATGTTTTGGAACTTACACTTTGCAGTCTGGGGAGTTTTTTGTTTTGTAGAGATTGACTTATGGACCTTAAGCAAATATGTATACATATATTAATGTTTAAAGGTAATTTTTACCCAAGTCAAAACAGGAAAGGAACACAAAATGAGAGCCCCAAATTAATATTTAACCCTTTAAGTTGTATAGTATTAAGGGTTAAATTCAGTCGCTTTCTTTTTGTAACATCAAGGTATTAACAATCACCTTTGAAATGCACACATTGTAGTTGTAACACCTACAGTATTTTAGTTGCCCATTTTTCTCTGCCAAGGAAATGGGCTTTTTCAGATATTTATCCACAGGCCCTGCTTTATCCAATAGGTCATGTAGAGTTTTACCCCTCCAATTACCATCAGGGGTTTCTTTCTCCTATTTTTCTTTCTCTTTTATCTCAATAAATGTATTAGTCATCATATGTAGATTTCCCGCCTATCTCCAGGGTCACTGCATTTGTACTGTAGATAGGACTTAGGTAAGCCCTTGAACACATGTTGTGGATGAAAACTATATGTCATTTTATAGTGTAGTTCAGTGTGTTGAGAGTTAATAGTAGTAACAATGAACCATCTGTAACCTTGACCATAATTTCAAGAAAGGGTACCTGAACATTAGCTATCTGTGCATTAAACTGAAATCATGAGTTTATATAATATAGATTCCACAAATGCTGTAAATTCATCAAGGTAACCATTCCAAACAACAAACAGATCATCTATGTTTTTCTCCAAAACTGTATGTCATTCTGCTTCCTATAAGATGAATTTAGGTGTTGGAATTCAGAAAGCCCCATAAACAGTTGGCCTAGAAGTGGGCCCACTGTGGATACCCTCTGGTGCTTGTGGAAGAAAAGGATAACAGCCGGTATCATTTGGAGGAAATTTCATTTGAGACTAAAGAAGGATGATATTTTTGTCTTTTTAGTTTAACAGAACCAGTTTCAGATATAATCAGTATAAACTTACATTTACCTTAGAGAGGACATACATAACAGGTATCCTAGGGTATTCATCAAAAAGGAATTTCTCAAAATCCTCTTTAGTCCATTCCTTCAACAAAGCAAATTTAGTGGCATACCTTGATCATATTGAGGATGGTGTTCCAATTTGTGGGGGTGGAGCAAAAACAAAATAACGTACCTGTGGGGTGACCTGAAAATTGTGGGTGTTATTGCAGCGGCCACAAGTGTTCTTAATCAATTAAGTGTGTTAGTGGGAGCAAGTTTAAAAAGTAAAATTTTTAGTAATGTTTGCAATTTTTATAACTTCAAACCCCACTTGTTACATTTTTGGACAGATGAGGGTTGAGGCCACACCAACGCACAGGAATCGCGCACCAAATCATTGTGTGCATGATTCTTGTGCGTTTTGCCATGCATTGCCAAAAACGACGCGCAATCGCTGTGCATCGGAAAATTCCTGATTTCCATTTAAGCAAATCACGGGCGAAACGCGAAATGCACAAAAAACGCACTAGTGTGGCCTAGCCTTGAAAGCTAGATATCCACTGTCAAATCCATAACGACAGTTGATAACTGGAAGAACCAGGAAGCAAAACACAGGGGAACCATGACATGTGTGGTTTCAGGTTAGACTTATATATTTCACATTACAAACTATTACCGTTTGGGGGGGGGGTGATTTACGTTGTAGTGGATTATGTATGTATTTTCATTTTGGGGCTGGACTTTATCTATACAAATAGAGGGTTGGAGGAGATTTTAACCTAGTTTTTTTTTGGTTTGGGGGAGGGGGGGGGGGGGTTGGCAGTCTCACAGGGATAGATGCCCAAGAGGAAAGCAGGGTGTAGGCCATTGGTGGCTGGAAACGGGGGGGTGGGGCTAGCATAGGGGATAGGGAGGCATGTGTATGAATAAATTACAGATCAATAATCTAAAATGTATGCTTGCAAATGTGGAGAAGCCTGGCTGACAAATGTAAATTGAATAATATGGCATTGAATGAAAAGTATGATGTAATAGGTACAGCATAAACGTGTGTTGAACAGTTCACACGACTCTGCTGTAAATTTAGAAGATAACGCCTTGTTTTATGCAGGACAGAGAAAAAGGAAGGAGGATGGCGAGGAGTATGTGTGTTTTCTGTTAAAGAATTGAAGCCAATTTAAAAAGAAGAAGACTGGCGATATGGATGTTTAAAGTGTAGTAGGCAATATGGATGGGGAATTAGGCAACAGAAAGGGGGTAATGTCATTGTTGGCGTCTGCTATAAGCTGCCAAATGCTAGCAGAGAGGAAGGTGGTCAGCTTCATATGCAGTTGGCAAGGGCTGTAAGTTTGGGGAGTGTGCTCATTATGGGGGACTTTATTACCCTGACATTGATTAGTGTAGTGGAACTGCACGCCATCACAGATAAGGCGATGAGTTTCAAAAGGGTAGTCCAGTTTACACTATAAACAGACTCAACTAGATTTCAAAGACCCAGGATAAAAGAATGATACGACTTTAAAAATTCCAGCTGGATATTTGTGTAATAAATAAATATGATCTAATTAGCATTACTGAAATCGTTAGTTCAAATATTACCAAAAAAGACAGGGGAGATAGCAGGGTCAGGTTAGAGGAAAGTGGAGCACCACGTGTATATTCCTCAAAATTGGATTGGCTGAATGGAGGGACCCTAACTGACTAGTAGTGTTTATGTACTTATATAGGTATTATTGGTATGGATTTGTGGGTACTGGCTAGTAAATATCTGGTGCATTTATATTAAATACAGTGTATATCTTTCTAAATATCATTGACTGATTGTCCATATACGGTGTCCATTTTAGGACATCATCAGGTATCGGTGTATCAGGTGTCAGGTATGGGTATCAGTATCAGGCATTGGTTATCAGGCATCGGGTATCAGGTATCTGGTGTCAGGTATCAGATATCGGTGTGGTGTCGGTATCATATTTGTGTATTAAGCTGGCCATACACTAAGCAAACATTAAATAGGTTAGACATTAGACAGATTAGCAAAATGTGACCTAGCTTTTGGGGAATAACATTAAAAGTTTTTTTAATAGAGGTGGACAACAGTAAGTGAAGATAAATGTGTGTAAGAGTAGGCACCTGTATCTGTGTGGGGGTTGGAGGTATTAGTGTTTGCATTTACGACTATGAAACTAATTGTTTTGATGACATGACCTTAGGCTGAGGCCACACTGCAACGCGCAGGAATCGTGTACACAATCGCGAGCGTTTTCGCGCGCTATTCTTGTGCGTTATGCAAACGCATGCGTTAACGCACCAAAAATGGTGAACACATGCATTACCAAAACGCAAAATATGATTTCCATTTAACGAAAATCGCAGACGCAATCAAAGCGGTGCGCAAACGCGCGAAAAACGCGCTAGTTGGCCTAGCCTTAAACCTCGAAATATTCAATATGGGAGATTGTACCCTTTATGGGAAAAAATATCCTGATATTTGCCGATAATGCAGTAACGCTCCACCGATTCCTTAGCTAGCTAAAATAGAAAGAACAGTAATTTGATTTTCAAGCCAAATTAAAAAAAAAAAAAAAAAAATTTATTTATATATATATATATATATATATAATATATATATATATATATAGAATATAAAAAAATAATAATAAAGCTGAAGTAAGCACATCTTTGCATGTAAAAGTGCACATGTCCCTAAATGTACAGAAAATCATCTTGTGTCATTCCTATGTTCATGCATCGAGTCAGGTATCATCATCATGCATCAGAGTCAGGTATCATTCATCAGCATCAGAGTCAGGTATCATTCATCATGCATCAGAGTAGGTATCATTCATCATGCATCAGAGTCAGGTATATCATCATGCACAGAGTCAGGTATATTCATCATGCTCAGTAGTCATATCATTCATCATGCATCAGGTCAGGTATCATTCATCATGCATCAGAGTCAGGTATCATTCATCATGCATCAGAGTCAGGTATCATTCATCATGCACAATAGGTATCATTCATCGATCAGAGTCAGGTATCATTCATCATGCATAGAGTCAGGTATATTCATCATGCATAGAGTAGTCATCTCATGCATCAGAGTCAGGGATCATTCATCATGCATCAGAGTCAGGTATTCAACATCGAGTCAGGTATCATTCATCAGGTATCATTCATCAGGTATCATTATCAGGTATCATCAATCAGGTATCATCTATCAGGTATCAATCATCATGTATCAATCATCATGTATCAATCATCATGTATCAGAGTCAGGTATCAATCATCATGTATCAGAGTCAGGTATCAATCATCATGTATCAGAGTCAGGTATCAATCATCATGTATCAGAGTCAGGTATCAATCATCATGTATCAGAGTCAGGTATCATATCGTATCAGAGTCAGTATCACATCAGGTACAAGTCAGGCACAGAGTGCACTTCATCAGGTATCAGAGTCATGTATCATTCATCAGGTACCAAAGTCAGGCATCAGAGTCAGGCATCATTCATCAGGTTCAAAGTCAGACATCAGAGTCAGGTATCAGATATCACTTGTAATGATACCCGACTGTCTGACTTTGAAACCTGATGAATTATACCCGACTCTGATACATGATGAATGATACCCGACTTTGAAACCTGATGAATGATACCCGACTCTGATACATGATGAATGATACCCGACTCTGATAACATGATGAATGATACCCGACTCTGATACATGATGAATGATACCCGACTCTCACAGATGAATGAACCCTCTGATACATGATGAATGATACCCGACTCTGATACATGATGAATGATACCCGACTCTGATACATGATGAATGATACCTGATGAATACCCGATACTTGATGAATGATGCCTGACTGATACCTGATAAATAATACCTGACTCGATAAACGATGAATGATGCCTGACTTTGATACCCAATGAATGTTACCTAACTTTGATAACTGATGAATGTACCTGACTACAAAATGAGGAATGATAACTAACTCCAATAGACGATGAATGATACACAATGAATGATACATGAACCTGAAACATGAGGAAGACACAGATGTATTTTTTCTGTACCAATGAATATATATATTTACAGAATGTCAATTAATTGGTCAGTAAAAAGGTAATAAAAACAAAGACACAAGTACCCACAGCACTGACCTACCTTTCCATTCCTATGGAAGCAATACCTAAAGGCTAACATATAGTCAAAAAACTAATTTTGATCAATAATCAAAAAGTGTGTTTTTTTTTTAAATAAAAGAAGACAAAGAAATAGAAAGGACAGTAATTTAGATTTTCAAGTGAAAGAAATTTCAAAAAAAAATAAAGTAAGAAATAAAGCTGGAAATAAGCACCATCTATTGCATGTAAAAGTCTGCACGTCAAAATGTACAGAAAAAAAAACATCTTTGTGTCATTCCTCATGTTTCATGGTATCATTCATCAGGTATCAAAGTCAGCTATCAGTGTTATTCATTAGGTATCATTCATTCATTAAGTATTATTCATCAGGTATCAGAGTCACACATCATTCATTGGGTATCAGAGTCAGGTATCATTCATCAGGATCAAAATCATTATCAAATTCAGGTATCATTAATCATGTATCAGAGTCAGGAATTAGTTATCAGCCATCAGATATCATTGATGAATGAACTGATTGACACCCGATGAATGATGCCGGACTCTGATGCCGACGAATGAATGATGCTGAAGAATGAATGATGCCTGACGAATGATACTGACTGATGCCTGATGAATGATACCTGACTGATGCCTGATGAATGATACCGACTCTGATAACTGATAAATGATACCCGACTGATACATGAAACTTGAGGAATGACACAAGATGTGTTTTCTGTACATTTAGGAACGTGTGCAGACTTTTACATGCAATAGATGGTGCTTATTTCCAGCAGGTATTTTTTTCCCATAAAGGGTACAATCTTCTAATATAGATATTTCGAGGTTTAAGGGCTAGGCCACTAGCACGTTTTTCGCAAGTGTTTCATGCTCGCAATTGCGCCTGAGATTTTCTCTAAAATGGAAATTGCGGGAACGCGAAAATTCCTGCGATTTCCGAATGCGATGCAATTGCGCGTCCGTTAGCGTTTTGGTAACGCAATATTGCGAAAATGCATGCGCAAAACGCACAAGAATCACAGCACACAATAGTGTGCGATAACGCTATGCAGTGTGGCCTCAGCCTAAGGGTCATGTCATCAAAACAATTAGTTTCATGGTCGTAAAGCAAACACTAATACCTCCAACCCCCACACAGATACAGGTGCCTACTCTACACACACGTAAACACCATTTATCTTCACTTACTGGTTGTCCACCTCTATTAAAAAAACTTTTAATGTTATTCCCCAAACTGGTCACATTTGCTATCTGTCTAATGTCTAACCTATTTAATGTTGCTTAGTGTATGGCCAGCTTAATACACAAAATATGATACCTGACACCCGATATCTGATACCTGACACCCGATACCGACACCTAACACCTGATACCCAATACCCGACACGACACCTGATGATGTCCAAAAATGGACACCGTACACTTACTCCAGTTTTACCCCACAATCAAAAAGGCATACTGAAAGATTGTGTGTAAGATTATAAGATCTTCAAGGCAGCAATTGAATATAAATGATATATATATATTTATATATATATATATATATATATATATATATATATATATATCAAACAATAGGAATAGCAGCACTCTCACTTGTAGTCTCCACAACTATTGGCCAGGGTGCATCCCAAACATTCACATTATAATATAGTAACTGAGCACTCCATGGGCTTATAAGCAATCAGCGTTTATTGTAGCGTTCTACGCGTTTCAACCACCGAGTGGTTGAAACGAGGAGAACGCTAAAATAAACAGCTGATTGCTTATAAGCCCATGGAGTGCTCCGTTACTATATATATATATATATATAATATATATATATATATATATATATATATATATCTATATATATATATATATATATATATATATAAATATAACCACACACACAACACACACCACACACCACAACTAGCAAAGTGTGCCCGTTGGTGCACAGTGGTTTTTTATGTGTTAATTTTATATGTTTAATCTGCTGAGGGATTGCTGGAGGGTTAGTTACATATATTTATTAAAATATATTAATATATAATAAGTGTAAGCTACCCGCCACTTACAAGGCCCTCCATATTAGGGTAGTCCTATCTAAGAATGACATATTTTAAGTAATAATGCGGTTATTTTTGTAGTGTAATTATTATGTTTAAGATACGTTTTTCCTGGTAGTTCCGGGGTAGTTTGCGGCTGGTTGCGGCTGAAAACCAGGCCCCGCCGCGAGTGTTGGGAAGTTCCGCGGGACTTCCCGCGGCACTTGGAGCTCTTCCTGGTAGTTCCAACTTCCAGGGGGTGTTTGCGGTTGTTCGCGGCCGAAAACTAGGCTCCCAGGCCCCGCCTCGAGTGTTGGGAGGCTCCGCAGCACTTGGAGCCTTTCCCGGTAGTTCTGTCTTCCAGGGGGTGTTTGCGATTGTTCGCGGCCAAAAAACAGGCTCCCAGGCTCTGCCGCGAGTATTGGGAGGCTCCGCGGGGCTTCCATCAGCACTTGGAGACCCAGACCAGGTGTTGTCAAGTTGTATACATACAATACTGTACACACATTTACTCCCTCCTCCAGCTAATCCCCAGGGCTCTCAAGCAGGAACAGGCAGCGTCTCAATACCTAGCAACAGCAGGGATCGCCCACCATTTCTATAGGCAATGCCTTCACTCCCAGTTAAATGGAACACTATTGGCTTTTACCTGGATTACGACCAATGTGGAACGGCTTTGTTAGATGCTGTACTTACACACATGCGGCAGTAAGGAGGAACCTGGTGCTTGTTTAATATGGGGTATTCCTATTGGCTGCTAGAATACAGTCGGCCACTATTACAGTAATTGGACAATTTATAATAATTGTACTAACCTGGAAGCTGATCATTGTGAGCACTGCTGCTAACAGAATAGGAGAAAGAGACAGAGAAATTGACAGAGAGAGACAGATGGAAAGAGAGAGACAGATGGAGAGACAGAGGGAGAGAGAGGGAGAGAGAGAAGGAGAGACAGAGAGAGAGAGACACAGACAGACAGACAGAGACAGACAGTGTCGTTTGGCCACGCCCACCCGCTTCCACTACACATTGCATCAGGATGTGAAGCACTCTTCCACAATGCAATACAGCTGGATATCATCTACACTTACTGGGAAAGCAAACTTTGTTTTGATTGGCAATGAACTCGCACATGCTCAGTAAGTCTCTCCCACAATGCAATACAGCTGGATATCATCTACACTTACTGGGAAAGCAAACTTTCTTTTGATTGGCCATTAACTCGCACATGCTCAGTAAGTCTCTCCCACAATGCAATACAGCTGGTATCTATTACATATGGCCAATCAAAAGAAAGTTTGCTTTCCCAGTAACTGCACATGCTCAGTAAGTCTCTCCCACAATGCAAAGCTAAAGGATGTTACTGTAAAGCATGCATTGCGTCAGGATGTGATGAAGTGCTACAGCAGCTACCAGAAGCACACCTATTGGATAATAAGGACAATAAGGAAATGGCAGCAAAACTTCCATGCAGAATTTAATACATTTGAAGGTGTGGTCTATAGCTCCCATTTGACCAGTCATTCAAAGGTGGGGAGATTCTGTAGGTTAGTACTTTTTTATTTTTATTCATATGCCATTTACACAATGTTACACACTTAATATCTTTATTTTGTACATATTAATAAACTAATTCATGTTATACCTTTTACATACAATATACACTTTTACTATGTATATAATTATTTTAGCCTACCCCCACCTGCATAGTACAGTCTAAACACTCAATGCAATCTCCACAAAATGGAAAATAATTTTATATAAAGGAAGGATATATATATCCTGACGACGACCACAAGTTGGTTGAAATGCGTCGAGCTGTGTTACTATTCTAATTAAAGTTTGAAAAGTCCCTGGAGTGCTCCTGTTCTTTATTTCCTACTTGTTGCTGTAGGAAGCACCTGGGCAGATGGAAGATACATACTATATTATGTCTTTTCTAAGAAAGAGATTGCACTATAGCACTTTGTAAGTGGATGCACAATTGTGATATAGCTAACATGAGATGAACATGCAAAGGGTTAAACATATTGTCACATGTTTCACTGAAGGGGTGGCACTAAGGGTGTGTCTATAAGTATATAAGTTTGAAGCACTGTGTGTCACATTGTTCTGATGAAGGTGCTTTGTGAAGCCCCGAAACGTTAATAAAACTTTTCGTGTGAAAAAGGGGCATCGTTGTTCGGTGCCATTGGTGATGGTTATATATCTCATGTTTGATATAAAAACTAAGGCTCATGGTTTGTGATGTAACAGCTTGATAGCTGATTTAATCAATCCGGTTAGGTTAAATTTGTTAAGTGCGCAATCACAATTTAGTCTGTCACAAGCCTTTTCTATATATATATTTAATATTCGATAGGGAGTGAATAGCTTTTAATATTTCTATTTTTTTTAATTGGTTGGTTTGTTTGTTCTAGTTGTGATTGTGTTAGTGTTGGTAATTTATTTTTATTATCGATTTAAAAAGCACCAACATCTTCCGTGGCACATTACAGTTACATAGTTATACATTGAAAAAAAAATATAGTCATACATTACATACATGGTAAAACATATTATACAAAGTCATACATAATACATACACAGGTATTACATAATATAAGTAGACAGGGTGATGGGTTACTTACAGCAATACCCTGATACAATAAGAGTAAAGACCCTTGCAGTCTAAAAGGGAATGGAGATAAGACATAAGTTGACGGGAATAGTTAGGCTGTTAAGAGATTGGTAGTGGAGTGTGAAAGGAGGGTTGGATCATACTGGGTAGTAAGAGAGGTAATGTCTAGGCCAGGTTATATAGTGCCTAAAATTACAGACAATCCGCAGTTACAGACAACCTGCACAAAAGCCCCTAGCAACGAGCAACAACCACTTGTTCATCCAATAAAAAATTTAGAAACCTATACGGGAAATGTGGAGCCGAAAACAGATGACAACATATGGTAAATATTAAACCCAGTAATTGCAAATCCTAATCCCCATCTGGATTTTGAAGATCTAAAAGTATTTGTACATCACATGTAGCAGTTCCCGAGCTGTTCAGCCCAGAATGTACTTACCCGGGTTGACCCCTCCGCACGACCACCACCTCAGGATCTCACAATAGTGGTCATGGTAAGCCACCCTCTTTACCTCTAGACATCTTTATTATGCTCTACAGGCGCAGCACAAGCAGGCATGGGAAGAGGTGACAAGGGTGGATGAGAGGAGGAGATCATTTGCGGAGCGGAGGTTGCGTCTGGGATGGCATCAGTGGATCAGCTCTGAGGACATATGGAGGGGCTGGGTTGGATAGTGCTTTGTAGGATAGGGTAAGCAGCTTGAACTGGATACTTTGCATGATGGGCAGCCAGTGGAGAGACTTACAGAGAGGAGAGGCATTAGAGAAGCAAGAAGAGAAATTAATGAGCCGGGCAGCAGATATGAGGATGGATTGGAGTGGTGCCAGGTGGTTGTTTGGTAAACCACAAAAGGATTCGGTTGTATTAGTCTATCAAGGATATGATTAGGGTGTGGACTAGGATTTTTGTAGCTTCTTTTAAGCGTAAGGGATGAATGTGGGAGATGTTATTGAGTTTAAGCCAACAGGAGTTGGCAAGCAAATTGACATGGGATTTAAAGGAAAGTTCGGAATCTAGCATTATTACCAGGTAGCAGACATGACAATAAGGGGATATAGGTGTGTTGTTAATATTAATAGTAAACCTAGGAAGGGGAACAGATTGTGAGGTTGGAAAGGACAAGTTCAGTCTTGTCCATGTTTAGTTTGAGGAAGCGGGAGGACATGAAGGCAGAGATGGCACTAAGGTAGTCGGGGACCTGGGGATGTTGGTGTAGTTAGATATGGGGCAGAGATGTATCTAACTACACCAACATGAAGGCAGAGATGTAAATTTGGGTATCATCCGCATACAGGTGATACTGAAATCCAAATGAACTAATGAGTCGTCCAAGGCCATAGGTGTAGATGGAGAGAAGAAGAGCCTTGGGGACCCCCACTCTGGAATTAACTCCACCCCATGGAGGGGGAAAAGGGGTGGAGTTAATTCCAGAGTGGAAAACACTAAAGGTCCTACCAGAGAGACAGGTGGATAGCCAAGAAAGTTTAGTATCCTGGATGCCTAAGGAGGCCAGGGTCTGAAGAATTAGAGGGTGATCAACAGTATCAAAAGCAGAGGACAGATTAAGAAGAATAAGGAAAGAGTAGTGACCCTTAGATTTAGCACTAAGTAGAAGATTTGTCACTTTTGTGAGGGCAGTTTCTGTGGAGTAGTTAGGGTGGAAGCCTGACTGGAGGTGGTCAAAGAGAATTATCTATGCTGACCGGGTTTGTCAGCTGTCTGCTATGTTTTTCTAGTAGTTTTGGAAGCAAAAGGGAGACGGGCTGGTAGTTGGAAAGAGGACTGGTCCAGGGAGGGTTTTTTAAGTATAGGGAATATCACGGCATGTTAATTGAGGGAAAAATACCAGTGGATAGGGACGAGTTAAAGAGAGAGTTTAGGGCTGGTATGAAGGAAGAGGAGAGATGGGGAATGAGATGAGAGGAAATGGGGTCGTGGGGGCAGGTGATGAGACGTGTCCTGGATAGGAGAGATAAAATTCCCTGTTTTTTTATAGTGGTGAAGCTAGTTAGGGGCAAGTAAATGGATTAGCCAATGAAGGGAGGCTAGACAGTGTAGTGGTATAGATGGAGGGGGTGAACTATGGGAGGTTAGGCAGTGCAGAGCGTAATGTCATTGTTGTGAGGAAATTATTTTTCTTTTCGTGGGTATGTATATGTTTTTTTCTTGCTTTAAGTTGTATAGTTTTTGATAATAACAAATGTATTGGCTATTTCTTGCGAGTTGTATTTTTTTTGTTGTTTTCTGTTAAAAGATAATATTTTGGATCTAGCTAGTTTATTTTTGAATTGATTTGCTAGTATTGTTTTGGCTTGAGCTTAAAAATTTGTATTGAGATATTTTTCAGTTATATAGTTCCATTATATGTAATTGAATTTGTGTTTTTTGTAACTATTTTTTGTTTTGTGTAGATGGGTTTGTATTTTTTGTGGCAATTTTTATCAGTTCACCTCTTAGATTATGCCTTGTGTGCATTCCTGGTGCTATTGACTATAGGACTATTATCATTAAATAGAAAATATTCTAAAAGTAAGTCTTTTATCTTTGTTTGAGTTTAAGGTGAAGAAATCGGGTATGTGTTTAATTACCACATTGTGTATGTTGGGTCGTTAGTGGATTCTGACATTCAAAAGAGTACTGGTGGTCATAGAATGTTTTGGTCTTAATATCTGCTTTAGTGAAGTGTTGGAGTAGCCATTTGTCTGTGATGCAGGTATTTAGTCTTAAGTGCACTTTGTGCATTTTAGGGTTTTTTTTCGTCTTGTGGGTGTAAAACTCTCCATGCATTGTATAGGTCCTCCGTTTTTAAGATTTGTTGAAGATTTTGGTTATTTTGTTGGTTGAGTTTCCTTGTTGAGTCAAGGTGTGGTTCTAGAGTGAGATTAGTCACCACATATTAGAATGTTTTGATATGGGAATTGTTTGATTTTGAATTTGAGATTTGTTTGAAGTGTATATGTTCGCGAATGTATATTGCTTATTTAATTTACAGTTTAGAATAATATATCTGCCATACTTGCTATAGCTACACCACATTTCTTTGTAGAAAAAGATGCTAGATCTCATCAAATGTTTGATGAAATAGTAAGTGTTCTGATTTAGGGGTTAGGTGGGTTTCCTGTATGCAGAGAATGTCTATTTTATTGGTTAAGGTTTCTTTCCACATTGTATATCTTAAATGGGGAATTCAGTCATTGTAGGTTTGCGATTTTAAAACCATGTTTTGTTGTGGTTATTTGCGCTATGGTTGATAGTTATCTTGGATATGGTATTTTGAGTAAGTTTCTTATTGTTTGATTTAATTCTAGAAGGGCGATTTACCCAGGAGCGCTGCCGGCGCGCAGCGTGCTCCTACCCCTTCATAACGTCACGCTTACTGATTTACGATCAGTTAGCGTGACGTTAAGGCTTTCTTTGCGGTGGCTGCATGAGCGGAACAGGAATAATAGCTGGCGTTAAATGCTTACATCAGGGTGAGATTCACCCAGAGCCGCGCAGCCTCTGGTAAATCCCATATGGGACATTTGCAACTGCGGGTGAATCTCCCTATAGGTGTTTTCCCCCTTTGTTTCTAACCCTTTTCCCCTATTTTCCTCAGGTTTCCGTTTTCCTACTGTTAATGTTTTAGTTTTTGGGGGAGTTTGGAGTCTTTATATTTTGTATTGTCCCTTTATTTGAGATATTAAAGATGATAGTCTTTAAACTGTAATCTATATATAAATAACAAACATTTTTGGTAAAAAAAAAAAAAACAAGTAAAAAGATCACAATACCACATCAAGTATTCACTGCTGGGGTATTATGGGGGTTTAACATTTTGCTTGTCCTTTTTCATAAGGATGGTGGTGATTTTTATTTGTTGTGATTATTTGTATTTATACAGTTAATTATACCTCTAATGTATACTATTTCCTATAACTCCTATTTGCAATGAGAGAAAGAAAGGGAAAGAAGAGAGAAAAGAAAGGGGGGGGGGGACAAGATCCTCACACAGCATATATAAATTTAAATAGATATAACACTGTAAACATTCCTTATGTATCATGTTAAATTGGAATGTTTGTTATCATAGCTTTTGATTTGAGAGAAGAGAGGAGAAAAAGGACAAAAAAAAAAAATTGTATCAAAGGGTATCTCCACTCATAATATCGAAGTTTGGTAATCTAGTTCTATTGAAGAATGGGAGGTAAAGAAGCTGTGCCTTACCTCCCGTTCTTCAATAGAACAAACAGGAGCCAGGAGAGAAGGTAAGAAAATTACCTGCTCGCTCCCTCCCCCGGTGCATAGTCTCACAGGTCCCGTTTACCTTCTCTTCTGGCTCTTGTTTGTTCTATTTAAGATTATGACTTATAGGTCTATATTTGATGTTTTTATCTGTATTATTTACTGTTGGATTGTTTTTTACATCTATTTGCTCTTATATGGATGCTTAAAAGGTCTAATCTAGATATATCATATGATTAGGTCATGTCATTCTCACAGGCCCTAAAGGAATGATCAATTATCTGTTGTTTTATCTACCTTTGTTTGTATGTATGTATATATATATTATTATTTATACAGCGCCACTTGGGGATGCAGCGCTGTACAATATTAGAATACAATACAAAAAGTCGCATCATTACAAATATGCAAGTGCTTGAAACATCTAACATGAGGAAAGCGGTACCTGCCCCATAGAGCTTACAATCTAATTAGGCGGGTAACATACAGATACAAAGGAAGGGTAGAAGTGCCATAGTAATAACTGGTGCAGTGTCAGCAGTCCTATGCTGTGCTCCGAGAGATAGGATGAGTGGTTAGATTTAAACTTGTTTATTGAGGTTTCTTGACAAAGAGAGAGGGGAATAGAATTCCACAAGACTGGAGCCACAAAAAAGAAAAAAATGTTTAAGGCGAGGAGGCGGCAGTGTGAGAGGGGGGTCTGTATAAGAGGTAGTTCTGTGATGAGCGGAGGGTACTGGCAGAGCAAAGGGATTTAAAATGTTAAGGGAAGGATCTTGTAGATAATGCATTGTTTAATGGGGAGCCAGGTAGATGTGCGGCACAGAGAAAATGTAATTTCCTGATTGTTAGAGAGTGAGACAGTGCAGCAGAGTTAAGTATTAACTGAAGGGGAGAAAGATGGGAAGCAGGAAGACCAGAAAGGTTACAATAGTCCAAGAGTGAAAGAATGAGAGCATTGATAAGCATAGCAGTAGTTGGAAATGACACAAGCAACATTGTTAATGTGTTTAGAAAAGGAGAGAGAGGAATCAATCTCCATGAGGAGACGGCACGGAGACAGACAGAGATGCGTGATTGTTTGTCATGGGGTGGAAAAGTATATTTGAATATCATCGGCATACAGATGGTAGTTAAAACCAAATGAGATAAGGAGGTCACCCAGAAAAAATAGTAAAGGAGAACAACAGGTGTCCAACGACCAAGGCCTACAGAACCCCTGCACTAAAAGGAATCAGAGAGGATATTTTATCATCATATGACAAAGAGTAGGTTATGTTAGAGAGGTAGGATCGTAGCCAGGATGCTGCTTCATTCCAGATGCCCAAGGAGTGAAGAATTTGCATTAGGAGGAAAATCTACTGGGGATGCCGTGACATTTAAAAATGCTATGTGTGGGAGTATTAATAAGGAAAGCACCATGCTACTAACTAAATCAGAAATATTCACTGTCAGATATATCCCCCAGTCACTATAGCAGCAACGTCACCAAACGAATCCCCTCCTATTGCTGACAATTGGAAACAGGAAGAACGCCCTCTAAATCTTTAAATTGCCCCTCCTCCATCCACTAGGTGTTCATTTTCTTCCTGTTGCTGATCTGCTTACCGGCCATCACGGTTGATCCCTGCCTAGGTTGGAGTCTCTTCCTGCTCTCCTTCAGCCTGCATGCTCCTTCGGTCGCCAGACTTGTCTGTGCCAAGAGGAAGGTAGGCCCTGAGATCGGTTTGGGAAGGCTATCCCTCTGCTAGATGCATGGCTGCCCTTTCCAATATGGCGGCCCCGTTCTCCCAGAAGTTGCGGGTGATGTCACTTGTGCTTTTCGCGGCTGACTCTTTTTTTAGCTTCCCAGCCTTTTAGCCACGTGCAAGTTCTGTGATTGGCAGTTTTCGGCTGGGAGGCATTGGGGGTGTGTCACTAACCTTCCCTAAATTTGTTTGCCCGCAAATTTTGTGACTTCCTGTCGGCCTGTTAGCTGTGTGTGCTGTAGCTGCTGTCTGGCTGTTTGTTTGACTAAACACTGCTCCAGATCTGTCCTGCTGTCGTGCTGGTTACCTTTTCTGCTGTACCCCATGTAAGTTTGGTTTCAACTCTTTTTTTTGTTGGGGACTTAAGTCAGCTTATTATATTTTATTATTTTTTCTCCATGGAGTCTGGTAGTGCCAGTAAAGGTCACTCTAAGGGATCTAGGTAAGCAGGGGTAAGTTTGTAAAGAGAGTAGTGGTGTAGGCTGCTTGGTGCTGACAGCTGTTTTCTGTTTCTCCACAGCCTTTCAATGTCTGAAACAAAGTAAACATTCAGAGGGAGAAAGTAAAGATAAGAAAGTCCCTGGATTCTCTTATGCAGTTGATTAAGTTTGCTGTTAATGAGTCTATGCAGGAATCAGCAAAGAGAAGGAAGAAGGAAAGGTTGTGCTCCTATAGGGGATCGACTGTGGATTCGGATGGTTCTGAAGCCGAGTTGTCTGAATTTCTGGAAAATCCTTTGGCTTATTGTTCAGACGATGAGGAAGAAGTCGAAGTAGAAACTAACTTCGACCCATATATTTTTGAACCACTGGTTAAAGCGGTTAGAAACACCATATCATTGGCCACGGCAGAACCCAAAAAAAACCGGAAGCAGATAAATTGTTTCCATCAATCAAGACAAAATGCTATGCCTTTCCACTTCATTCTTCGATTCAAGAAATTATTAATTCAGAGTGGAAGAAGACGGACAAGAGATTTGTCCTATCCAATAAATATCTTAAGTACCCGATGGAAGAGTCTGTTGCCCAACATTGGGACTCTGCTCCAAAAGGTGGATGTGGCGGTAGCCAGGTTGGCCAGAAGTTACCTGTGGACGATGCAGCCCTGTTCAGAGACCCAATGATATGATTTAAGTTTTTTTAGTTTAGGGCAGAGAACCCGCCCTATGGTCTTTTTTGTTTGGTATGATCCATTTGGTGGCATTGCTGCCATGGTGACTGGGAGAAAACAAGAAATCAAATCTAACTTACCAGGATTTCTGTTTCCCAGTCACTTTCATGGCAGCAGTCACCAAAACCCTCCCAAGTCCAGACAGATGGGTGAACCAGGTGGTATATCTAGGATACGAGATAGAGTTTGCCTCAAATCCAAGATTTTTTTCAGACCCAAAAAAGGAGTCAGGTCTCCAGAAGGATGGAACTTGATTCCAGACAGGAGTAATAGAAAAATTCCCTGTGAAGGAACAGGGGAAAGGCTTCTACTCCAATCTTTTTCTGGTCAGGGAAGCTAAGGCCAGTTTTGAACTTTAAGGAACTTAAACATGTTTGTCACATACAAGAAATTCAAGAGAGAGTCCCTATGTTCAATTATAAAAGTAATAAGGAAGGGGTCCTGGCTAGCAAGTGTGGATTTGAAGGATGCCTATTTTCATGTGCCAACTTGAAACAAATCAAGAAAATTCCTGAGGTTTTTGGTGGGAAGTCCACATGTGCAGTTCATTTGCCTTCCGTTCAGACTCTCCCAGTTGCCCAGGGTGTTTACCAAGGTTTTAGTGGTCTTGGTAGCAGAAATACGGAAGAAAGGAATAGCAATTTTCCATTACCTGGACGATATCTTGATAGTGACAGAGACCAAGAACAAGGCAGAGGAAGATGTAGTAGCCATGTTAAACTTCCCAGAAGAGTACGGTTGGATGGTCAACGAAAAGAAGAGCCACTGAACTCCAGTTCAGGACCTTGTGCTTCTGGGGGCACACTTCACAACAAGAGAAAACTAGTAAATTTACTGGTAGAGAAACGGCTAAAGCTAAGTTTGAAGTTCAAGCCATTATAAAAAGTTCAATGTCAACGGTCAGAAATTCTCAAAGTACTAGGGTTGATGGCGGCAGCCATCCAGCTTGCCCAGTGGTTGAGATGGCATATGCGATTTCTGCAGCATTATCTAATAGCCAAGGCCAGAGTTTCTCGATGTCAGATGTCCAAAAGATCTCATTTGCCAGCTTGGTTGAAGGACAATCTTACCTGGTGGCTCGACAGAAATAACCTGAACAAAGGGTTCGAGCTGGTTTGTCAGACAACACAGATAGTAACCACCGATGCATCCAGCATAGGATGGGGGGCAACACTTCAAAACAGAGTTGCTTAAGGCATCTGGGATGGAAAAGAAGTACCCTCCAACATCCTAGAACTAAGAGCTCTCTTCCCAGCACTTCAGAGATCAAATAAAAGGCAAGTCTGTCATAATAAAGAGCAACAATAAGTCTACTGTTCTTTACATCAGGAAGCAAGGTGGAAGTTGGAAACTGCTGCAAGAGGTAAAACCAATCTTTGAGTGGGCGCAAAAACATCTGCGGAACATTACAGCCCTTTTTATTCTGGGCAAACAAAACGTGCAAGCAGACTTTCTAAGTTGCCAAAGAGTTCAAACAGACGAATGGAACCTTCATCCAACAGTATTCCAAGATATAGTAGAATGGAGGGGTCAGCCCAGGATTGATCTGCATTTTGTGTTGTTTCCAAAGCCATGAGAAGATTTTACATTTGTTTCCCCTTTAAAAGGGGCAGAGGCAGTAGACGCCCTGCAACAGGATTGGAGCAAAGGACTGTTATGTTTTTCCCCAGTTTGGTCTGGAGGGTATTGGTCAAGATCAAAGAGGAACGAGCCAATGTAATAGCCGTGATTCCGCACTGGCCAAGGAGGCCATGGTTTCCGCTGCTATTGTCTCTGGCAATGGAGCCTCCTCTGATAATTCGTCCGATGAAAGGATTGCTAACCCAAGGCCCACTTCAATACGTAGAACACGTCCAACTAGCAGCTTGAAGGTTGAAAGGTCAAAGAAATTCTGGTTCCATGAAGAAGTCATTCAATTTCTTCTTAAATCCAGAAAATCGGTCACATCTGATAAATATTACAAGGTGTGGGAGGTGTTCGTTTAGCACGTGGAGACACAAAAATATAACTGTTTCAACCCATCTGCAGCGCAAGTAGTCAATTTTCTGAATTTAAAGAGCATCTATAGTGGGAAAATGAACGTTTTTTTTCCCCTTTCTTTCCATGTTTTCTATAATTCCCCACAACCCCCAGAGTGTCTTCACTTTTTTCAGATTCCCTGTCTGTCCTGAGATACACCAGTTAGAAGAATACGTGATTGCATTTCTCTACTCCTACTTGGACTGTCAATCAAATCCCTGTGACGTGATCCCCCCTCCCTGCTCTGTAATAAATATAGAGATAACAGTATTAGCAGGGGGAGAGAGGTCGTTTTTATGGTAGATATAAGGCTGCACTTGACCCCCCTTCTTTATAGACTTCACTGATTGATGATGGTTCACAAAGTGAGAGATCGTAAACTGTATTGTTCTCCTTCTTCCGTGTCTCCAGGACAGCTTGCTTTCTATTGGCCACTGTGCGTGGGTGTGTTTTTTAGGATGTTAGTATAGTATAGTATTTGAGGTTGAATAAAGACATACGTCCATCCAGTCCAACCCATCTAGCAATATCCTCATTTCCTGCCTAACTGTTGATCCAGAGGAAGGCAAAAAAAAACCCCCCACCAAATTTATGAAGGGGGAAAAAATTCCTTCCTGACTCCAAGTGGCAATCGGAAATTTCCCTGGATCAACTCTACTTTATGTATCAATACCAGTAACTTGCAACATTCCTTGTTTGCAGAAACTCATCCAGCTTTTTTTTGAAACTGACCAATGAACCTGCCATTACAACGTCCACTGGAAGACAGTTCCATAGCCTCACCGTTCTCACAGTGAAAAACCCTTTCCGAGCTTGAAGCCTAAACCTTTTTTCTTCAAGTCTTAAGGGATGTCCTCGTGTCCTTTGACATGTTCTCTTGGTGAACAATGCCCCAGATAGTTTATTGTATGGCCCGTTAATGTATTTATACACAGTAATCATATCCCCACGCAAGCGCCTTTTCTCCAGCGTACATAATTGTAACTTTTCCAGTCTCTCTTCATATTCAAGCTCCCCCAATCCCCTTATTAATTTAGTTGCCCTTCTCTGAACCCTTTCCATTTCAAAGATGTCCTTTTTGTACACAGGATTCCAAAATTGCACTGCATATTCCAAATGAGGCCTTACCAATGCTTTGTAAAGAGGGAGAATTACATTTTCCTCCCTTGAATCCATACCTCGCTTTATACAAGACAATACCATGCTGGCTCTGGCTGTTGCCGCCTGGCACTGCTTGCTACCTTTAAGTTTGTTATCCACCAAAACTCCAAGATCCCTTTCACTTAACACAGAGCCATTTATAGTATAAGTAGCACAAGTATTTTTAAGTCCAAAATGCATCACCTTACATTTATCAACATTGAATTTCATCTGCCACTTAGCAGCCCAATGTGATAATCTATCTAGATCCCCTTGCAACGATTGCACATCCTCTGAAGTTTTTAATGGTCGACAAAGTTTTGTGTCGTCAGCAAACACAGAAACCTTGCTGACAATACCCACTTCCAAATCATTAATAAATAGATTAAATAGAAGCGGCCCCAACACAGAACCCTGTGGCACCCCACTTAGCACTTTAGTCCATAATGATGAAGCCCCATTAACAACTACTCTCTTCATCCTATTCCTTAACCAATTTTCTATCCATGTACAAATGTGACTCCCCAGACCAACAGACCTTAGCTTATTCATTAGTCGCCTATGGGGGACTGTATCAAAAGCCTTTGCAAAATCCAAGTAAACTACATCTACTGCTATACCTGAGTCTAAATTTCTACTTACTTCCTCATAAAAGCCAAGCAAGTTAGTTTGACAAGATCTATTCCTCCTAAATCCATGCTGGTTACTACTTATAATGTCAGTCCTTGAAACATACTCTAGAACATGATCCCTTATTAAACTTTCCAGGATCTTCCCCACCACTGAAGTTAAACTTACAGGCCTGTAATTACCCGGCTGTGAACGACTACCCTTTTTGAATATTGGAATAACATCAGCCTTTTTCCAATCCAGAGGCACACCACCGGACATGAGGGAATCAGCAAAAATAAGAAACAATGGCCTAGATAAAACTGAACTTAGCTCCCTAAGTACCCGAGGATGTATTTTATCCGGTCCAGGAGATTTACTAATATTAACCTTATTTACTTCTTTCTGTACCATATCCTCTGTTAACCAAAGTGAACTTGAATCTTGTATACCTTTATTGCTACTATACTCTATGATATCTGTACTTGGATCTTCTATAGTGTATACAGAGGAAAAAAAATTATTCAAGACATTTGCTTTATCGCCATCCTCCGTAACTAACTTATCCCCATTAATTAATGGTGCCACATTCTCAGTCCTCATCTTCTTACTATTAATATACTTAAAAAAATGTTTAGGCTTAGTGATGCTTTCTTCAGCTATCCTAACTTCATTATTAATTTTAGCTAGTTTGATTGCTTTCTTACACTCCTTGTTACAGTTTTTATACTCCCTAAAGGCCCTTTCCGTTCCCTCGGCCTTAAAGGTTTTAAATGCCTTTTTCTTCCTTACCATTTGCCTCTTTACATCAGAATTCAGCCACATGGGCGCAGATTTATTTTTTTACATTTATTTCCCAAGGGTATAAATTTAGATGTGAACTGGCTTAAAATCCCCTTGAACACAGTCCACTTCTGTTCAGTACCTTTACCTGATAATACATTATCCCAGTTGACATTCTGAAGAGCTGCTTTTAACCTGGGAAAATTTGCTTTCCTGAAATTAAATGTCTTTGTTAACCCAGCGCACTTTTCCTTTCGATAACAAAGTCCAAATGCCACTATTTCATGGTCACTATTCCCTAAGTATCCAGTTACCTTTATATCTATAATGCGCTCCACAATGTTAGATATTACCAGATCTAACAGAGCTCCTTTTCTAGTAGGAACCTCAACCACCTGTGAGAGAAAATTATCCTGCAGCAAATTCAGGAACTCATCGCCTTTTTCTGTGATGGCAGTTCCACCACACCAATCAATGTCAGGGTAATTGAAGTCCCCCATAATGAGCACACTCCCCAAACTTGCAGCCCTTGCCAACTGCATATGAAGTTGACTCACCTCCTCTCTGCTAGCATTTGGCGGCTTATAGCAGACACCAACAATGACATTACCCCCTTTCCTGTTGCCTAATTCCACCCATATTGCCTCCACTTTATCATCCATATCACCAGCTATCTCTTCTTTTAAATTTGGCTTCAATTCTTTTTTAACAAATACACATACTCCTCCCCCTTTCCTTTTTTTTCCTGTCCTGCCTAAACAAGGCATATCCTTCTATATTTACAGCCCAGTCGTGAGAACTGTTCAACCACGTTTCTGCTATACCTATTACATCATACTTTTCATTCAATGCCATCATTTCCAATTCACCCATTTTGTCAGCCAGGCTTCTCGCATTTGCAAACATACATTTTAGATTATGATCCTGTAATTTATTCGTACACTTTGATACACATTCCTCCCTATCCCCTATGCTAGCCCCACCCCCCTTTCCACCCACCACTGGCCTATCTACACCCTGCTTTCCTCCTGGACAATCTATCCCAGTGAGACTGCTAATACCCTCCCCCCCAAACCCAGTTTAAAATCTCCACCAACCCTCTAGCCATCTTCTCCCCTAAAACAGCTGCACCACCATCAGTGAGGTGCAACCCATCCCTACTAAAGAGCCTGTAGCCGACAGCAAAGTCTGCCCAGTTCTCAATAAACCCAAACCCTTCTTCCTTACACCACTCTCTTAGCCAAGCATTAATGCTCCTAAGCTCCCGCTGTCTCCCTGGCTTAGCACGTGGCTGCGGTAGTATTTCTGAAAACACTACCCTGGAGGTCCTTGCTTTTATCTTGGCCCCTAGTTCTCGGAAATCATGTTTAAGGACCTCACCTCCACCTCTAACTTTGTCATTGGCACCAATGTGAACCAAGACCGTCGGGTCACACCCGGCCCCACCCAATAATCTGTCTACACGATCCACCACATGCCGAACCTTAGCACCAGGCAGGCAACACACAGTTCGGCATGTAGGGTCTTGGCGGCAGATTACCCTATCTACCTTCCTTATAATGGAGTCCCCTACCACTACCACCTGCCTTGCATTCCTGACCCTCCGTTCCTCCTCCCTTGTATCAGAGATGGCAGTCCCCTGGGTGCTCAAGGGACTAGCCCCCTCCATACATGCTAATTCCGAGCATGTTGAACTTTTAACTCCTACTGCACATGGTAAGCTTGTCGGTTAGCCGGAGTTGAGACATGGAAGAGGTAACAGAGGGAAGGGGGGAGTGCTGCACACAGATCTGACACCATGGTTAAACAGAATCACTGAGAGAGATAGGATTAAGACAGCACAGAGTACATGAATTTAACTTTGCAAAGGGGCAATTTGTTTTTTTTCACTATAGATGTCCTTTAAGTGAAAGTACCTTAAGGGGCCAGGTTTCTGCCCTATTGGTAATACTGGAGAGAAATTTGGCCACAGATCCAATGATTAAAGGTTTTTTGCTGCCCTAATTAATTCAGGAAAAAAAAACCAGTATGGAGTTTGCCTATAGTCCTTCAGGCATTAACTCAACCACAGTTTGAACCTTTGGAGTCAACCTTAATCTGGTTCCTAACCCTCAGGGTAGTTTTTCTTATTGCAGTTACCTCAGCCTGCAGAGTTGGAGAAATAGGAGTCCTATCAATGAAGGGTCCATATATTCAATTCATCGATGTTAAAGCGAAGCTTCAATTTTCTGCCTAAAGTAGTATCAAATTTCCATTCAGATTTGGAGGTGGTGTTGCCTCCACACACTGGATCTGGTCCCTGCCATTAAGATCTATCTGAAGCAGAGGGAAATTTGGAGGTCAGAACATCTTTTGATTGTTCCAGGAGGACATAGGAAGGGACAGACACTTACTAAAAGAACTTTAAGTCGGTGGATAGTGTCCTGCATACAAAAAGATTATCAGCCAAAAGGCTTAAAGATCCCACAAGGACTCAAGGTGCATTCAACCAGAGGAATCACATGTTCCTGGGAGGCCCCGATGGAGAGGATTTGTAAGACCGCAAGATGGGCATCAGCTAAGACGTTTATCAAGCACTACAGGATGGAAATGCTACTGAATCAGGATGTCAGATTTGGCAGAAAAGATTTGCATTCTGTTGTATCAGATATGATTTAATAAGTTTTTTTAGTTTAGGGCAGAGAACCCGCCCTATGGTCTTTTTTGTTTGGTATGATCCATTTGGTGGCATTGCTGCCATGGTGACTGGGGGAAAACAAGAAATCAAATCTAACTTACCAGGATTTCTGTTTCCCAGTCACTTTCATGGCAGCAGTCACCAAAACCCTCCCAAGTAAGGTTTGTTTTACAGCTTTGAACTAGAACACCTAGTGGATGGAGAAGGGGCTATTTAAAGATCTAGAGGGCTTTCTTCATGTTTCCAATTGTCAGCAATAGGAGGGGATTTGTTTGGTGACTGCTGCCATGAAAGTGACTGGGAAACCGAAATCTCTGTAAGTTTGATTTGATTTCTTGTTTTCTGTAATGTGTTAAGATTTGGATTACATGTTTTGCAATCTACAACACCCCCATATTAACATGAATCATGAGAACCAGTTTCCTAATATACTGTATTTCTACTTAAGCCAGGGATATCCATCCTGCAGACATGATTCTTGTATAAGCACCTTGCAACCAAATAGTCTTGTTAGGGGATATAGTTTTCCTTTCAAACGGTGTTTCTATTTAAAATTTAAATGATGCAAAACGGAAACAAACACAGACAAAAGAATTTCCGTTCAAACAGAATCACAACAAACACTTCACAAAAGTGTTACAACACACCCACAGGTCAAGCATGAGGATTCTTTAGACAGCATGAGCCACAGCCCAAAAAACTCCTCACCCGGCATGCGAGTGAATTACTTGGATTTTTTCTTATTTGGTGTAAGAGGTAGGCCTATATACTGAAGGCCAATAATGCAACAACAAAAAGAGGTTAAAGTACATCCAATTATAAGGAAGCAAGAAACCACAATTCATTTGTCATGTTACACAGGCAGTGTTTTTTTTCATTACTTAAACAATTACATTTCTGTACAAACCAAAATTTGGATTAGACTGAATTAGAATGAATGAATTAGACTGTCTATGCCTTTACATGTAGCCGTATAGATACATGTAGCCATATACTGTAGATAAACAAAAAGATTATATCTGTTATACACTGCAGATGCAAATGTGTTATAAGTGAACACAAAGCACTATGTGCAGAGGCTGAGGAGTTGTGTGCTTTCCTGGACTACTTTTTGCACTAATTTTTTACCCAGTATCAACATCTATGTTTGCAACTTATACTCTATTATTTCTGTAGGACATATTTATGGAGCTGCAGTATTGCAGGGAATCAATTTTGGTTATTTAATTAAATAAAATAATCTTAAAGGAGAACTATACTAAAAATGTAAACTTTGCTGGTGAATTTACTAAATTAGTCTCTATTTTCCTGTCTTTCAGCTTTCCTTATTCTAGCATATGTATGCCACATGAAAACATATAGGAATAAAGGAACAAGTAACAGGAACAAGTTGGGGACTGGTGCAGAGGATTCCTTTGTATGTAAAGCAGAGCAGAAGGGAAGGTAGGAATACAAGCTCAAACATCCCCTATAATAATCAAAGATACAAGTGAATTTAAAATTTAACACCGCTCTTTAATTTCTCTTCGCTCTCTTAGACCAGCACAGAGGCGTAGGGATCACCATAGCAATCATAGGGGTTGCTACAGGGCCCGGAACCCAAGGGGGGCCCTACCAGGTTCTCTGCAGGCATGTCCACCCTCCTAAGAAAAATTTTACCTCACATAGTTCATCCCCACAAACCCCCAATCTCGTTTTACTTATACCTTCAAAGATGCTCTCAGGCTCACATATTCTACTTACAAATCCTGATAATGGCCGTGAGTCACCGCCTTGATGGTGACTAGGGATGGCATAGAACTCGAACCCGAGTTCGAGCCGAACTGTTCGAGTTCGAACGGACCCGGACTTTCGATATTTCCCGGACTTTCGATGATTTATCGAATGTTCGAACGTTCGAGTATCGAATCCGCGAGTAAAATGTACATGGTATCTAGGCGCGAACATCGAATCTGCGAGTAAAGTCTCCATTACAGCCTATACGCGAGTATCGAATCTGCGAGTAAAATCTCCATGTTACCTCGAACGTTCGAACGCGAAAGCTCGAAAGTAGCGCGCGTGAGTGTAAAATCGATTTTACTTATGTCCTGGATATTGGAACATGCTCCCCAGACCATTTCCCAGGTCCCACAGCCATTTACATTAAGTTACAATTAATATTTTAGTTGTATTTGACTCGAACTTTTCGAACTATTTGCCTCCCATAGACTTTAATGGGTCCGTTTTCGAACTTTCGAACTTTTACAATAGTTTGAAAGTTCGAAAACGGACCGAACTTTCAATAGTTCGACCATCTCTAATGGTGACGTTATGGCCAATGGCTGGCGGCTGTTAGAGAATGATCTTCCTCTGCTGCTGTGCATGCTCATAACTAACCAGCTTACAAAAGCAGCAGAGGAGGTGCGGATGTGCCAGTTTGAGATTGGGTTTTTGTAGCCTTGAAGCATCTTTGAAAGGTTTACGTAAAATGAAAACGGGTTTGTGGGGCTGAACTATGTGATGTAAAATCTCTTAGGAGGGTGGATATCCACTTTAAAAAACCTGATTGCAGTTTGGCCAGGTTGGGTTGAACTGCACCAAATCGTTTATGTGGGTTGGGGGACCCCATCTAAAATCTTGCTATGGGGTCTTGTGGATTTTTGAAGCTAATATTACAGTATATTTTTTTTAAAATACAGCACATCATATATAAACTTGAATACTTTGTATTTTTGTACTGTTAAGAGGCATTACTTTCTTCTAAGTTATTAAGAGGATTTGCCCCAAGATAGAACCTTTTAGTCCATATTAAAAAATGACTATTGACAAAATCTCTTTGAATATGAATCTTAGCCAATTCTCTGCTCCATATGATTCTCCTGAAATGCATTTTCAAAGTCCAGGAAAGTGAAGAGTAAAGCGGTCAGTGAGTTGTGACATGTGCAGGGTAGTCCTCCCCCCACCGCAACATCCTCTGCAGCCATGGCCCCTAACGTGAATCCCTTTGGCTATAAGGTAGGTAACCACCGCCCACCCCCAAAATATTTCTTAAAAAAAAACAAAAAAACAACTTAGATCGCTACTAAGGCATACATAGTTTAAATTAAGTATCTGCTACTACTACAGTTCAAACTCTCTCAGGGGCATGTCCAGTGGGAAAAAAAAAACAAAAAAACTTTGGCTATAAATGTAGAGGACCCCCCCCTCAAACCTAGGTTTCACATTAGTTATATTTGCCAAAGATGCCCCTGAAGTTCCTTACCTGACCCAGTCCCTCGCTGCTCCTCCATATACGGCTATCAGTAAAGTATGATTTAAAGGAGAACTAAACCCAATTTTTTATACTCCAGAATCTGAAAACAACCCCCTAAAAACACCAATAAACTATAAAATGCCACTTTAGTAAACTCTGTTAAAGTAAATCAAAGCCTGTTAAGAACTGTATGAAGTATTTGTGTGTATGTGCAGTGTCAGACCACACCTCCTGACCTCAGTCACATGCTTCCTTGCTTTATCTGTCCTGTTAAAGGATTGGCTAGATATTATTAATGGGTGTGACCAACTGTAACAAGTTTGTGCCATAACTAAGGACTGAGCATGTGCAAAACATAATGGTCGTTGACCAAACTGTCTCATACTAGAATGCTGAGAAGTAAAGCACAAACCATATGTTATTTAGGTAAATTTCCCAGTGCCTGTATCAAAATAAGAGGTAAGACACAGATTACTGGTTTTATATCAAGGTGCTCTGCCTTCTTGTTCAGTGTTGTTCTGTGGCTTTAGTTGCCCTTTAATGCTCAATCTCCTGAAGTAGAGCGTCTTTCAGCGAAGAAGCCCTCTGCTCCTGTTTTTGTTTGAAACAGTAGCAGGGGGCGGAGCCTTGGCATCGAGAAACCGTGCAGGTAAGGAAATTCAGGAGCATCTTTGGCAAATATTACTAATGCAAAACCTAGGTTTGAGGAGTCCTCTACATTTATAGCTAAAGTATTTTTTGACTAGACTTGCCCTTTAAAAAGATTGTCCAACAAAATATTCCCTCATAAAGCAGGCTAATTAATATTTTTAGGTTCCTAACCACATAAATCACAATGTGGATTTTTTTTGTGACCTTTAAAGGGTATCTCCACTGGTAAATTCATTTTTGGTCATTATGTTTTATTGAAGACTAGGAGGTAAAGGAACTGTGTCTTACCTCCAGTTCTTCAATAAAACCTGCAGGAGCCAGTAGAAAACATTTAGAACTTAACTAATCTCTCACTCCTCCTATGCGTCCTCTGACAGGTCCCAACGGACTTCTTAAGCTATGCGCGAGAGATCAGGTAAGTTCTGAATCTTCTCTCCTGGCTCCTGCAGGTTTTATTGAAGAACGGGAGGTAAGACAGCTCCTTTACCTCCTGTTCTTCAATAAAACTGAATGGCAAAATATGAATTTACCAGTGGAGATACCCTTTAACTTACAGGCAAATTACTACCTAAATGTGACCATATACCCTTTTTTTTTTTTTTTTTTTTTAAACCTAGACATACATTTTTCCTTTCTGTAGGCACAATGCAAGACAACAGTCTTTTAAGGGTAAGTAAAATCATAAGACAACATTGTCCTGATAATAAACTGTGTCTTGCCTCTCCTTTTGCTGTGCTGTGTACACTGTACAATTTACATGCTCTCTAGTACACAGAAGATCAAAACAAGCAAGCTGAAGCTTGTCCTGTCCCCTAGAAGCAGACAGCCAATCATAAATGCACAGAGACCTGCCTGTAACAGAAAATGTTACAGCAGATTCAGCCTCTCAGAAACAGAACACAGATTTAACTGCGTTGTATTTTTTTTTTTTTTTACAAAAGCAAGAAATGAAAGTAATCTTTCGAATGTATTTCCTATCAATTTCGGAGTAAAAAATTTATTAATACGTCTGGGGATTTAAACCTGTGACCTCAAGTGCTTTAGACTGCAGTCAACACAGAAGCCACAATAAAATAAAATACACTTAGAAACTTACGGGGAAATGCACCACAAGGCAGATTACCCAAAAGTGAAGTTAGAAGCTATACTCACTTACCGGTAGCCTGCTTTGGCAAAATTATGTGAATTCACAGAGAGCAGCTATTAGAATATAACATAGCCAGAGCAATTGTACAAGGGAGCTGATAGTGGCTCTCTATGTTTATATTTTGCTACTTTTTCAAAAAGAGGCAGTAAAATCAGCTAACTATTTGGTTTTGTGCCCGGTAGGCTGTCCGTAAAGCATTCTGGCTGGAAAATAATCTGCAGGGTAACAGATTTCAAAGTCTTATAATGGACTTCCATATTGGTGTGGAGACATCTGTATAGAAAATATGTGCATAGAGACCATAGAGTGGTCAGGAGGCATGGCCAATTGGTGCACATGCTCACAAAGGCTCTATGAGGACTACAAAGATATAGCCTTTGTCCACGCTGACCCAAGACTTTAGTAAGAAGCCTAGTCCTCAGCTATACCTCAGATTGGACAGCTACACTTGGTGTATTAACCAAGGGGCACCATCACTCACCTCCACTGTGGACAAAAATATATATATTTAACAGTCCCACCTCTGGAGCAGATCCGACCTCTATTTATATTTTTTCTTTAGCCAGCATGCATGTGCCAATAGATATGATTTGGCTCACACCCTTTGCTCATCACAGAACCAGCTCCTGTACAGATCCCCCACCTATCTATTCCCCTCAATCTTCATCAAAAACCTCAATCAGCAGGTTTAAATTTATCCTTAAATTCTACTTATGTGGATCATATGATTATAGCTAACTGAATACACCTATATTATATTATTTGGGGAAATTGGCATATGATGAGGGGTATTCTTCTGGGGAGGGAAAGGAAATAGGAAAATCCATTATTTGCTAACGTTGTAAATTTATTGTTATATCAAATCCTAATTTTTTTCTTCTTAAATTCAATAAACATCTATGTTATAAAATAAAACCCAGCACAGAATACAGTATGATTAGTTTAATTTGCACTGCATAAGTCTCACTACTGCATTTCTACCATTTCCTTTGTATCTGTATGTTACCCTCTTAACTAGATTGTAAGGTCTACAGGGCAGGGACCTCCTTTCCTCTTGTGGCAAGGCTCTAGCACTTACATAATAAATATATAAATACTGTATATATTTATATTTTTGTCCTCCTTTTAGGACTTTTTTGTATTTTGATATTGCACAGTGCTGCGTCCCCATGTGTCACTATATAAATAAACTACATCGTGTCCCGACGATCATAGATGTTGTGGTTGGTCTTTTTTTTTTTTTAATCAGGTTTAGGAGCAGATTTGAAAAGTTAAGGCTTCACGAGTTTGAAGTTTTTGGCGGCAATTAGGCCATATGCAAAATTTAGTTTTGGGGTTGGGCATACCCTTTAACCTTATTTAGTTGTTTCTGAACTGTATACTCAGTTAACCAAAGTGCAATTGCATCCTTTACAGTATAACAGTATTGCTATTATACTTTATACTATCTGCAAAAAACTAAGATGTTTGCTTTATCTGCATACTCTGTAACTATCTTATCCCCCATATTTAATGGCCCCACATGTTCAGTCTTCATCTACATACTAGACCTCTAACTCCTGACATATTTAAACCACATGGATGTGGACTTATTTTTAACAATTATTTCAAAAGGGTATAAATTTAGAAACTTCCTTAAAATCAGTGCACTTCTGTTCTATATCTTTATTGGAGAACATATCCCGATTTATAAGCTGAAGATCAATTTTTATCCAGTGAAAATTTGCTTTCCTCAAATTAAGTTTGTTAACCCAGTGCACTTTTTATAACATATATTAATTCACAATATTTCATGGTCACAATTCCCTAAGCTTTCGGTTATCTTCATGTACTGTATAAAAAAAGCTCTAGGTCATTAGATATTACCAGATCCAATAGAGAGACTATTCTAGTATGAACTTATTCATGTGGCAAATTTAGGAACTCTTCACCCTTTACTACGTTGGCAGTTCCACTACACCAATTAAAGTCAGAGTAATTAAAGTCCCCCAAAAGAAGACCACCAGACTGGGTAAAATAGATTTTCAAATAATAAGAAACGTGTCCCTTTTAAGGCAGCAGCAGCAGCTATCTGAAGGACATAAGAGCAGAAGATCCGATTTTGCTGGAAGGAGCTGAAGACTGCTGAAAAGACCCACCCCCCTTTCTTCCCACAACTAGCCCTTCCTATCCTGCTTACCCACTGTGCCATCTACCTCAGTGAGATTTTCAGTACCCTCCCCCCGAACCTAATTTAAAATCACCAACCCTCTAGACATCTACTCACCCAAAACCACTGCACCACCATCAGTAAGCAACACATCCCTTCTAAAGAGCCTATAGCTGACAGTCTTCTCTAAAAACCCAAACACCTCCTCCTTACAACTAGAGATGGGATCCATATCCAACTTGGAACCACTCTGTTCCGAAATCTAGATGTTCCGTCCAAAACAGATGGACAGATTGTTCGGATTACAGGAACTTCGGATCGATTTGATTTTTATCGAACGTTCAAGGTTATTTTCTAAAATAGTCTTAACCGTTTGATAAAAATCTAAAACTCGCTCCGAAGTCCCAATTGTTTCGGTTTTCGGATCTTCGGGATTTTCCCAAGGTCCGAAGATGGAAGGAAACCTCTTAAGGAGACATTGGGAGCTTATAAGTATTAATGTGTGGCTAACATAGAATAAAGCTTATTTAGTATTTCCAAAAATACTTTAACTGGGCCCCTAGATCTCGGGAGTCATTTTTAAGGACCTCTCCTCCTTCTCTAACTTTGTCATTGGCACCAATGTGAACCAAGACCACTGGCACTGGGTCACTCCCAGCCCTACACGAAAATCTGTCCACCTGATCCACCACGTGTCGCACCCTAGTACCAACTAGGCAACATAATATTTGGCATGTAAGGTCTTGGTGGCAGATAAGCCTATCCACCATTTTAATAATGAAGTTCCCTAACCCCTTCTACCTGCCTAGCATTTGGTTCTCCCCCCTTGTATTAGAGATGCTGCCCCCCTGGGTGATCAGCATGCTTCATACATGCTACTTCGGAGCTGACCTCCTTCGCTTCATCATCTAAGATGGAAAATTTGTTGGGATGGACTAGCCGGGAGGAAGCAACCCTACTCTTCCATTCCCTTCTTCCTCTAGTAACATTTACAAAACTACTCCCCCCCCCCTCCCTCCCTCTGTATAGAGGGGTGTGGAACCAAAGAGAAACCAATGTGAAGACTATTTAACTTATTGTCCCAACCACCTACTAATCTATCAATGCAAGGAGACTGAGAAAAAAAAAAGTGCTTTTTAATCCTTACCTAGCCTACATAAAGTTAAAACACAAGTGCAATACTAAAATTTAATTAAAACCCCACACCACATTTACTAAAAGGAAAAGAAAAAAAAATGTATTTACACCCAGACTTTTGCACAGACCACACTACCAGCACAAACAATTCCCCAGATGCCTTCTGCTTAACCTTCGTCAAGCAGGAGGGGCTCGACCAGCATCCGCTCCAGTTATTGGCTAAGGTGCAATTGTGATGAACAGGAGTGCAATGTAAACTCCCATAGACAATATTTCGAATTGCAGCCTTAATTTTCAAATCATCACACTTTATCGGCATGGTCAAGCAGTATGGCAGCTCCCGCATTGTTTAACTGTCAGGCACTCACAGGTTTAAAAATTCCTGCCTGACAAATTTGTAAAAGACTTGTCTTTCCCATACCTAGCTCCATTTGGTGTTTGTTTAAACCAGCATGAGGTCTGCCTTCAAAGGGGCAAGGTGGGAAGTCACTGTAAAAGGCATACACTTTTACAGGCTAGTTGGCGCCAGAACAGCAGGAAATCCTCTAGTTTAGAACTTGGCAAAAACCAAATGGCATTTCAAAGGCCATTTATATTTCTTAATAATTCAGGGCATAGAATTTTTTAATATTTCCATAAGTATTCTCAGTTCATACAAGAATTAAATCTGCATTCATAGATACCTTGTAGGCAAAGATATTCCTTGGGAAACTCGAGATATTATCCTTCTTAGGCCTACAAACTCCAAAGTAGGCCATGTTTTGTATCATTCTATTGTGTAAAATTAGTTAATGACAATCATGCTAATATTTTGAATGTGGCATGTACAGTACAGACAGTATATCCTAGAGGGAAACTGGAGTTTTAAAGTTCCCTCCAAAAATAGGAAACACCTTTCAGGGGCAGAACTAAGCCCACCCCTTTACAGACCAGACCTCCCCCATTTTCAGGAAAAAGGATAAATTGGGAGTATGGACTAAGCCCAGGAGTTTGTCATAACATCTTAAGAAACATCTAGCCAATCGGACGGACCATATATTGGCTTCCATCAGGGACTTGCACTAATGATTAATCGCATGAATTTATTATTTCACCCCAATAGTTTATGTGGGGAGTCATATAGATATGTGTATTGCAAAATCCACGTGTGCTATATGGCATACTAAGGCGCTCTAGCCAACTGTTTAACCAATAGTAATCTGTTTGAAACCTTGCAAGGTCTAAACATTTTAAATCTGCTCCTAAATGTACCCACCAGCCCTCTTTCCCTCGGCTTCCTTCTGCTGCTGTTCCATGCCTTTTCTGTACACGAAAGTAGCAGAATGGGCTAGACCAGGCAGTCGTGTCTGTGATTGAGACATGTGTCCTGACCTCAGCCCACCCATTGACTACGATTTCTCTTCATCCCTCGTCACCTTGCTCCACTGACTGATTTCCCATGTTTCCACAATTGGTTCCGTCCCTGACTTTGGTTTTGCCTGCTCCTTTGTATTATGATTTTGCTCGGTTAGCTCTTAGGCTTCTCAAATGGTAGTGCCCAGTCTGCCAGTTGTGCTCTGTTTTTCTAGTATTCCCGGCCTTAGCACAAATACCTTGTACTTTAAAGGGCATGTCCACCTTCAAAACTAAAATTTAATCCCATACTGGCCCCACTGTGTAGTGTTAAATAATCCTTACCCTAAATCCCTACTCCAAATGGTTCTCCTGCCTTGCTTGTCCAAAGTCCAAGAAACTGAAGAGTAGGAGCTGCCGTCATCTGTGATAGGTTTCTGCCTCCTCCTTGTCTTCTGAGAGGCCAGTGGCATGTGCAGGGGAGCTCTTTCCCCCCTCCCTCTGTAGCCCTCTTTTCTGCCATTTGCCCTACCTCTAAAAGCTCTTAACCTATTGTAGGGGACCCTATCCCACCCCAAACTGCTGAGTCCATTTGTTTAAATAAGCAGCAGAACTCTACTTACAATCTTTGTTCCCCCGGCGTTGTGTATTGCGTCTGCCTCTCAGCAAGCGGTTGTCGGGCCAGCCCCCTGCTTGCAGTTCTGGAAGCAGAGGGCCAAGATCAGAGTGCCGGGGGATTGAATGATTGTAAGTAGAGTTCTGAAGCCTTTTTTTAACAAGCCTCCCAGCAAACGGGTCTATTGGTGAAGCAGGTGGTTTTAGATTGGAGTACAGTATCTGTGATCAGGGACTCATATGGATTAATCTTAACTAGCAGGACCTGTGTGCTGTTTTCATAAATTTTATTATGCAATTATGGCATACAAAATGTAGTTGCATTGCTTGCACATGAACAGAGTTTATACCATGAGAAATAATGACTGTAGTAACATTCATTTGTGCAGAATATGTTGCCCATATACCACTTTCTTACTGTCTAATATTCCTGCACCAGTCCGGCAATACTGTGAAGGGCCCGATGCACACTAATAATGCAAAGAAAATCGCAAATATTTATAGGGCAAAAGTGATCCAGCATGGTCATCGGCATTATGAGGATCATCAGGGTGGAATCGCCTGCATCAGCTGAGGGAAACAATGTGTTCTGAGTGTTCGCTATAATGTGTGGTCTGGTGAGCGTACGTGCATATTGCAAAATGTATTCCAATGGAATCCGTGCTGCAAAATTCAATGACAGTGTCACTGTCTAATGTAAATGACTGAAAACTCAAAATATTAAAATTAATAATCAAACTAGCTAAGCATTTTGCCAGTATGATCAGCCCGATCTGCTGGACACAAGGAAAACATGAAATACAGGAGATAAAAAAATTGCCTTTAAACAACACTGCTGTACTTGACTCGTACAAAATATTTACAGGATAAAGTAACCACCACACCTAAATGGAAACAGTACAAATTTTCTCTGAAATCAGTGCTACTTTTACTTTCCTCCCACGACACATTAACATCATAATGTGAGGACTATTGGGGGAACAAGGAAGGTAAAATGAGCTCCTTGCTCTGTAGTGCATCTCCCCCACAGTGGAATTAATGCATCCTATAAGCAGGTGCTTTAGTAAGCAATTTAGTAAAAGTACTTACTAAATTGCTATATTATTTAGAATTACTTATGTGAAAACAATCATTGCATATTATTATATTTATGGGATCTTGCAGAGATATTACTGAATCCATTGTTAGCTGAAGATGCTCAATTTTAGTTTCTTAAAGGTCATGTCCACCCTAAACATTTTTTTATTGAAATGTACAGCACCCCCCAAATTCCCGGTTTCATATTATACACAATTATTAAAAGATGCCCATGGAGGGACTTACCTGACTCGGTCCCTCGATGCCTGGATTTAGAATTTAAAGCTGGTGTTTCTTGCTTAATGGCTGCAGGATGGTGCAGTTGATCAGTACTTCCAGATCAAAACCCAATCAGGAAATTCTGTTTGAATTTCACCACCTTTTACTATGTATATTGGGCAGATTTCCCCTTGAATTCAGCCCAAGATAATGCGGCCACAAACGGGATTGTCAGACTGTACAATATCTTTGGGCAGTCTATTGTACAGGCGCTCATGCATGGATTGATATTTTCCACTTGATCGATTCAATCAAAATCAGAATTATTGATGCATGCATGACCCAACAGGGTTCCGAACGTTAGTTCTGTTCTTGCAGCTAATAAAGTACACATTTTTTGTGTGAGAACGTCCCCACTACACAACAGACTTGGCAGGGTTAAATTACTAAATAAATAAAACTACAGGAGGCAGGACATACATAAATAGAGGTGGTGGAAACTGATAGCACTTGGAAGCATGAGCACCAGGGCTGTGTCTGACTCTGCCCTTGACCTGGAATACATTGAAGGTGAGAAGCACAACACGATTCAAAATGTTACAAAGCCATGGTTTGTCATACTGATCAGGTACAATATAGAACCGGTAGCCAATAAGTGAATATACAAACAAAACAGTTCATACCTTTCCATGCACAAGGATAATCACGAAAAATATCTATTTATTAAAACAAAGGGCACCATCTACAAAACCTGTCTGCCCAGTTTGATCACCAATTTGTGGATTAACCTGGCTAAATGTAAACAAACCTTTGACTTCCTTATTCACTTATTTCTTTAGTCATTTAAATAAGTTACTAATGTCCATTATCAATTTAGATAAAATAAGTTCTCTGATTTTTATTGATATAGTATTCCTACATACAGCCACTTTGGGTTGCTGCATATAAGTATGGGTATATTTGAATATTAAATGTGAAGTTAAACAATCCAAGGCTTGTATTTTTGTACCTGCACACATTGCAAAGACCCTTGTAATCCCTTTCTTTTAGTCAGGAAATAGCTACACAGTATAAGGTCACAACTACTCTTGAATTCACATTTGCTCTTGAATTGAATGTTTACCTGCTGACTGTGTTGCTTGAAGGAGACTTAAGAAGAGCGGCAGCAGGAGCAAATTGCTGGGTCCGTCCATGGTGAAAAAAATCTGAACATTTGTATGACAGTAGCTTGTGAAAGGCGTTTGCAAGTTGTTGGCTTTGTATCCTAGTGGGAAGGATGTGAACAGGTGTAACCTAATGCTAGGTAATACCTGCCCTTAACCCCTTCCTAATTGCAACAAACACGTAGTCCATTATGTCCTGGAAAAAAACAATCAAGCATACAAAAGTGGATCATAAATGGAGCTATTCCATTGCACACTGTCTGGCTGGGATTATTTTACTTTGTGACTCATCTTGTTTTAGTTCTGCTGTCTAATAAAGGGTTAACTTCACAGTCCGGCTTTGTATTTATTCATTCTTCTGTTTCTTTGTTATTCCACCAATTTTTTTTAACTGTATCTCCTCCCACAATTTTTAAAATTACAGACATGAAATCTGCTAAAAACTAGAGATGTTTGAAATTGCAGAGTTTGTTCCGTCTTTGAAAATGAACCCATGTTCCGATCAAATATAATGCATAAATAGAATGTTAGTGTAAATGGCTCAGGGACCTGGGAAATCTGGGGAAGTATGGGGAACACATACATATAACACATAAATATAACCAAAACTTATTTCAAAACAAACTTTCTGCTGCATAATATTTTCAAGGGTTACCATATTTGAATTACAGTTTCCGTATTTACGATACTTATTGTGTAATTATTGAGTATGTCCACCCTGAAATATGTCTTTCTGTAGTGTAGCCTCCCCCCTCCCAGCTCCAACCACATTGTCCATTTTTAAAAAAAATAGCAGAGAACTTAGCCATCGTTCCCACCAATCTAAGTAATACTCGTTAACTACTGCAATCGCAGGGGTGAGGACCAAGCAGTTCAGTTTCACAACCTGGATACTTTAATGGGGGGAGGAAGTATGGAGGGGTGAAGTTAACGAAAATTCGATGTATGTGGAGTTGCAATCCGCCCGGTACATCGAATAAGTTAGAGAAAATTAAAGCATTAACGGATCTTCGAACATCATCCTATGTGTGAGTAGGGGTAGTCTTGGACCCAGGTGCATTGCATTACAGGAGAACTATCGTGTATACAAAGTTTTCTTAAAAAAACAGTTCAAATAAATAGTGCAGGGACAAGGATATAGGACTGGTAATTCCTACCTCTCAGTATTGCTTCTGTGAGGAGCACCAGCCCAAAGAAAACTGATTCTGATAGTTTTCCTCCTGGCTTTGGCACTATATTTAATACAGCGATAGTCCAGGAATAACCTGGCAAATTAACTTAGTGCTGTAGCTGCTCAACGAGACAATATTGTGATGTAGGAATAATCAATCCAACCTCCCTGCCCCAGCTACTTTCCATTTTTAAAAAGTAAATTCTTAGTGTATAGTTATAATTTTAAAAAGTGCTACTTTGATTAAAAACCATGAACAGTTCTCCTTTGAAGCTTCTGCCCATTAAAGTCCTATAACTTGGAAACATTTTCATGGAATTCATGACCCCAACTTCTTTTAGCCTGCTCACCATGTTTTTAACTAGTTAGAAATAAAAGTTTTCTTTGAACTAATCTAGTTTGGACTCCAATATACTAGTGGTACAGCAGAAACAGCATTTCTATTGCTTACCTGTACACATTGGAGAGGTCAACCGAAGGCATGCACAGTAATTGTTGGAGGGATCAACAGGTATGTGTTGAGGAAGGGGTCTGGAGCCGCTAACTGTATGTCTCTCCATATGCATGGAAAAACACACGGACATGCAAGCTACAAGCCACGAAGTGAGACAATGCACAATGGCTCTAAGAAAGTGAAAATATTCAGACAACTCCAAATTTATACAATATGCAGTTTTTCCCACAAAAAAAACCTAACTCAAAAAATACCCCCCACAAACTACATAATCCTGGTATCTACACACCTTCAGCTATGTAATGCTTTAGATTGTTTAGTCATACCATCAATGGTGTAGGCGCAGCATTACGTAGAAACTGGCACTTTTGGCAGATTTTCTGAAAAAAAAGCAAGAAACCAATATCAAAGGTACAAATCCGTCCAATACCAATGTAATGTAAAAAAAACTCTCCAGATATCAATCTCCCAAATGTGCTTAATCACGGTGTGCCATATGCATGGTTACAACAGACTGACGTGGAAGCGACTAGCCCCGAACAGAGACAGTTTAATGCCTAAAAAAAAAGCAACTCCGAATTTCAACATTATCCATTTTTTTTTTTCTTTCCCCACAAAATACCCCCCTCTAATCCTCACAAATATAACCCCCACAAACTACATAATCCTTGGAATCTGACAACACTCACTAGGTATCTTTACTTTTGTTTATTCATACATCAATGGTGTGGGCGCAGCATTTCGTAGAATCTCGCCCTTTTGAGCAGATTTTATTCTAAAAAAAAAAAAACAGAAAACAATTATCAAAGGTACAAATCCGGCCAAAACCAATGTAATATAAAACAAAGTTTCCAATTTTCAATCTCCCAAGTCCCCAGTGGCTAGCCCACGAAGTGGAGAAAAAACTACAATGGCTAAAAAAATGGCTTTAAAAATGTAGCTAAAAAATAGCGAAATATTCAGAAACAACTCTAATTTTAACATTATCCATTTCTTTTCCACAAACAACACCCCACTAACATCGAAACTTACTCAAAAACATATATTCTTGGAATCTAACCAACTTCATCTAATTAATTCTTCAAGCTCGTTCATTCATACCATCAATGTTGTGGGCGCATTCTTCAGGAACTCCACTTTAGCAGATTTTCCTGAGAATATAACTAAAAACAGCTTTCATTGGTATAAGTCAGGCCAAAACCATGTACTGTAATGTAAAAAAAAACACAAGTTAACAATTATTTCCCCCCAATGCCTTTAATCAATCGGTATCCATATGCAGGTGTAGGTAAGCAAAATATTCAACAGCTCCGATTTCAAAATATGCAGTTTTTCCTCCACAGAACACCCCTAACTCAGAAATATCCCCCCCACAAACGATTATTCTTGAATCTACATACCTTCAGAAGTAATCCTTTAGTTTGTTTATTCATACCATCAATGCTATGAAAACCAAATAGGCATGAAGATCTGATGGGAAAAAAATAGTTAAATATAAAATAAGTGCTGACTGTGACAGTAGCAGAAGTGGCCAGACTGACAGTGGCATCAGTGATTACCTGACACGCTGTGACATGGCTGCTGGTCTGGCCACGCCCTCCGTCTCCAGGGGCGAAGCAAGCTCAAGTAAGACTTAAAGTGTATGTATACTGAAAAAATAACTTTGTGTCATCTTAAAGGAATTGTACACTGAAAAAAATTACTTGCCTTATTAAAATCTATAAATGATCGTGCCAGCAGCACTTACCTGATTGTTTTGCAATGACTTTAAATCCGTACTTATTTTGCTCAAGCTCAGTCACTTAGTCCCCCAGACCCCCTTCCAGACTACCTGACCTCTGTGAGGGCAAGCATGCTCTAATCCTGAGCGCACATCGGGAGAGGGAATTACCACCCACCATGCGATCTCACGTACCAACTGTCACCATTCCAGCTATGAGCAAAACCAAACTGCTTACAGAAATGCTAAAACGTAAGATATTTCAATTGGATATCAATGAAATATGGGGACTATCAACAAAAAAAGGGTACAGTGATAGTTGGATGAATGATAGTTTCACTAATGAGCATTTAAAAGAATTCCAGTGTACATATACCTTTTAATGCTGGGGAAATAGGAATTGCTTGGAGAAAATATGGCAGTTGAGAAGAGGAGGCAGAGACTGGTCGCATGACCAAGCTGGCCACAAGGCTGAAAACCAGGAAGTAGGAAGTAATATTGCTAGACCTTACCAGCAATAATTCTCACACATTTTTTCTAGAGATGGTGTTTAAGGTTTTATTTTGAGGTACGGTGGAAGGCTTTTTATATAACCTTACTAGTTTGGAAGAATTGGAGACCACAATTACCTTTAAAAAGAAGCAAAAAAACTCAAAGGTAAAAAAAAAGGCCAAAACCGCATGTAATGTAAGAAAAAAAAAAATGTTTCCAATATCAGTCTCCCAAATGTCCTGAATCAAAACAGTATGCCATATGCATGGTTACAACAACGCTGACGTGGAAGCGACTAGCCACGAATGAGACAATCCACATGACCCCAAAATAAAAGCAAAAATATTCAGCCAACTCAGAGATTATCGCCACAAACTATACAGTATATTCTTGGAATCTACACACCTTCAGCTACCTATTAACACTTCAGTCATACTGTCCTTTCATTCATACCAACAATGTTGTTTATAGGCGCAGTTCTATGAAGACGTTCAAACTTTTAGCAGATTATCTGAAAAAATAATAAGAAAAAACAACATTTAAAGAATCAGGCCAAAACTACATGTAAAGTAAAAACAAGTATATCAAATCTCCCCCAATGTCCTAAATCAAACGGTAGCATATGCATGGTTACGCAAGCGACGTGAGAGCGACTAGCCACAAGTGAGACAATGCATGATGGCTTAAAGAAAGCGAAAATATTCAGCCAACTACCAATTTCAACCTTATGCATTTCTTTTCCACAAAACAACCCCCTAACTTAGAAATATCCCCCACAAACGATATATTCTTGGAATCTACATACCATTCAGCAACGTAATCCTTTAGTTTGTTTATTCATACCTATATGAATACCAATATAGGCATGAGATCTTGATGGGAAAAAAATAGTTAAATATGAAATAGTGCGGACGTGACAGTAGCAGAAGTGGCCAGACTACATGGGCATCATTGATATTACCTGACACGCTGAGTCTAGGTCAGCCGGGACATGGCTGCTGTTTTGGCCACATCTGCTACAGTGACAGAAAGGCACTGAGAACCAGCAAAGACAGCCCAAAGGAACAAGGGCTGGTAAGAATATTTCGTTTTATAAGCTTTCGCACATGCACAAAAAAAAAAATTGATTATGATCTTATTAAATCGGGTATTTTTTTAATGTAATGTTTATTTATATACTGTAATAGAATAAATGTGTGTTTTACCAACACACCCCCCCCCCCCCCCCAAGAAACGCCCCTGGTTATACACCAGACTTCTGCACGCCCTCCGTCTCCAGGGCGAAGCAAGCTCAAGTAAGACTTAAAGTGTATTATACTGAAAAAATAACTTTGTGGTCATCTTAAAGGAATTGTACAACTGAAAAAAATGACTTTGCCTTATTTTAATCTATAATGAATACGTACAAGCAGCCACTTATCTGATGTGTTTGCATGACTTTAATCCAGTACTTATTTTGCTCAAGCTCAGTCACTTAGTCCCCCAGACCCTGCCAGACTCCCTGACACTCTGTGAGGGCAAGCATGCTCAATCCCTGAGGCACAATCGAGAGGGAATTACCACCATGCGATTCACGTACCAACTGTCACCATTCCAGCTAGAGCAAAACTGCTTACAAATGCTAAAACGTAAAATATTTCAGATTGGATATCAAAGAAATGGGACAGATCAACAAAAAAGGTACAGTGATAGTTTGGGGAATGAATAGTTTCCACTATATGAGCCATTTAAAAGAAATTCCAGTGTACATCCTTTTAATGCTGGGGAAAATAGGAATTGCTTGGAGAAAAATGGCAGTTTGAGAGAGGAGGCAGAGACTGGTCGCATGACACAAGCTGGCCACAAGGCTGAAAACCAGGAAGTGGAAGTAATATTGCTAGACCTTACCACATAAATTCTCACAACACACCTTTTTCTGAGGATGTGTTTAAGGTTTTATTTTGAAGGTACGGTGGAAGGCTTTTTATATATAGAAAACTAGAAGAAGGTACTTTCACATTATAAGGTAAGAAAAAAAAGCGAAAACCGCATGTATGTAGAAAAACAAAATGTTTGCCAATATCAGTCTCTCCCAAATGTCCTGAATCAAACGGTATGCCATATGCATGTTCAAAGACACGCTGACGTGGAAGCGACTAGCCACAAATGAGACAATCCACAATGACCCCAAAAATATAAAACAAAATATTCAGCCAACTCAGAGATATATCCGCCACAAACTAGTACAGTATATTCTTGAATCTACACACCTTCAGCTCATAACCCTCATAGTTCTTTCATTCATACCAACAGGTTTGTTTATAGGCGCAGTTCTACGAGACGTTCAAAACTTTTAGCAGATTATCTAAACAAATAATCAAGAAAAAAACAACATTTAAGAAATCAGGCCAAAACTCCATGTAAGTAAAAACAAGTAATATCAATCTCCCCAATGTCCTAATCAAACGTATGCATATGCTGGTTACGCAAGCGGACGTGGAAGCAACTAGCCACAAAGTGAGACAATGCACGATGGCTGAAAGAAAGCAAAATATTCAGGCCAACTACCAATTTCCACCTTATGCATTTCTTTTCCACAAAACACCCCACCCTTAGAAATATCCCCACAACTATATAATCCTGAATCACACACCTCATTTTGTATTGCTTTAGATTGTTTAGTCTAACACCATCAATTGTGTGGGCGCAGCATTTCGTAGAATCTCGCACTTTGGCAGATTTCTGAAAAAAGAACAGAAAACAATTATCAAAGGTAAAAATTAGGCCCAAACCATGTAATGTAAAAAAAAACAAGCTTCCAGATATCAATCTCCCAAATGTGCTTATTCCCGGTATGCCATATTGCATGCTTACAACACCCTGACATGGAAGTGACTACCACGAAGTAAACAATATCAATGGTTAAAAAAAAGCAAAATATTCAGCCACATCCGAATTTCAACATTATCCATTATTTCCCACACAAAAAACACCCCCCTAACTCAAAAATACCCCCCCACAAACTAATAATCCTGGTATCTACACACCTATATCTATGTAATTCTTTAGATGTTTAGTCATACCATCATGGTGTAGGCGCACATTAGTAGAAACTGGCACTTTTGGCATTTTCCTGAAAAAAAGAACAGAAAACAATTATCAAGGTACAAATCCGGCCAATACCAATGTAATGTAAAAAAACTTTCCAGATATCAATCTCCCAAATGGCTTAGATCACGTGTGCCATAGCATGGTTACACAAAGACTGACGTGGAGCGACTAGCCCCGAACAGAGACGTTTAATGCCTAAAAAAAAAGCAACTATCCGATTTCAACATTATCCATTTCTTTTCCACAAAATACCCCCCCTGTCTCAAAAATATACCCCCAAACTACATAATCCTTGATTTGACACACCTTCAGCTAGGTATGCTTTAACTTGTTTATTCATACCATCATGTGTGGCGCAGCATTCGTAGAAACTGCACTTTTAGCAGATTTTCTGAAAAAAAGACAGAAAACAATTATCAAAGGTACAATCCGGCCATACCACAGTAATAAAAAACAACAGTTTCCATATATTCAATCTCTATCTCTTAATGTGGCTTAATCAGGGTGTGCCATATGCTGGTTACAACAGACTGACGTGGAGCGACTAGCCATCCCCGAACAGAGACATTTTAAAATGCCTAAAAAGCAAACTTCCGAATTTTCAACATTATCCATTTTCCTTTTTCCACAAATCCCCCTACCTATCTCAAATATAACCCCCAAACTACATAAACTCCTTGAATTGACACTGACTAGGTAGTCCGGTGTGATATACCATTGTGTTTAGTCTCTATATGGTGTGGGCGCAGCATTTTCCGTAGAACTACACGTTGCAGTTTTTCTGAAAAAACAGAACAGAAACAATTATAAAGTACAAATCCGGCAAAACCAATGTAATATAAAACAAAAGTTTTCAAAATTTCAATCTCCCCAAATGTCCCCACTGGCTAGCCACGAATGAGAAAAAATACAATGCTAAACAAATGGCTTTAAAAAGTCGCTAAAAAATAGCGAATATTCAGCAACTCTAATTTTTAACATTATCCAGTGCCTTTTCACACAACACCCCACTAACGTCAGAAACCTTACGTCAAAAACGATAGTATTCTTGGAATCTAACCACCTTCCGCTAATTAATTCTTCCAGCTCTTCATTCATAACCATCAATGTTGTGGGCCGCAATTTTCTGGAAACTTGCGCTTTTAGCAGAATTTTTCCTGAGAAATAAACTACAACAAGCTTTCATTGGTATAAGTCAGGCCAAAACCCATGTACTGTAATGTAAAAAAAAACCAAGTTTAACAATTATTTTCCCCCAATGCCTTTAATCATCGGTAAACCATATGCTGGGTTAGGTAAGCGAAAATATTCAACCAACTACTAATTTTCACAAATATGCTTTTTCTTTTTTCCCCACAAAACAAACCCCCTAACTCAGAATATCCCCCACAAACGATATATTCTTGGAATCTACAACCTTCAGCAAGGTAATCCTTTAGTTTGTTTATTCATACCATCAATGCTATGAAAACCATATAGGCAATGAGATCTTGATGGGAAAAAATGGTTAAATATGAAATAATGCGGACTGTGACAGTAGCATACAGTGGCCATACTGAAAAACAGTGGCATCAGGATTACCTGACACGCTGTGTCACGTCAGCCAGTGACATGGCTGTCTAGGTCCTTGCCACTTCTGCTGCTTGGTGACAGAAAAGGCACGCAGACCCAGAAGACGCCACAGGAACAAGGGCTGGTAGAATATTTGTTTTATAATCTTTCCGCACATGCAGCAAAAAAAATATTTGAATTATGATCTTATAATAAAATCTGGTATTTTTTAAATGTAATGTTTTTTATATAGCTGTATATAAATAATGGTGTTTTTTCCCAGACACAGCCCCCCCCCTCCCCCCCCCCAAGAAACGGCCCTGGTTATATCACCATACTTCTGACCACGCCCTTCCTTCTCCAGGGGCGAGCAAGCTCAGTAAGACTTAAAGTGTATGTATAACTGAAAAAATTAACTGTGTCCATCCTTAGGATTGTAACTGAAAAAAATGGCCGTTGCCTTATTTTTCAATCATAATTGAATACGGCAAGCAAGCACTTACTCTGATGTGTTTGCATGACTTAATCCAGTACTTATTTTGCTCCCCCAAAGCCCCCCTTTTTCAGTCACTTAGTCCCCCAACCTGCAGACTACCTTACACTCTGTGATGGCAAGCATCTCAGTAATCCCTGAGGCAAGCAGGCAGCAAATCGGGAGAGGGAATTACCCACCATGCGATTTCAAGTAACCAACTGTCCCCATTCCCAGCTAGATCAAAACTGCTTATCAGAAATCTAAAACTGAAGATATTTCATGATTGGATATCTAATCAAATAGGGGACATAATCAACAAAAAAAGGGTACCTTGAATGTTGGGATGAATATAGTTTTCCACTAATGAGCTTTAAAGAAATTCCAGTGTACATAACCTTTTAATGCTGGGGAAAATTTAATTGCTTTGGAGAAAAAATGGCAGTTGGGAGAGGAGGCAAGAGACTGGTCGCATGACGACAAGCTTTTCCACAAGGCTGAAAAACGGAAGTAGGAAGTAAGCTTGCTATACCTTACCACAATAAATTCTCATCAACGTTTATCTAGAGATGTGTGGTAAGGTTTTTATTTTGGAATACGGGTGGAAGCTTTTTCTATAATCCTTACTAGTTTGGAAGAATTGGAGACCACATTCCCCTTTAAAACAGAAGCAAAAAACATTCAAAGGTAGAAAAAAAAACCAAAACCGCATGTAAATGTAGAAAAACAAATGTTTCCAAATATCCGCAGTCTCCCAAATGTCCTTAAGCAAACGGTCTGTGCCATATGCTGGTTTACAACACGCTGACGTGAAGCGCTGCCACGAAATGAGAACAATCCACACTGACCCCCAAAAAATAAAAGCAAAAATATTCAGCCAACTTCAGAGATATATCCCCACAAACTTACAGTATATTCTTGGAATCTACACCCTTCCAGCTACCTATTCTTGGAATCTACACACCTTCAGCCTCATACCTATAGTTTCTTTCATTCATACCAACAAGGTTTGTTTTATAGCGCAGTTCTACGAAGACGTTCAAACTTTTAGCAGCTTATTATCTGAAAAAAAAAAAATAAAGAAAAAACAACTTTAAAGAAATCAGGCCACTCCTGTAAAAGTAAAAACAAGTAAATATCAATCTCCCCACTTCCTAAATCAAATTGTAATGCATATGCATGGTGTACGCAAGCGGCGTGGAAGCGACTAGCCACAAGTGAGACACATGCACGATGGCTGAAAGAACGCGCAAATGTATTCATGAGAGTCCCAACTACCACTTTCATCAATCAACCTTATCTTTCTTTTCCACAAAACACAATTCACCCCCTACTTAAGAAATATCCCCCCAAACTATAATAATCCTGGAATCCTACACACCTTCAGTTACGTATTGCTTTAGATTGTTTAGTCATAACTACCATCAATTTTGGGTGGGCTCAGCATTTCATGTAAATCTCACACTGTTTCGTGGCAGATTTTCCTTGAAAAAACAAGAACAGAAAACATATTATCACCAGGTACAAGAATTAGGCCCACACCAATGGAATACTGTTAACAAAAAAAGCTTTGAACAGTTAAGTGTGCCAATGTGCCTTCTTCTCCAAGGTCTCCACTATGCATGCTGCGTTAACACCCTGACAGTGTGCGTGATAGCCACATACAGTTGAGACACACATATTAGCAATGGGCTAAAAAAAAGCAAAATATTCAGCTCCAATCCGATTTCAACATTATCCATTATTTCCCCACAAAAACAACACATCCCACCTAACTCAAAGAAAATACCCCCCACAAACTCAATAACCTGGTATCTTACACCCTATAGCTATGACTGCTTTAGATGGTTTAGTCATCCCATCACTGGTTAGGCGGCCGATTCGTAGAAAACTGGCACTTTTTGGCAGATTTTTCTGAAAAAAAGAACAGAAACATTATCAAAGGTACAAATCCGCCAATATACCAATGTAATGTAAAAAAAATTTCCAGATATCCATCTCTTAATGTGCTTAATCACGGTGTGCCATATGCATGGTTTACAACAGACTGACGTGGAGCGACTAGCCCCAGAACAGAGACAGTTTCAATGCCTCAAAAACAAGCAACTCCGCATTTCAACATTATCCATTTCTTTTTCCCAAAATACCCCCCCTATCTCAAAATATACCCCAAAACACACACAAACTAAAGATCCTGTATCTACACACCTATAGCTATGTAATTCTTTAGATTGTTTATTCATACCATCAATGTGGTTGTCGGCAGCATTTTCGTAGAACTCTCATCTGTTCTTTAAGCAGATTTTCTTCTGAAAACAAAGAACAGAACACATATCAAAGGTACAAATCCTGGCCAAAACCATGTAATATCCAACAAATTTTTCCAAATTTTCAATCTCCCAAATGTCCCAATGCTAGCCACGAAGGATAAAAAATACAATGGCTAAAAAAATGGCTTTATAAAAAAGTATCTAAATAAATAGCGAAATATTCAGACAATCTAATTTTTTAACATTATCCATTTCTTTTCCATCAAAACAACCCCACTAACTCAGAAAGCATGTGCTGCTAGAACGATATATGCGGTTGGGAATCTAACCAACTTCAGGCTAATTCATTCTTCAGCTCGTTCATTCATACCACATCAATTTTGTGGGGCCGCAATTCTTCATGGGAAACTTGCGCTTTTAAGCGAGACTTTTCCTGAGAAATATAACTCAACACTTTCATTGGTATAATTCGGCCAAACCCCATGTTACTCTGTAATGTAAAAAAAAACCAATTTTAACAATTATTTTCCCCCCATGCCTTTATCAATCGGTAATAACCATATGCATGGTTAGTTAAGCGAAAATATTCAAAACCAAACTCCGAATTTCAAAAATATGCAGTTTTTTTCTTCCCCAACAAAACATCCCCTAACTCAGAAATAAATCCCCACAACGATATATTCTTCGGAATCTACATACTTCAGCAAGGTAAGCCTTAGTTTTTTTCTATTCATACCATTTCAATTGGCTATGGAAAACCTATATACGGCATGAGATCTTGATGGGAAAAATATGGTTCAATATTAAATACATTGCTTGACTGTACAGTATGCTGAAGGTGGCCAGACTGGGCTTCTTTTTGGTTGTCCTGGCCACTTCTGCTGCTGTGACAGAAAAGGCAACGCAGAACCAGCAGAAGACAGCCAAAGGAACCAGGGCTGGTAAGAAATAATTTCGTTTTATAAAAGCTTTCGCACATGCAGCAAAAAAATTTTGATTATGTCTTATATAAATCTGGTATTTTTAAAATGTATGTTTTATTTCTAATACTGTATATACGAAGAACATGTGTGTTTTACCAACACAAGCCCCCCAAGACGGCCCTGGTTATATCACCAGAACTTCTTCCCACGCCCTCCTTTCTCCAGGTGCGAAGCAAGCTCAAGTACGACTTAAAGTTGTAATGTATACTGAAAAAAATAACTGTGTCATCTTAAAGGATTGTCCCACTGAAAAAATGACGTTGCCTTATTTCATCTATAATTGAATACGTGCAAGCAGCACTTTACTCTGATGTGTTTGCATGATTTAATAATCCATACTTATTTTGCTCAGCTCAGTCCCTTAGTCCCCCAGACCCCTGCCAGACTACCCTGACACTCGTGAGGCAAGCATGCTCAGTAAATCCCTGAGCAGCATCGGGATAGGGAATATCCCCCAGCCGATTCACGTACCAACTGTCCACCAATTCCAGCTAGAGCAAACTGCTTGACAGAATGCTAAAAACGTAGATATTTCAGATTATACTATGAAATAGGGGTACATTATCAACAAAAAAAGGGTACAGTGATAGTTGTGGGATGAAGATAGTTTTCTCCCATATTGACATTTAAAAGAATTCCAGTGACATAGCCTTTTTAATGCTTGGAAAATAGGAATTGCTTGGATAAAAAATGGCATTTGGAAGAGGAGCAGAGACTTGGTCGCATGACGACAAGCTTTCCACAAGGCTGAAAAACAAGAAGTATAGTAATATTGCTAGGACCTTACCACAATAAATTCTCACACTTTTATCTAGAGATGTGTTTAAGGTTTATTTTGAAGGTACGGTGGAAGGCTTTTTTATATAATCCTTACTAGTTTGGAATAATTGGAGACCATCAATTACCCTTTAAAAAGAAGCCAAAAACCCTTCAAAGGTAGAAAAAAAAAGCCAAAACCGCAGTAATTTAAGAAAAACAAAATGTTTCCCAATATCAGTCTCCCAAATGTCCTGAATCAAACTTATGCCATATGCATGGGGGTTACAACAATACAACACCGCGACTTGGAGCGACTAGCCACGATGATACAATCCACATGACCCCAAAATCAAAAGCAAAATATTCAGCCAACTCAGATATATATCGGCCACAACGATACAGTATATTCTTGGAATACACACACCTTCGCTCTACACCTATTCCTTGGAATCTACACACCTTCAGCCTCATAACCCTATATTCTTTCATCCTACAACAAGGTTTTGTTTATATGTAGAGGCGCAGTTCTACGAATGACGTTCAACTTTATTTAGCAGATTATCTAAAAAAATAATAAAGAAAAAACAACTGTTAAAAGAATCATGCCAAAACTCCATGTAAAGTAAAACAAGTAATATCAATCTCCCCAATGGTCCTACATCAAAATTTGTAGCCTATGCTGTTAACGCAAGCGGACGTGAAGCGACTAGCCCAAGTGAGACAATGCACGCTGGCTGAAAGAAGCGAAAATATTCAGAGCCAACTACCAATTTCAATCAACCTTCTCTTTCTTTTCCACAAAACAACAAACAACCCCCTAACGTAGAAATATCCCCCACAAACTATATAATCCTGGAATCTACACCCCTTCAGTTACGGTATTCTTTAGATTGTTTAAGTCATACCATCAATTGTGTGGGCGCAGCAATTTCGTAGAAATCTCGCACTTTTTGGCAGAATTTTCGGAAAAAAATGACAAAAACAATTATCAAAGGTAAAATTAGTATGGCCCAAACAAACCAATGTAATGTAAAAAAAAAAAAAAGCTTTCCCAGATATCAATCTCCCCAACTGTGCTTAATCCGTATGCCATATCATGCTTACACACCCTGACATTGAAGTGACTAGCCAAACGAAGTGAGACTATACAATGGCTAAAAAAAAAAGTCAAAATTATCGCCAAACCGCATTTCAACATTTCCATTTATTTCCCCACAAAACAAAACACCCCCCTAACTCAAAAAATACCCCCCCCACAATCAAATAATCCTGGTATCTACACCCTATAGCTTGTAATGCTTCAGATTGTTTAGGTCTACCATTAATGGTATAAGGCGCAGCATTTACGTAGAAACGGGCACTTTTGGCAGATTTTTCTAAAAAAAGAAGAATAGAAAACAATTATAAGGTCGCCAACCCGGCTCCAATCCCAATGTATGTAAAAAAAAAACTTTCCAGATATCAATCCCTAAATGGGTGCTTAATCACTGGTGCCATATGCATGGTTACAACAGACCTGCGGTGGAAGCGACTAGCCCGAACCGAGACAGTTTAATGCCTAAAAAAAAAAGCAACTCCGAATTCAAAACATTATCCTTTTCTTTCGCCACAACATAACCATACCACCCCCCCTATCTCAACAATATAGGCCCACAAACTACATATCCTTGAATTGACAACACCTTCATCTAGGTAATGCTTTAGCTCTTTTCTTCATACCATCAATGGTATAAGGCGCCGCATTCGTAGAAACTGGCACTTTTGGTTTTGCAGATTTCTGAAAAAAGAACAGACAAACAATTATCAAAGTACAATCCCGCCACTACCAATGTTACATGTAAAAAAAAAGCAAAGAAAAAAGAAAAAGAAAAAAAAACAAAAAAAAAGAAAAACAAAAACGGAAAAAAAAAAAAAAAAAAAAAAAAAAGAAAAAAAAAAAAAAAAAAAAAAAACAAAAAAAAAAAAAAAAAAAAAACTTTCCAGATATCAATCTCTTAAATGTTGCTTATCAGGTGTGGCCATATGCATGGTTACAACAGCTGACGTGGAAGCGACTAGAGCCCCGAACAGAGACAGTTTAATGCCTAAAAAAACGCACTCCGAATTTCACCATTATCATTTCTTTTCCACAAATACCCCCCCCTATCTCAAATATAAAACCCCACAACTACATTCCTTGAATTGACACACCTTCAGCAGGTAATGCTTTACTCTGTTTATTCATACCATCCAATGGTGTGGTGCGCAGCATTTTCGTATAACTCACACGTTTTAAGCATATTTTCTGAAAAAAAAGAACAAAAACAATATCAAAGTAACAAATCCGGCCAAACCAATGTAATATAAAACAAATTTTTCTCAAAATTCCCAATCTCCCAAATGTCCCAAGTGGCTAGCCACGAAGTGAGAAACATACAATGGCTACCAAAATGTCTTTAAAAAGTAGCCCTAACAATAGCGATATTCAGACAACTCTAAATTTTTAAAACTTATCCATTTCTTTTCCACAAAACCCAAAAGAACACACCCCACTTAACGCAGAAACATTACTCAAAAACGATATATTCCTTGGAATCTAACCAAATCAGCTCATTTAAATTCTTCATCTTCAGCTTCGGTCATTCATACCACTCATGTTGTGGGCGTACAATTCTTCATGGAAATTGCGCTTTTAGCAGTTTTCCCTGAGAAATATACTGATAAAACCAGCTTTCTTGGTATAATCAGGCCAAAAAAACCCATGTACTGTATGTAAAAAAAAAACCAAGTTACAATTATTTTCCCCCCAATGCCGTTAATCAATCGGTAAATAACCATATTCATGGTTAGGTAAGCAAAATATTCAGACCAACTACATGAATTAAAACCTATGCATTTGTTCCCACAAAAAACACCCCTACTAACTAGAATATCCCCCACAAAACATATTATCTTGGAATCTACTACGTTCAGCAAGGTAATCCTTTAGTTTGTTATTCCAAATACCATATGTATGAAAAACCAATATGGCATGAGAATCTTGATGGGAAAAAATGTTACATATTGAAATAAGTGTGACTGTGGGACAGTCGCATGAGTGGCACAGATCGACATGGCTCAGTGATTACCTGGGACACCGTGTGAGTCTTAAGTCAGTCCAAGTGACATCTGGCTGTTGTCCTGGCCACATCTGCTAGCGTTGACAGAAAAGGCACTGCAGACACCAGACATAAGAGACAGCCAAAGGAACAAGGGCTGGTAAGAAGTTTCGTTTTAATAGCTTCGACATGCAGCAAAAAAATTGAATTATGATCTTATAATAAAATCTGGTATTTTTGAATGTATGTTATTATTAATATGTATTAGCGAATAAAGTGGTTTTAAACCAACACAGCCCCCCCGCCAAGAAACGCCCTGGTTATATCACCAGAACTTATGCTCACGCCTCCGTCTCCAGGGGCAGCAAGCTCAAGTAGACTTTAAAGTGTATGTATACTGAAAAAATACTGTGTCTCTTAAAGCGAATTGTACACTGAAAAAAATGACGTTGCCGTATTTTCAATCTATAAAAATGAATACTGCAAGCCACACTTACTCTGATGTGTTTGCAATGGACTTTAATCCAGTACTTATTTTGCTCAAGCTCAGTCCATTAGTCCCCCCAGACCCTGCAGAGCCAGCTACATGACACTCTGTGGGGGCAAGAGCTGCTCATAATTCCCTGAGGCCAGCAGCGGGAGAGGGATTAACCCACCAGCGATTCACACGTACAACTGTCACCATTTCCAGCATAAGCAAAACTGCTTCAGAAATGCTAAAACGTGAAATATTTCAGATTGGATATCATAATGAAAAGGGGACAGATCAACCAAAAAGGGTACAGTGGATAGTTGGGGATGAAAGTGATAGTTTCCACTAATGAGGCACTTAAAAGAAATTCCAGTGTACTACCTTTTAATGCTGGGAAAATAGGAATTGCTTGGAAAAAAAATGGCAGGATTGGAAGCAGAGGCAGAGACTTGGTCGCATAACGACAAGCTGGATTCCACAAGGTGAAAACCAGGAAGTAGGAAGTAAATTGCTAGACCTTACCAGCAATAATTCTCACAACTTTTTTCTAGATGTGTTTAAGGTTTTATTTTGAAGGTATCGGTGAAGGCTTTGATAATGATGGTTGGAGAAGAGACACATTAAAAAGGCTAAAAACTTAATATGGTAGAATAAAAAAAAGCCAAAAACGATTGTAATGTAAAAAAACAAAATTGTTTCCAAATATCGTCTCCCAAACTGTCCTGATCAAACGGTATGGCAATATGCAGGTTACAAACACGCTGACGTGGAAGCGACTAGCCCACGAAATGAGACAATCCACAATGACCCCAAAAAAAAAAGCAAAAAGTATTCAGTCCATAACTCAGAGTATATCCGCCACAAAACTATACAGTATATTCTTGGAATTCATTCCACCATCTGGCACCACTTCAGCTCATAACCCTATATTCTTTCATTCATACCAACAAAGGTTGTTTTATAGGCGCAGTTCTACGAACGGACGTTCAACTTTTAGCATATATCTGAAAAAAAATACTAAAGAAAAAACAACATTTAAAGAAATCGGCCCAAAACTCCATGTAAGTAAAAAATAGTAAATAGCCATCATCAATCTCCCCATATGTCCTAACACAAAGTATTGCCATTGCATGTTCTACGGCCAAGCGGACGTGGAGCGACTAGACCACAAAGTGATACAATGCACGATGGCTGAAAGAAAGCCGAAAATATTCAGCCAACTACCAATTCAACCTTATGCATTTACTTTTCCACAAAACAACCCCTAACTTCAAAATATCCCCACAAACTATATAATCCTGGAATCTTACACACTTCAGTTACGTTTGCTTTAGATTGTTAGGTCATACCATCAATTGGTTGGGGCGCAGCATTTCGTAGAATCTCGCACTATTGGCAATTTTCTGAAAAAAAGACACAGAAAACAATTATCAAAGGTAAAAATTAGGGCCCAAACCAATGAATGTAAAAACAAAGACTTCCAGATATCAATCTCCCAAATGTGCTTACCCGGTTGCCCATATGCATGCTTCCAACACCCTGAATGGACGTGACTAGCCAGAAGTATAGAACAATATACAATGGCTAAAAAAAAAGCAAATATCAGCCAAACTCCGAATTTCAACTTATCCACTTATTTCCTTTCCCACACAACCACCCCCTAACTCAAAAATACCCCCACAAACTAAATAAATCCTGTTCTACACCACCTATAGCTATGTAATGCTTCAGATTGTTTAGTCATACATCTAATGGTATAAGGCAGCATTACGTAGAAACTGGCACTTTTGGCAGATTTTCTAAAAAAAGAACTGAAAAACAATTATCAAAGATACAAATCCGGCCATACTATACCAATGTAATGCTAAAAAAAAACTTCCAGATATCAATCTCTTAAATGTGCTTAATCAGTTGTGGTGCATATGCTGGTTACAAACAGAATGACGTGTAAGCGGACTAGCACACCGAACAGAGACAGTTTAATATATATCCTAAAAAAAAAGCAACTCGAAATTAGTCAAATTATCCATCTCTTTTCTCACACAAAACATACCACCCCCCTACTCAAAAATATAGCCCCACAACGAAAATCCTTGAATTGACACACCTTCAGCTAGGTAGCTTTACTCTGTTTATTCATACCATCAATGGTATAGGCGCAGCATTACGTAGAAACTGGCACTTTTGGCAGATTTTTCTGAAAAAAGAACAGAAAACAATTATCAAAGGTACAATCCGTCCACTACCAATGTAATGTAAAAAAAAACTTCCAGATATCAATCTCTTAATGTTCTTAATCACGGTTGTGGCCATATGCATGGTTACAACAGACTGACGTGGAAGCGACTAGCCCCGAACAGAGACAGTTTAAGCCTTTAAAAAAAAGCAACTCGAATTTCAACATTATCCATTTCTTTCCACAAAATACCCTACCCCCTATCTCAAAATATCCCCCACAACACTAATCCTTGAATTGACACACCTTCAGCTAGGTAATGCTTTACTGTTTATCATACCATCAATGGTGTGGGCGCAGCATTTCGTAGAAACTCACCTTTTAGCAGATTTTCTGAAAAAAAAAGAACAGAAAAACAATTATCAAAGGTACAAATCCGGCCAAAAACCATGTATAAAAACAAAGTTTCCAAATTTCAATCCCCAAATGTCCCAGTGGCTAGCCACGAAGTTGAGAAAAAATACAATGGCTAAAAAAATGGCTTTAAAAAGTAGCTAAAAATAGCGAAATATTCAGACAACTCTAATTTTTAACATTATCCATTTCTTTTCACAAAACACCCCCTAACTCAGAAACATTACTCAAAACGATATATTCTGTGGAATCTAACCAACTTCAGCTAATTAATTACTTCAGCTCGTTCATTTCATACCATCAATGTTGTGGGCGCATTCTTCATGGAAACTGGCGCTTTTAGCAGATTTTCCTGAGAAATATAACTAAAAACACGCTTTCATTGGTATAAGTCAGGCCAAAACCCTGTACTGTAATGTAAAAAAAAAACCAAGTAACAATTATTTTCCCCCAATGCTTTACTCAATCGGTTTACCATAGCATGGTTGGTAAGCGAAATATTCACCAACTCCGAAATTTCAAAAATATGCAGTTTGTTCCCCACAAAACACCCACCTAACTCAAAATATCCCCCACAACGATATATTCTTGGATCTCTACATACCTTCAGCCAAGGTAATCCTTTAGTTTTGTTTATTCATACCATCAATGCTATGAAACCAATATAGGCATGAGACTTGATGGGAAAAAAAAATAGGTTAAATATGAATAAGTGCTGACTGTGACAGTAGCAGAAGTGGCCTAAGCAGTGGCATCAGTGATTACCTGACCGTTGTCAAGTCAGCCAGTGACAGGCTGTTTGTTGGCCACTTTGCTCGTGACAGAAAAGGCACGCAGAACCAGCGAGAAGACAGCCAAGGAACAAGTGGTAAGAATATTCGTTTATAAGCTTTCGCACTGCAGCAAAAAATAATTGAATTATGCTCTATAGAAATCTGTATTTTTAACTGTAATGTTTATTAATACTGTAATAGATATGTGTTTTTTACCAACACAGCCCCCAAGAACGCCTGGTTATATCACCAGACTTCTGCCAGCCCTCCTCCCAGGGCGAAGCAAGCTCAAGTAAGACTTAAAGTGTACTGTATACTGAAAAAATAACTGTGTCATCTTAAAGGAATTGTAACACTGAAAAAAAATGATTTGCCTTATTTCAATCTAAATGAATACGTGCAAGCAGCACTACTCTGATGTGTTTGCATGACTTTAATCCAGTATATTTTGCTCAAGCTCAGTCACTTAGTCCCCAGACCCCTGCCAGACTACCTGACACTCTGTGAGGGCAAAGCATGCTCAGTAATCCCTGAGCAGCATGGGAGAGGGAAATTACCCACCATGCGATTCACGTACAACTGTCACCATTCCAGCTAGAGCAAAACTGCTTACAGAAATGCTAAAACGTAAGATATTTCAGATTGGATATCTAATGAAATAGGGGACATATCAACAAAAAAAGGGTACAGTGATAGTTGGGATGAATGATAGTTCCACTAATGAGCATTTAAAAGAAATTCCGTGTACATACCTTTTAATGCTGGGGAAAATAGGAATATGCTTGGAGAAAAATGGCAGTTGAGGAAGAGGAGCAGAGACTGGTCGCATGACGACAACTTCACAAGGCTGAAAACCAGGAAGTAGGAATAATATTGCTAGAACCTACCAGCATAAATTCTCACAACTTTTTATCTAGAGATGTGTTTAAGGTTTTTATTTTGAAGGTACGGGGTAAGGGCTTTTTAGATATTCTTATAGTTTGGAAGAATTGGAGACACCAATACCCTTAAAAGAAGCAAAAACATTCAAAGGTAGAAAAAAAAGCCAAAACCGCATGTAATGTAAGAAAAAAAATGTTTCCAAATACAGTCTCCCAATGTCCTGAATCAAACGGTATGCCATATGCATGGTTACAACACGCTGACGTGGAAGGACTACCACAATGGACAATCCACATGACCCCAAAAATAATAAACAAAATATTCAGCCAACTCAAGAGATATTCGCCACAACTATAGCTATTCTTGGATTACAACCTCAGCTACTATCTTGGAATCTACACCCTTGCTCTAACCTATGTTCTTCATTCATACCAACAAGGTTGTTTATAGCGAGTTCTAGACGCGTTCAAACTTTGAGATATCTGAAAAAAAATAAAGAAAAACAACATTTAAAGAATCGGCCAAAACTCATGAAGTAAACAAGTAATATCAATCTCCCCAATGTCCTAAATAAAGGTATGCCATCTGCATGGTTACGCAAGGACGGGAAGCGACTAGCCAACAAGTGAGACAATGCACGATGGCTGAAAAAAGCGAAAATATTCAGCCAACTACCAATTTCAACTTATATTTGTTCCCAAACACCCCCTAACTTAGAAATATCCCCCACAAACTAATATATCTGGAATCCTACAGCACCTTCAGTTACGTATTGCTTTAGATTGTTTTATCATACCATCAATTGTGTGGCGCAGCATTTCGTAGAATCTCGCACTTTTGCAGATTTTCTGAAAAAAAGAACAGAAAACAATTATCAAATGTAAAATCAGCCCAAACAAACCAATGTAATGTAAAAAAAAAGCTTTCAGATATCAATCTCCCAAATGTGCTTAATACCCGGTATGCCATATGCATGCTTACAACACTGACATGGAAGTGACTAGCCCACGAAGTGAGACAATACAATGGCTAAAGAAAAAAGCGAAAATATTCAGCCAACACCGAATTTCACTTATCATTCTTTCCCACAAAACACCCCCTAACTCTAGAAAATCCCCCCACAAACTATAATAACCTGGAATCTACACACTTATCAGCTAATGTATGCTTTAGATGTTTGTCATACCATCAATGTGTGGCGCAGCATTACGTGAATCTCGCACTTTTGGAGATTTTCTGAAAAAAAGAACAGAAAACAATTATCAAAGGTAAAATCGGCCAAACCAATGTATGTAAAAAAAAAACTTTCCAGATATCAATCTCCATATGTGCTTAATCCACGGTGTGCCATATGCATGCGTTACAACACGACTGAGTGGAAGGACTAGCCCGACAAGAGACATTACTGCCTAAAAAAAAGCACACTCAGAATTTCACATTACCATTTTTCCACAAATACCCCCACTATCATCAAAAATACCTACCACAAACTAACATAATCCTTACTTGACAGCACTTCAGCTAGTATGCTTTACTCTTTTTAGTCATACCATCAATGGTATAGTGCGCAGCATTACGTAGAACTGGCACTTTTGGCAGATTTTCTGAAAAAAAGACAGAAAACAATTATCAAAGGTACAATCCGCCAATACCAATGTAATGTAAAAAAAAACTTTCAGATATCAATCTCTTAAATGTGCTTAATCCGGTGTGCCATATGCTGGTTACAACAGACTGACGTGGAAGCGACTAGCCCCGAACATAGACGTTTAATATGCCTAAAAAAAAAAGCAACTCCGAATTTCAACATTATCCATTTCTTTCACACAAATACCCCCTACTCAAATATACCCACAAACTACATAATCCTTGATTACACCACCTTCAGCTAGGTAATGCTTTTACTTGTTTATTCATACCATCAAGGTGTGGGCAGCATTTGTAGGAAACTCACACTTTTAGCAGATTTTCTGAAAAAAAAGAACAGAAAACAATTATCAAAGGTACAAAATCGCAAAACCAATGTAATATACAAACAAAGTTTCCAAATTTCAATCTCCCAAATGTCCCAAGTGGCTAGCCACGAAGTAGAAAAAATACAATGGCTAAAAAATGGCTTTAAAAAGTAGCTAAAAATAGCGAAATATTCAGACAACTCTAATTTTTAACATATCCATTTCTTTTCCACAAACCACCCCACTCACTCAGAAACATTACTCAAAAACGATATATTCTTGGAATCTAACCAACTTCAGCTAATAATTCTTCAGCTGTTCATTCATACCACATCAATGTTGTGGGCGCAATTCTTCATGGAAACTTGCGCTTTAGCAGATTTTCCTGAGAAATATAACTAAAACAGCTTTCATTGGTATAAGTCAGACCAAAACCCATGTACTGTAATGTAAAAAAAAAAACCAAGTTAACAATTATTTTCCCCCCAATGCCTTTAATCAATCGTATACACATATGCATGGTTAGGTAAGCGAAATATTCAACCACTCCGAATTTCAAAAAAATGCAGTTTTCCCCACAAAACACCCCCTAACTCAGAAATATCCCCCACAAACGATATAGTCTTGGAATCTACATACTTCAGCAAGGTAATCCTTTAGTTTGTTTATTCATACCATCAATGCTATGAAAACCAATATAGGCATGAGATCTTGATGGGAAAAAAATGGTTAAATATGAAATAAGTGCTGACTGTGACAGTAGCAGAAGTGGCCAGACTGACAGTGGCATCAGTGATACCTGACACGCTGTGTCTAGTCAGCCAGTGACATGGCTGCTGGTGGCCACTTCTGCTGCTGTGACAGAAAAAGCACGCAGAACCAGCAGAAGACAGCCAAAGAACAAGGGCTGGTAAGAATATTTCGTTTTATAAGCTTTCGCACATGCACAAAAAAAAATATTGAATTATGATCTTATAATAAAATCTGGTATTTTTAATGTAATGTTTTATATTATACTGTATATAGAATAAATGTGTGTTTTACCAACACAGCCCCCCAAGAAACGGCCCTGGTTATATCACCAACTTGCCATTCTGCCACGCCCTCCGTCTCCAGGGGCGAAGCAAGCTCAAGTACGACTTAAAGTGTATGTATACTGAAAAAATAAACTGTGTCATCTTAAGGAATTGTACACTGAAAAAAAATGACGTTGCCTTATTTCAATCATAATGAATACGTGCAAGCAGCACTTACTCTGATGTGTTTGCATGACTTTATCAGTACTTTTTTGCTCAAGCTCAGTCACTTAGTCCCCACAGACCCCTGCCAGACCTACGACTCTGTGAGGGCAAGCATGCTCAGTAATCCCTGAGGCAGCATCGGGAGAGGAATACCCCATGCGATTCACGTACCAACTGTCACCATTCCAGCTAGAGCAAACTGCTTACAGAAATGCTAAAACGTAAGATATTTCAGTTGGATATCTAATGAAAGGGGACATTCCACAAAAAAGGGTACAGTGATAGTGGGATGAATGATAGTTTCCACTAATGAGCATTTAAAAGAAATTCCAGTGTACATACCTTTTAATGCTGGGGAAAATAGGAATTGCTTGGAGAAAAAAATGCAGTTGGGAAGAGGGGGCAGAGATGGTCGCATGACGACAAGCTTTCCACAAGGCTGAAAACCACGGAAGTAGGAAGTAATATTGCTAGACTTACACCAGCAATAATTCTCAAACTTTTATCTAGAGATGTGTTTAGGTTTTATTTTGAAGGTACGGTGGAAGGCTTTTTATATAATCCTTACTAGTTTGGAAGAATTGGAGACCACAATTACCCTTTAAAAGAAGAACAAAAAAACATTCAAAGTAGAAAAAAAAAAGCCAAAACCGCATGTAATGTAAGAAAAAAATGTTTCCAAATATCAGTCTCCCAAATGTCCTGAATCAAACGGTATGCCATATGCATGGTTACAACACCGCTGAACGTGAGCGACTAGTCCACGAAATGAGACAATCCACAATGACCCCAAAAATAAACGCAAAAATATTCAGCCAACTCAGAGATATATCCGCCACAAACTATACAGTATATCTTGGAATCTACACACCTTCAGCTACCTATTCTTGGAATCTACACACCTTCAGCTCATAACCCTATAGTTCTTTCATTCATACCAACAAGGTTGTTTATAGCGCAGTTCTACGAAGACGTTCAAACTTTTAGCAGATTATCTGAAAAAATAATAAAGAAAAAACAACATTTAGAATCAGGCCCAAAACTCCATGTAAAGTAAAAACAAGTAAATATCAATCTCCCATGTCCTAAATCAAATGGTATGCCATATGCATGGTTACGCAAGCGGACGTGGAAGCGATAGCCACAAAGTTGAGACAATGCACGATGGCTGAAAGAAAGCGAAATATTCAGCCACTACCAATTTCAACCTTATTTGCATTTCTTTTCCACAAACACACCCTAACTTAGAAATATCCCCACAAACTATATAATCCGGAATCTACACACCTTCAGTTACGTATGCTTAGATTGTTTATCATACCATCAATTGTGTGGGGGCAGCATTTCGTAGAATCTCGCACTTTTGGCAGATTTCTGAAAAAAAGAACAGAAAACAATTATCAAAGGTATAAAAATTAGGCCCAAACCAATGTCATGTAAACAAAAAAAAAATAAAAAAAAAACCAACCAAACCAAAAGCTTTCCAGATATCATCTCCCAAATGTGCTTAATCCGGTATGCCATATGCATGCTTACAACACCTGACATGGAAGTGACTAGCCACGAAGGAGACAATATACAATGCTAAAAAAAAGAAAATATTCAGCAAATCCGAATTTCAACATACCATTTTTCCCCACAAAACAACACCCCCCTACCAAAAATACCCCCCACAAACTAAATAATCTGGTATCTACACACCTATAGTATGTAATGCTTTAGATGTTTAGTCATACCATCAATGGTATAGGCGCAGCATTACATAGAAACTGGCACTTTGGCAGATTTTCTGAAAAAAAGAACAGAAAACAATTATAAAGGTACAAATCCGGCCAATACCATGTAATGTAAAAAAAACTTCCAGATATCAATCTCTCAAAGTGCTTAATCACGGTGTGCCATATGCATGGTTACAACAGACTGACGTGGAAGCGACTAGCCCCGAACAGAGACAGTTTAATGCCTAAAAAAAAGCAACTCCGAATTTCAACATTATCCATTTCTTTTCCACAAATACCCCCCTATCTCAAATAACCCCACAAAACTACATAACTCCTTGAATGCACACCTTCATGCTAGTAATGCTTATTGTTTATTCATACCATCATGGTGTGGGCGCAGCATTTCGTAGAAACTCACACTTTTAGCAGATTTTCTGAAAAAAAGAACAGAAAACAATTATCAAAGGTACAAATCCGGCCAAAACCAATGTAATATAAAACAAAGTTTCCAATTCATTCAATCTCCCAAATGTCCCAAGTGGCTAGCCACGAAGTGAGAAAAAAATACAATGGCTAAAAAAATGGCTTTAAAAGTAGCTAAAAATAGCGAAATATAGCAGACACTCTAATTTTTAACATTATCCATTTCTTTTCCACAAAACACCCCACTAACTCAGAAAACTTACTCAAAAACGATATATTCTTCTGAATCTAACCACTTCAGCTAATTAATTCTTCAGCTCGTTATTCATACCATCAATGTTGTGGGCGCAATTCTTCATGGAAACTTGCGCATTTTACCAGATTTTCCTGAGAAATATAACTAAAAACAGCTTTCATTGGTATAAGTCAGGCCAAACCCATGTACTGTAATGTAAAAAAAAAACCAGTTAACAATTATTTCCCCCCAATGCCTTTATCAATCGGTATACCATATGCATGGTTAGGTAAGCGAAAATATTCAACCAACTCCGAATTTCAAAAATATGCAGTTTTCCCCCAAAACACCCCCTAACTCAGAAATCCCCCACAAACGATATATTCTTGGAATCTACATACCTTCAGCAAGGTAATCCTTTAGTTTGTTATTCATACCATCAATGCTATGAAAACCAATATAGGCATGAGATCTTGATGGGAAAAAAATGGTTAAATATGAAATAAGTGGCTGACTGTGACAGTAGGCAAGTGGCCAGACTGACAGTGGCATCAGTGATTACCTGACACGCTGTGTCAAGTCAGCCAGTGACATGGCTGCTGGTCTGGCCACTTCTGCTGCTGTGACAGAAAAGGCACGCAGAACCAGCAGAAGACAGCCAAGGAACAAGGGCTGGTAAGAATATTTCGTTTTATAAGCTTCGCACTGCGCAAAAAAATATTGAATTATGTATTTATAATAAAATCTGGTATTTTTAAAGTAATGTTTATTTATATACTGTATATAGAATAATGTGTGTTTTACAACACAGCCCCCCAAGAAACGGCCCTGGTTATATCACCAGACTTCTGCCACGCCCTCCGTCTCCAGGGGCGAAGCAAGCTCAAGTAAGACTTAAAGTGTATGTATACTGAAAAAATAAACTGTGTCATCTAAAGGATTGTACACTGAAAAAAATGACGTTGCCTTATTTCAATCATAAATGAATACGTGCAAGCAGCACTTACTCTGATGTGTTTGCATGACTTTAATCACCGTACTTATTTTGCTCAAGCTCAGTCACTTAGTCCCCCAGACCCCTGCCAGACTACCTGACACTCTGTGAGGGCAAGCATGCTCAGTAATCCTGAGGCAGCATCGGGAGAGGGAATTACCACCACCATGCGATTCACGTACCAACTGTCACCATTCCAGCTAGAGCAAACTGCTTACAGAAATGTCTAAAAGTAAGATATTTCAGATTGGATATCTAATGAAATAGGGGACATATCAAACAAAAAAAGGGTACAGTGATAGTTGGGATGAATTATGTTTCCACTAATGAGCATTAAGAAATTCCAGTGTCTACCTTTTAATGCTGGGGAAAATAGGAATGCTTGGAGAAAAATGGCCGTTGGAAGAGGAGGCCGAGACTGGTCGCATGCGACAAGCTTTCCACAAGGCTGAAAACCAGGAAGTAGGAAGTATATGCTAGACCTTACCAGCAATAATTCTCACAACTTTATCTAGAGATGTGTTTAAGGTTTTTATTTTGAAGGTACGGGTGGAAGGCTTTTTAATATATCCTTACTAGTTTGGAAGAATTGGAAGACCACAATACCCTTTAAAAAGAAGCAAAAAAAACATTCAAAGGTAGAAAAAAAAAGCCAAAACCGCATGTAATGTAAGAAAAACAAAATGTTTCCAAATATCAGTCTCCCAAAGTCCTAATCAAACGGTATGCCATATGCATGGTTACCAACACCTGACGTGGAAGCGACTAGCCACGAATGAGGACAATCCACAATGAACCCCAAAAATAAAAGCAAAAATATTCAGCCAACTCCAGAGATATTCCGCCACAAACTATACAGTAATATTCTGGAATCTACACACTTCAGCTACCTACTATTCTTGAATCTAAACCAACCTTCAGCTCTAACCCTATAGTTCTTTCATTCATACCAAAAGGTTTGTTTATAGGCGCAGTTCTACGAAGTTCAAACTTTTAGCAGATTATCTGAAAAAATAATAAAGAAAAAATCAACAGTTAAAAATCGGCCAAAACTCCATGTAATGTAAAAAGTAAATATCAATTCCAACTCCCAATGTCCTAATCAAATGTATGCCATATGCATGGTTACAGCACTGGACGTGGAAGTGACTAGCCACAGTGGAGACAATGCAACGATGGCTGAAAGAAAGCGAAAATATTCAGCCAACTACCATTTCACACCTTATGCATTTTTTCCCACAACACAACACCCCCTAACTAGAAATACTCCCCCACAACTATTATCTGGTATTACACACCTTCAGTTACGTATGCTTTAGATTGTTTAGTAATACCATCAATTGTGTGGGCGCAGCATTTCGTAGAATCTCGCACTTTTGGCAGATTTTCGAAAAAAGAACAGAAAACATTATCAAATAAAGGTAAAATAGGCCCAAACCAATGTAATGTAAAAAAAAAGCTTTCCAGATATCAATCTCAAAATGTGCTTATCCCGGTATGCCATATGCATGCTTACAACACCTGACATGGAAGGACTAGCCACGAAGGAGACATATACAATGGCTAAAAAAAAACAAAATATCAGCCAAATCCGAATTTCACATTTCACATTATCATTTTCCCCACAAAAACACCCCCCTACTCAAAAAAATACCCCCCACAAACTACATAATCCTGGATCTACACACCTATAGCTATGTATGCTTTAGATTGTTTAGTCATACCATCAATGGTATAGGCGCAGCATTACGTAAAGAAACTGGCACTTTGGCAGATTTTCTGAAAAAAAGAACAGAAAACAATTATCAAAGTGTACAAATCCGGCCATACAATGTAATGTAAAAAAAACTTTCCAGATATCAATTCTTAAATTTAATCACGGTGTGCCATATGCATGGTTACAAGACTGACGTGGAAGCGACTAGCAGCCCCGAACAGAGACAGTTTAATGCCTAAAAAAAAAGCAACTCCGAATTCAACATTATCCATTTCTTTCCACAAAATCCACCAATCCCCCCTATCTCAAAATATACCCCCAAACTACATAATCCTGAATTGACACACCTTCAGCTAGGTAATGCTTTACTCTTTTATTCATACCATCAATGGTGTGGGCGCAGCATTTCGTAGAAACTCACACTTTAGCAGATTTTCTGAAAAAAAAGAACAGAAAACATTATCAAAGGTACAAATCCGGCCAAAACCAATGTAATATAAACAAAGTTTCCAAATTTCAATCTCCCAAATGTCCCAAGTGGCTAGCCACGAGTGAGAAAAAAATACAATGGCTAAAAAAATGGCTTTAAAAAGTAGCTAAAAAATAGCGAAATATTCAGACAACTCTAATTTTAACATTATCCATTCTTTTCCACAAAACACCCCACTAACTCAGAACATTACTCAAAAACGATATATTCTTGGAATCTAACCAACTTCAGCAATTAATTCTTCAGCTCGTTCATTCATACCATCAATGTTGTGGGCGCAATTCTCATGGAAACTTGCGCTTTTAGCAGATTTTCCTGAGAAATATAACTAAAAACAGCTTTCTTGGTATAAGTCAGGCCAAAACCCATGTCTGTAATGTAAAAAAAAAACAAGTTAACAATTATTTTCCCCCAATGCCTTTAATCAATCGGTATACCATATGCATGGTTAGGTAAGCGAAAATATTCAAAACCACCCGAATTTCAAAATATGCAGTTTTCCCCACAAAACACCCCCTAACTCAGAAATATCCCCCACAACGATATATTCTTGGAATCTACATACCTTCAGCAAGGTAATCCTTTAAGTTTGTTTATTCATACCATCAATGCTATGAAAACCAATATAGGCATGAGATCTGATGGGAAAAAAATGGTTTAAATATGAAAAAGTGCTGACTGTGACAGTAGCAGAAGTGGCCAGACTGACAGTGGCATCAGTGATTACCTACGCTGTGTCTAAGTCGCCAGTGACATGGCTGTGGTCTGCCACTTTGCTGCTGTGACAGAAAGGCACGCAGAACCAGCAGAAGACAGCCAAAGGAACAAGGGCTGGTAAGAATATTTTCGTTTTATAAGCTTTCGCACATGCAGCAAAAAAAATATTTGAATTAGGTGAATCTTATAATAAAATCTGGTATTTTTAAATGTACTGTTTATTTATATACTGTATATAGAATAAATGTGTGTTTACCAACACAGCCCCCCAAGAAACGGCCCTTGGTTAATATCACCAGACTTCTGCCACGCCCTCCGTCTCCAGGGGCGAAGCAAGCTCAAGTAAGACTAAGTGATGTATACTGAAAAAAATAACTGTGTCATCTTAAAGGAATTGTACACTGAAAAAAAATGACGTGCCTTATTTCAATCTATAATGAATACGTGCAAGCAGCACCTTACTCTGATGTGTTGCATGACTTTAATCCAGTACTTATTGCTCAAGCTCAGTCACCTTAGTCCCCCAGACCCCTGCCAGACTACCTGACACTCTGTGAGGGCAAGCATGCTCAGAATCCCTGAGGCAGCATCGGGAGAGGGAATTACCACCATGCGATTCACGTACCAACTGCACCATTCCAGCTAGAGCAAAACTGCTTACAGAAATGCTAAAACGTAAGATATTTCAATTGGATACTAATGAAATAGGGGACATATCAACAAAAAAAGGGTACAGTGATAGTTGGGATGAATGATAGTTTCCACTAATGAGCATTAAAAGAAATTCCAGTGTACATACCTTTAATGCTGGGGAAAATAGGAATTGCTTGGAGAAAAAATGGCAGTGGGAAGAGGAGCAGAGACTGGTCGCATGACGACAAGCTTTCCACAAGGCTGAAAACCAGAAGTAGGAAGTAATATTGCTAGACACTTACAGCAATAAATTCTCACAACATTTATCTAGAGATGTGTTTAAGGTTTTATTTTGAAGGTACGGTGGAAGGCTTTTTATATAATCCTACTAGTTTGGACGAATGGAGACCACAATTACCCTTTAAAAGCAAAAAAAACATTCAAAGGTGAAAAAAAAGCCAAAACCGCATGTATGTAAGAAAAACAAAAGTTCCAAATATCAGTCTCCCAAATGTCCTGAATCAAACGGTAGCCATATGCATGGTTACAACACGCTGACGTGGAAGCGACTAGCCACGAAATGAGACAATCCACAATGACCCCAAAATAAAAGCAAAATATTCAGCAATCAGAGATATATCCCCAAACTATACATATTTCTTGGAATTACAACACCTTCAGCTACCTATTCTTGGAATCTACACACCTTCAGCTACATAACCCTATAGTTCTTCATTCATACCAACAGGTTGTTTATAGGCGCAGTTCTACGAAGACGTTCAAACTTTTAGCAGATTAATCTGAAAAAAATAATAAAGAAAAAAACAACTTTAAAAAATCAGGCCAAAAACTCCATGTAAAGTAAAAAACAAGTAATATCAATCTCCCCAATGTCTAAATCATAATGGTATGCCATATGCATGGTTAGCAAGCGGACGTGGAAGCGAACTAGCCACAAAGTGAGACAATGCACGAGGCTGAAGAAAGCGAAATATTCAGCCAACTACAATTTCAACTTTGCATTTTCTTTCCACAAAAACACCCCCTAACTTAGAAATATCCCCCACAAACTATATAATCCTGGAATCTACACACTTCAGTTACGTATTGCTTTAGATGTTTGTCATACCATCAATTGTGTGGGCGCACATTCGTAGAATCTCGCACTTTGGGCAGATTTCTGAAAAAGAACAGAAAACAATTATCAAAGGTTAAAAATTAGGCCACCAAACCAATGTAATGTAAAAAAAAAAGCTTTCAGATATCAATCTCCCAAATTGTGCGTAATCCCGGTATGCCTATGCATGCTACAACACCCTGACATGGAAGTGACAGCCACGAAGTGAGACAATATACAATGGGCTAAAAAAAAAGCAAAAGTTCAGCCAAATCCGAATTTAACACTTATCCATTATTTCCCCACAAAACACCCCCCTAACTCAAAAAATACCCCCCACAAACTAAATAATCCTGGTATCTACACACCTATAGCTATGTAATGCTTTAAATTGTTTAGTCATACCATCAATGGTGTAGGCGCAGCATTACGTAGAAACTGGCACTTTTGGCAGATTTTCTGAAAAAAAGAACAGAAAACAATTATCAAAGGTACAATTCCGGCCAATACCAATGTAATGTAAAAAAAACTTTCCAGATATCAATCTCCCAAATGTGCATAATCCCGGTATGCCATATGCATGCTTACAACACCCTGACATGGAAGTGACTAGCCACGAAGTGAGACAATATACAATGGCTAAAAAATTGCGCTTTTAGCAGATTTTCCTGAGAAATATAACTAAAAACAGCTTCATTGGTATAAGTCAGGCCAAAACCCATGTACTGTAATGTAAAAAAAAAAAAGGGTACAGTGATAGTTGGGATGAATGATAGTTTCCACTAATGAGCATTTAAAAGAAATTCCAGTGTACATACCTTTTAATATACACACAAATTTGATGGCTCAAGCCGCTTTTACCTTCCTTCCGCCTGACCAGCAACCAGGTTTCCTAGTGCTTGCGGTCTCTCGGTCTCGGCACTTTATGCTGTCTGGCGTGCTTCTGCCTGGGGCTCGTCCCAAACCCAACTTAGCTTCAGAATCCAGCTCCTTACACCACCTCCGTACGGCAACGTAGCACCGCTCAACAGCTTCAATGAATCAATAGCCGGACTCCGATCCAATTAAAAGTTACATTTATTTAGTGCATGTTTAAAATTGCCAATTAGCAAGTATATAACAATCTGAACAGTCCTCTTACGCGTTTCGGATTTTCATCCTTACTCATAGAGACCCCAGTTTGCCAAGAAGCACAACCTTTAAAAAAGGCTAATAAGCCAATCAAAATGTTCTCTTAATTCCTTGCTAATTAACCCCTCGTTGACTTTATCATTAACACTTTACATACTACAAAATACTATTTCTAAAAGTGTCTTATTTATAGGGATATAATCAATTGGATTACAAATCAAATTCATTCTAAATTTCCCCTACTCTTTTTTCCCCCTGTTAATTTGTACATTGTCAGTTAAACGTCATATATTCCTGGTTACAAAAATTGATTAATCAGAATCTTGTTAAAAATACATTCATTCCAATGATTATTACATTATGGTACACTCATAGCGCTACCTTATTGATATCATGGTTATACTATGCATGCTATATCAAACTTTGAGTTAAGGCCACTTGGTATCCTCGTCTCTAATTCCAAAATCCAATATGCCTCCCTTTTATCTAATAGTTTGATTGGATCTCCTCCACGTAGACCACACCTTACTTTCTCAATAATTTGTACTTTACATTTCATAGAATTTCCTCCATTACATTCCAAAAAATGCTTTCCTATTGGGGACTTTCTATCCTGTTTTTCAATTGCATTAAGGTGTTCCCTAACTCTTTCCTTTAAAGGTCGTGTTGTTCTACCTACATATTGTTTTTGACAATTTGTACATGTAATTAAATATACTACATTATACGTATCACAGTTAACATATTCAGATATTCTATAAATCTTTCCAGTCATTGTAGATTGATATGTTGTCCCTCCTGCTATTCTATGACACGTCTTACAAATATTCTTTCCACATTTATAATTCCCTGGATTATTCAACCAGGTCGATCTTTTTCCCCTTAATCTATCGTTCCAGCAAAGACTTGGCGAAACACTGTTTCCAATCGTCTTAGCTCTCCTTGGAACAATACTGATTCCATCTTTCAATATTCGTTTCAAAATAGGTTCTCTTTTCAATACTGGCAAATGTCTGTAAATAATGCGTTTAATCTGATCATGTTCCATATTGTAATCCGTAACCAAGTAGATTTTATTTTTATCCCCCTTTCTTTCTTTTTTCTGTTGATACAACAATTGCTTTCTAGATCTTGATCTTGCTTTATTATATGCCCTTTCTATTAATTTTTTGTCATATTTCCTCTCTAATAGTCTCTCTTTTAATTCATCGGAAGCTCTTACAAAGAGTTCCTCATTGGAACAGTTACGTCGTAGTCTTATAAACTGACCATAAGGTATTGACTTTATTGTCTGTCTAGGATGACAACTGTCAGCCAGTAATATTGTGTTCTTTGCTACTTCTTTCCTATAGACATCAGTTATAATCTGGCCCGTTTTCAAGTCCCCAATCAGTCTTAGATCCAAATAAAATATCTCCCTAGGATCAAAATTCGCTGTAAATATTAAATTTAACTCATTCTTATTTACATATGTGAGAAAGTCTTTCATTGTATCCACGCTTCCTTTCCAGATGAATAATAGGTCGTCTATGTAGCGGCCATACCATTTTATGTATTTTCTATATGGGTTGTCCCCTCCAAAGATGTGGGCATCCTCCCACCAACCCATGAACAGGTTGGCGAAGGCAGGCGCGAAAGCCACGCCCATCGCCGTCCCACACCTTTGGAGGTAAAACGACCCATCGAAAACAAAGTAATTATGAGACAACAAAAAATCAATCCCATCCAAAATGAACCTTCTTAACTCTGGTCCATAATCTGAATATTTTTCCAAAAAGAACTCAATAGCTTCTAGACCAACTTTGTGGTCAATTACAGAATACAACGATTTTATATCCAAGGTCAACCAATAACAATTACTCTCCCATTCTACATCCATTAATCTTATCTAACACATCCTTAGTATCTTTAATATATGATTTTAGTGATTTTACTAAGGGTTGGAGGTAAAAATCCACAAGTTGGCCCAGACACTCTCCCATTGAACCTATACTCGCTATTATTGGCCTACCCTCCGGGTTCACCATATCTTTATGCACCTTAGGCAGATGGTGAAAAATAGGTATCACTGGGTAGTCATTTATCAATTGAACTTTCTCTCTATCCGTCAAAACCCCTACACTGTGATACGATTCCACCAATCTCCTAAGGTGCATGTTATATATTTTAGTAGGGTTATTAGTCAATTTAACATATGTATTCTCATTGTCCAATTGCCGTTTTGCCTCAGACATATAGGCCTCTATATCCATTACAACAACTGCTCCACCTTTGTCAGCCATTTTTATGACTATCTGTCTATTATTTTCTAAAGACAGCAACGCCTTTCTCTCTTGGTGGTTTAAGTTGTCATCATGGATATGGCCCCTACATTGGTATAAATCTTTCAGATCATTTTCCACCAATTGTTGGAATTCGTCAACCTCTCTACTTCTGGCATTCACAGGATAGAAATCCGATTTTTTCTTTAATTGACTATTCTTTCTGAGAATTTGGCCATCCCTTCTCAGTTTGTCATCGGTCTCCATATCCTGTAAATCCTGAAGTAATGTTAGGTCCTCAAACGTAAATACGTTTGTCAAACCCTCATTCACCCCTATAACTGTATCCAATTTTTCTTGCTGTTCAATTTGTTCATCAAAAAAATGTTTCCTTAACATCAACCTTCTAACAAAAGCATTCACATCAATAATCGTTCTAAATAGGTTAAAGTGAGTCTTAGGTACGAAAGTTAACCCTTTAGAGAGTACTGTTAGTTGTGGTTCACTTAGGGTTATTTTAGATATGTTAATCACATTCAAAGTCTCTTTTTCCTTTCCCACATTCTCCTCAGAGGGTACCTTCCTATTTCTGGTTCGGTTTCTTCCTCCTCTTCTGATATGTCTTTTCTCCTCGTCCTCTGGGTACGTTGGTAGTTTTTTGACGGCATTTGGTTTTTCGCAGTATCATCTCTCCTTTCTCGACCCCTAATCACAATATTGCTTCTCCTTTTTCGATCTTCCTCTGTTTCCTGATCGTCATCCGATGTTCTGGGGTCACTACCACGGAAATCACTATCCGAGGATTCTCCACTACTTTTTGAGAAAGAGACACGTTTATTAGAAGATTTCAAAATTGATTTTTGTTTGATCCACCTTGATGATCTATTGCGATTAAACCCACGATCATAAACCACATTCTTATCATAATCAGTTTTATCTCTCACAAACTTCTTTTGCTTTCTAATTTTTGTTTCCAACTCCACTTTTTCTATTTTTTCCTTTAAATTGGTATCAAATTTTAAAAAGTTAATATCCAATTCAAACTTGGTAATTTCGGTTTGCATTGTTTCCATCTCTTCCCTGAGTTTTTTTATCTGATCTTCCTTATATTCCAGGATTAGTCCCATGAGGCTATTTGAACATTCTGATAAGACATTGTTCCATCTTTCAACAAATGTCTCTTCTGATATATTAAAGCTCGGTCTCTTGTTCATGCGTAAGCCTCTTGGGATTATCCCATTATGAAGATAGCGTTTAAAACTGACAATGTCCCAATACAGGTAAGTCTCTTTTATCATTAATTTCTCCAATTGTAAAAACATTCCACTTATAGTATCATCCCGTATGTTAGAGTCAACAATTGTTTCATACATGCACTGTTCATAATTTTTAAACGAGCGGTTATAGAAACTTTTTCTTTGCTCACCACTCGCTGGCGTTGTATCAACTCCGCGTTTAGCCCGGACTGCCTCCATAATCGTTTACACGTGGTCTGCCGACCTCTCGGCTTAGAAGGAAAAAAGGTTACTGATATATAGTTCGTCTTGCATTCTATGCCCGAATCTACAATCAAGCTGGCCGTGCTCAATCAGGACAAATACAAATTTCGATATACACACAAATTTGATGGCTCAAGCCGCTTTTACCTTCCTTCCGCCTGACCAGCAACCAGGTTTCCTAGTGCTTGCGGTCTCTCGGTCTCGGCACTTTATGCTGTCTGGCGTGCTTCTGCCTGGGGCTCGTCCCAAACCCAACTTAGCTTCAGAATCCAGCTCCTTACACCACCTCCGTACGGCAACATAGCACCGCTCAACAGCTTCAATGAATCAATAGCCGGGCTCCGATCCAATTAAAAGTTACATTTATTTAGTGCATTTAGTGCATACCATCAATGGTGTGGGCGCAGCAGTCGAGAAACCACACTTAGCAGATCTGAAAAAAAAGAACAGAAAACAATTATCAAAGGTACAAATCGGCCAAAACCAATGTAATATAAAACAAAGTTTCCAAATTTCAATCTCCCAATGTCCCAAGTGGCTAGCCACGAAGTGAGAAAAAATACAATGGCTAAAAAATGGCTTTAAAAAGTAGCTAAAAATAGCGAAATATTCAGACAACTCTAATTTTTAACATTATCCATTTTTTTCCACAAAACACCCCACTAACTCAGAAACATTACTCAAAAACGATATATTCTTGGAATCTAACCAACTTCAGCTAATTAATTCTTCAGCTCGTTCATTCTAACCATCAATGTTGTGGGCGCAATTCTTCATGGAAACTTGCGCTTTTAGCAGATTTTCCTGAGATATAACTAAACAGCTTTCATTGGTATAAGTCAGACCAAAACCCATGTACTGTAAGTAAAAAAAAAACCAAGTTAACAATTATTTTCCCCCCAATGCCTTTAATTTAGCTAAAAATAGCGAAATATTCAGACAACTCTAATTTTTAACATTATCCATTTCTTTTCCACAAAACACCCCCTAACTCAGAAATATCCCCCACAAACGATATATTCTTGGAATCTACATACCTTCAGCAAGGTAATCCTTTAGTTTGTTTATTCATACCATCAATGCTATGAAAACCAATATAGGCATGAGATCTTGATGGGAAAAAAATGGTTAAATATGAAATAAGTGCTGACTGTGACAGTAGCAGAAGTGGCCAGACTGACAGTGGCATCAGTGATTACCTGACACGCTGTGTCTAAGTCAGCCAGTGACATGGCTGCTGGTCTGGCCACTTCTGCTGCTGTGACAGAAAAGGCACGCAGAACCAGCAGAAGACAGCCAAAGGAACAAGGGCTGGTAAGAATATTTCGTTTATAAGCTTTCGCACATGCAGCAAAAAAAATATTTGAATTATGATCTTTAATAAAATCTGGTATTTTTATTGTATGTTTATTTATATACTGTATATAGAATAATGTGTGTTTAACCACACAGCCCCCCCCCCCCCCCCAAGAAACGGCCCTGGTTATATCACCAGACTTCTGCCACGCCTCTGTCTCCAGGGTGAAGCAAGCTCAATAAGACTTAAAGTGTATGTATACTGAAAAAATAACTGTGTCATCTTAAGGAATTGTACACTGAAAAAATGACGTTGCCTTATTTCAATCTATATTGAATACGTGCAAGCAGCACTTACTCTGATGTGTTTGCATGACTTTAATCCAGTACTTATTTTGCTCAAGCTCAGTCACTTAGTCCCCCAGACCCCTGCCAGACTACCTGACACTCTGTGAGGGCAAGCATGCTCAGTAATCCCTGAGGCAGCATCGGGAGAGGGAATTACCCACCATGCGATTCACGTACCAACTGTCACCATTCCAGCTAAGCAAAACTGCTTACAGAAATGCTAAAACGTAAGATATTTCAGATTGGATATCTAATGAATAGGGGACATATCAACAAAAAAGGGTACAGTGATATTTGGGATGAATGATAGTTTCCACTAATGAGCATTTAAAAGAAATTCCAGTGTACATACCTTTAATGCTGGGGAAAATAGGAATTGCTTGGAGAAAAAATGGCAGTTGAACAGAGGAGGAGAGACTGTCGCATGACGACAAGCTGGCCACAAGGCTGAAAACCAGGAAGTAGGAAGTAATATTGCTAGACCTTACCACAATAAATTCTCACAACTTTTATCTAGAGATGTGGTTTAAGGTTTTATTTTGAAGGTACGGTGAAGGCTTTTTATATAATCCTTACTAGTTTGGAAGAATGGAGACCACAATTACCCTTTAAAAGAGCAAAAAACATTCAAAGGTAAAAAAAAAGCAAAACCCATGTAATGTAAGAAAACAAAATGTTTTCCAATATCAGTCTCCCAAATGTCCTGAATCAAACGGTATGCCATATGCATGGTTACAACACGCTGACGTGGAAGCGACTAGCCACGAAATGAGACAATCCACAATGACCCCAAAAAATAAAAGCAAAATATTCGCCAACTCAGAGATATATCCGCCACAAACTATACAGTATATTCTTGGAATTTACACACCTTCAGCTACCTATTCTTGGAATCACACACCTTCACTCATAACCCTATAGTTCTTTCATTCATACCAACAAGGTTGTTTATAGGCGCAGTTCTACAAGACGTTCAAACTTTTAGCAGATTGTCTGAAAAAAATAATAAAGAAAAAACAACATTTAAGAAATCAGGCCAAACTCCATGTAAAGTAAAACAAGTAAATATCAATCTCCCCAATGTCCTAAATCAAATGGTATGCCATATGCATGGTTACGCAAGCGGACGTGGAAGCGACTAGCCACAAAGTGAGACAATGCACGATGGCTGAAAGAAAGCGAAAATTCAGCCAACTACCAATTTCAACCTTATGCATTTCTTTTCCACAACAACACCCCTAACTTAGAAATATCCCCCACAACATATAATCCTGGAATCTACACACCTTCAGTTACGTATTGCTTTAGATTGTTTAGTCATACCATCAATTGTGTGGGCGCAGCATTTCGTAGAATCTCGCACTTTTGGCAGATTTTCTGAAAAAAAAGAACAGAAACATTATCAAAGGTAAAATTAGGCCCAAACCAATGTAATGTAAAAAAAAAAGCTTTCCAGATATCAATCTCCCAAATGTGCTTAATCCCGGTATGCCATATGCATGCTTACAACACCCTGACATAAGTGACTAGCCACGAAGTGAGACATATACAATGGCTAAAAAAAAGCAAAATATTCAGCCAAATCCGAATTTCAACATTATCCATTATTTCCCCACAAACACCCCCCTAACTCAAAAAATACCCCCCACAAACTAAATAATCCGGTATCTACACACCTATAGCTTTTAATGCTTTAGATTGTTTAGTCATACCATCAATGGTGTAGGCGCAGCATTACGCAGAAACTGGCACTTTTGGCAGATTTTCTGAAAAAAAGACAGAAAACAATTATCAAAGGTACAAATCCGCCAATACCAATGTAATGTAAAAAAAAAACTTTCCAGATATCAATCTCCCAAATGTGCTTATCACTGTGTTGCCATATGCATGGTTACAACAGACTGACGTGGAAGCGACTAGCCCCGAACAGAGACAGTTTAATGCCTAAAAAAAAGCAACTCCGAATTTCAACATTATCCATTTCTTTTCACAAAATCCCCCCCCCTATCTCAAAACCCACAAACTACATAATCCTTGAATTGACCACACCTTCAGCTAGGTAATGCTTTACTTTGTTTATTCATACCATCAATGGTGTGGGCGCAGCATTTCGTAGAAACTCGCACTTTTAGCAGATTTTCTGAAAAAAAGAACAGAAAACAATTATCAAAGGTACAAATCCGGCCAAAACCAATGTAATATAAAACAAAGTTTCCAAATTTCAATCTCCCAAATGTCCCAAGTGGCTAGCCACGAAGTGAGAAAAAATACAATGGCTAAAAAAATGGCTTTAAAAAGTAGCTAAAAATAGCGAAATATTCAGACAACTCTAATTTTTAACATTATCCATTTCTTTTCCACAAAACACCCCACTACCTCAGAAACATTACTCAAAAACGATATATTCTTGGAATCTAACCAACTTCAGCTCTAATTCTTCACTGTTCATTCATACCATCAATGTTGTGGGCGAATTCTTCATGGAAACTTGCACTTTTAGCAATTTTTCCTGAGAAATAACTAAAAACAGCTTTCATTGGTATAAGTCAGGCCAAAACCCATGTACTGTAATGTAAAAAAAAAACCAATTTAACAATTATTTTCCCCCCAATGCCTTTAATCAATCGGTATACCATATGCATGTTAGGTAAGGGAAAATATTCAACCAACTCCGAATTTCAAAAATATGCAGTTTTTCCCCACAAAACACCCCCTAACTCAGAAATATCCCCCACAAACGATATATTCTTGGAATCTACATACCTTCAGCACGTAATCCTTTAGTTTGTTTATTCATACCATCAATGCTATGAAACCAATATAGGCATGAGTCTTGATGGGAAAAAAATGGTTAAATATGAAATAAGTGCTGACTGTGACAGTAGCAGAAGTGGCCAGACTGACAGTGGCATCAGTAATTACCTGACACGCTGTGTCTAAGTCAGCCAGTGACATGGCTGCTGGTCTGGCCACTTCTGCTGCTGTGACAAAAAGGCAGCAGAACCGCAGAAGACAGCCAAAGGAACAAGGGCTGGTAAGAATATTTCGTTTTATAAGCTTTCGCACATGCAGCAAAAAAAAAATTTGAATTATGATCTTATAATAAAATCTGGTATTTTTTAATTGTAATGTTTATTTATATACTGTATATAGAATAAATGTTTTGTTTTACCAACACAGCGCCCCCCCCAAGAAACGGCCCGGTTATATCACCAGACTTCTGCCACGCCCTCCGTCTCCAGGGGCGAAGCAAGCTCAAGTACTTAAAGTGTATGTATACTGAAAAATAACTTTGTGTCATCTTAGGAATTGTACACTGAAAAAAATGACGTTGCCTTATTTCAATCTATAATGAATACGTGCAAGCACACTTACTCTGATGTGTTGCATGACTTTAATCCAGTACTTATTTTGCTCAAGCTCAGTCACTTAGTCCCCCAGACCCCTGCCAACTACCTGACACTCTGTGAGGGCAAGCATGCTCATAATCCCTAGGCAGCATCGGGGAGGGAATTACCCACCATGCGATTCACGTAACAACTGTCCCATTCCAGCTAGAGCAAAACTGCTTACAGAAATGCTAAGCGTAAGATATTTCAGATTGGATATCTAATGAAATAGGGGACATATCAACAAAAAAAAAGGTGTACAGTGATAGTTGGGATGAATGATAGTTTCCACTAATGAGCATTTAAAAAATTCCAGTGTACATACCTTTTAATGCTGGGGAAAATAGGAATTGCTTGGAGAAAAATGGCAGTTGACAAGGAGGCAGAGACTGGTCGCATGACGACAAGCTGGCCACAAGGCTGAAAACCAGGAAGTAGGAAGTAATATGCTAGACCTTACCAGCAATAAATTCTCACAACTTTTATCTAGAGATGTGTTTAAGGTTTTATTTTGGTATTTGAAGGTACGGTGAAGGCTTTTTATATAATCCTTACTAGTTTGGGAAGAATTGGAGACCACAATTACCCTTTAAAAAGAAGCAAAAACATTCAAGTAGAAAAAAAAAAGCCAAAACGCATGTAATGTAAGAAAAACAAAATGTTTCCAAATATCAGTCTCCCAAATGTCCTGAATCAAACGTATGCCTATGCATGGTTACAACACGCTGACGTGGAAGCGACTAGCCACGATGAGACAATCCACAATGACCCCAAAAAATAAAGCAAAATATTCACCCACCTCAGAGATATATCCGCCACAAACTTACAGTATATTCTTGGAATCTACACACCTTCAGCTACCTATTCTTGGAATCTACACACCTTCAGCTCATAACCCTATAGTTTCTTTCATTCATACCAACAAGGTTGTTTAATAGGCGCAGTTTTACGAAGACGTTCAAACTTTTAGCAGATTATCTGAAAAAAATAATAAAGAAAAACAACATTTAAAGAAATCAGCCAAAACTCCATGTAAGGAAAAACAAGTAAATATCAATCTCCCCAATTGTCCTAAATCAAATGGTATGCCATATGCATGGTTACGCAAGCGGACGTGGAAGCGACTAGCCACAAAGTGAGACAATGCACGATGGCTGAAAGAAAGCGAAAATATTCAGCCAACTACCAATTTCAACCTTATCATTTCTTTTTTCCACAAAACACCCCCTAACTTAGAAATATCCCCCCAAAACTATATAATCCTGGAATCTACACACCTTCAGTTAGTATTGCTTTAGATTGTTTAGTCATACATCAATTGTGTGGGCGCAGCATTTCGTAGAATCTCGCACTTTTGGCAGATTTTCTGAAAAAAAGAACAGAAAACAATTATCAAAGTAAAAATTAGGCCCAAACCAATGTAATGTAAAAAAAAAGCTTTCCAGATATCAATCTCCCAAATGTGCTTAATCCCGGTATGCCATATGCATGCTTACACCACCCTGACATGGAAGTGACTAGCCACGAAGTGAACATATACAATGGCTAAAAAAACAAAATATTCAGCCAAATCCGAATTTCAACATTATCCATTATTTCCCCACAAAACACCCCCCCTAACTCAAAAAATACCCCCCCAAACTAAATAATCCTGGTATCTACACACCTATAGCTATGTAATGCTTTAATTGTTTAGTCATACCATCAATGGTATAGGCGCAGCATTACGTAGAAACTGGCACTTTTGGCAGATTTTCTGAAAAAAAGAACGAAAACAATTATCAAAGGTACAAATCCGGCCAATACCAATGTAATGTAAAAAAAAACTTTCCAGATATCAATCTCTTAAATGTGCTTAATCACGGTGTGCATATGCATGGTTACAACAGACTGACGTGGAAGCGACTAGCCCCGAACAGAACGTTTAATGCCTAAAAAAAAGCAACTCCAATTTCAACATTATCCATTTCTTTTCCACAAAATCCCCCCTATCTCAAATATACCACAAACTACATAATCCTTGAATTGACACACCTTCAGCTAGGTAATGCTTTACTTGTTTTTCATACCATCAATGGTGTGGGCGCAGCATTTCGTAGAAATCTACACTTTTAGCAGATTTTCTGAAAAAAAAGAACAGAAAACAATATCAAAGGTACAAATCCGCCAAACCAATGTAATATAAAACAAAGTTTCCAAATTTCAATCTCCCAATGTCCCAAGTGGCACACGAAGTGAGAAAAAATACAATGGCTAAAAAATGGCTTTAAAAAGTAGCTAAAAATAGCGAAATATTCAGACAACTCTAATTTTTAACATTATCCATTTTTTCTTTCCACAAACACCCCACTAACTCAGAACATTACTCAAAAACGATATATTCTTGGAATCTAACCACCTTCAGCTATTAATTCTTCAGCTCGTTCATTCATACCATCAATGTTGTGGGCGCAATTCTTCATGGAAACTTGCGCTTTTAGCAGATTTTCCTGAGAAATTAACTAAAAACAGCTTTCATTGGTATAAGTCAGCCAAACCCATGTACTGTAATGTAAAAAAAAAAAGTTACAATTATTTTCCCCCCAATGCCTTTAATCAATCGTATACCATATGCATGGTTAGGTAAGCGAAAATATTCAACCAACTCCGAATTTCAAATATGCAGTTTTTTCCCCCACAAAACACCCCTAACTCAGAAATATCCCCCACAAACGATATATTCTTGGAATCTACATACCTTCAGCAAGGTAATCCTTTAGTTTGTTTATTCATACAATCAATGCTATGAAAACCAATAGAGGCTGAGATCTTGATGGGAAAAAAATGGTTAAATATGAAATAAGTGCTGACTGTGACAGTAGCAGAAGTGGCCAGACTGACAGTGGCATCAGTGATTACCTGACACGCTGTGTCTAAGTCAGCCAGTGACATGGCTGCTGGTCTGGCCACTTCTGCTGCTGTGACAGAAAAGGCACGCAGAACCAGCAGAAGACAGCCAAAGGAACAAGGGCTGGTAAGAATATTTCGTTTTATAAGCTTTCGCACATGCAGCAAAAAAATATTTGAATTATGATCTTATAATAAATCTGGTATTTTTAATGTAATGTTTATTTATATACTGTATATAGAATAAATGTGTGTTTTACCAACACAGCCCCCCCCCAAAAAAACGGCCCTGGTTATATCACCAGACTTCTGCCACGCCCTCCGTCTCCAGGGGCGAAGCAAGCTCAAGTAAGACTTAAAGTGTATGTATACTGAAAAATAACTCGTGGTCATCTTAAAGGAATTGTACACTGAAAAAATGACGTTGCCTTATTTCAATCTATAATGAATACGTGCAAGCAGCCACTTACTCTGATGTGTTTGCATGACTTTAATCCAGTACTTATTTTGCTCAAGCTCAGTCACTTAGTCCCCCAGACCCCTGCCAGACTACCTGACACTCTGTGAGGGCAAGCATGCTCAGTAATCCCTGAGGCACATCGGAGAGGGAATTACCCACCATGCGATTCACGTACCAACTGTCCACCATTCCAGCTAGAGCAAAACTGCTTACAGAAATGCTAAAACGTAAGATATTTCAGATTGGATATCTAATGAAATAGGGGACATATCAACAAAAAAAGGGTACGTGATAGTTGGGATAATGATAGTTTCCACTAATGAGCATTTAAAAGAAATTCCAGTGTACATACCTTTAATGCTGGGGAAAATAGGAATTGCTTGGAGAAAAAATGGCAGTTGGGAAGAGGAGGAGAGACTGGTCGCATGACGACAAGCTCACAAGGCTAAAACCAGGAAGTAGGAAGTAATATTGCTAGCCCTTACCAGCAATAAATTCTCACAACTTTTATCTAGAGATGTGTTTAAGGTTTTATTTTGAAGGTACGGTGGAAGGCTTTTTATATAATCCTTACTAGTTTGGAAGAATTGAGACCACAATTACCCTTTAAAAAAGAAGCAAAAAAACATTCAAAGGTAGAAAAAAAAGCCAAAACCGCATGTAATGTAAGAAAAACAAAATGTTTCCAAATATCAGTCTCCCAAATGTCCTGAATCAAACGGTATGCCAATGCATGGTTACAACACGCTGACGTGGAAGCGACTAGCCACGAAATGAGACAATCCACAATGACCCCAAAAAATAAAAGCAAAAATATTCAGCCAACTCAGAGATAATCCGCCACAAACTATACAGTATATTCTTGGAATCTACACACCTTCAGCTACCTATCTTGGAATCTACACACCTTCAGCTCATAACCCTATAGTTCTTTCATTCATACCAACAAGGTTGTTTATAGGCGCAGTTCTACAAGACGTTCAACTTTTAGCAGATTATCTGAAAAAAATATAAAGAAAAAAACAACATTTAAGAAATCAGGCCAAAACTCCATGTAAAGTAAAAACAAGTAAATATCAATCTCCCAATGTCCTAAATCAAATGTGTATGCCATATGCATGGTTACGCACGGACGTGGAAGCGACTAGCCACAAAGTGAGACAATGCACGATGGCTGAAAGAAAGCGAAAATATTCAGCCAACTACCAATTTCAACCTTATGCATTTCTTTTCCACAAAACACCCCCTAACTTAGAAATATCCCCCACAAACTATATAATCCTGGAATCTACACACCTTCATTTACGTATTGCTTTAGATTGTTTAGTCATCCATCAATTGTGTGGGCGCAGCATTTCGTAGAATCTGCACTTTTGGCAGATTTTCTGAAAAAAGAACAGAAAACAATTATCAAAGGTAAAATTAGGCCCAAACCAATGTAATGTAAAAAAAAAAGCTTTCCAGATATCAATCTCCCCAAATGTGCTTAATCCCGGTATGCCATATGCATGCTTACAACACCCTGACATGGAAGTGACTAGCCACGAAGTGAGACAATATACAATGGCTAAAAAAAAAAGCAAAATATTCAGCCAAATCCGAATTTCAACATTATCCATTATTTCCCCACAAACACCCCCCTAACTCAAAAATACCCCCCCACAAACTAAATAATCCTGGTATCTACACACCCTATAGCTATGTAATGCTTTAGATTGTTTAGTCATACCATCAATGGTATAGGGCGCAGCATTACGTAGAAACTGGCACTTTTGGCAGATTTTCTGAAAAAAACAGAAAACAATTATCAAAGGTACAAATCCGGCCAATACCAATGTAATGTAAAAAAAAACTTTCCAGATATCAATCTCTTAATGTGCTTAATCACGGTGTGCCATATGCATGGTTACAACAGACTGACGTGGAAGCGACTAGCCCCGAACAGAGACAGTTTAATTGCCTAAAAAAAAAGCAACTCCGAATTTCAACATTATCCATTTCTTTTCCACAAAATACCCCCCCCTATCTCAAAAATATAGCCCCACAACCTACAATAATCCTTGAATTGACACACCTTCAGCTAGGTAATGCTTTACTTGTTTATTCATACCATCAATGGTGTGGGCGCAGCATTTCGTAGAAACTCACTTTTAGCAGATTTTCTGAAAAAAAAGAACAGAAAACAATTATCAAAGGTACAAATCCGGCCAAAACCAATGTAATATAAACAAAGTTTCCAAATTTCAATCTCCCAAATGTCCCAAGTGGCTAGCCACGAAGTGAGAAAAAATACAATGGCTAAAAAAATGGCTTTAAAAAGAGCTAAAAATAGCGAAATATTCAGACAACTCTAATTTTTAACATTATCCATTTCTTTTCCACAAAACCACTAACTCAGAAACATTACTCAAAAACGATATATTCTTGGAATCTAACCAACTTCAGCTAATTAATTCTTCAGCTCGTTCATTCATACCATCAATGTTGTGGGCGCAATTCTTCATGGAAACTTGCGCTTTTAGCAGATTTTCCTGAGAAATATAACTAAAACACGCTTTCATTGGTATAAGTCAGGCCAAAACCCATGTACTGTAATGTAAAAAAAAAACCAAGTCAATTATTTTCCCCCCAATGCCTTTAATAATCGGTATACCATATGCATGGTTAGGTAAGCGAAAATATTCAACCAACTCCGAATTTCAAAATATGCAGTTTTTCCCCCACAAAACACCCCCTAACTCAGAAATATCCCCCACAAAACGTATATTCTTGGAATCTACATACCTTCAGCAAGGTATCCTTTATTTTTGTTATTCATACCATCAATGCTATGAAAACCAATATAGCATGAGATCTTGATGGGAAAAAAATGGTTAAATATGAAATAAGTGCTGACTGTGACAGTAGCAGAAGTGGCCAGACTGACAGTGGCATCAGTGATTACCTGACACGCTGTGTCTAAGTCAGCCAGTGACATGGCTGCTGGTCTGGCCACTTCTGCTGCTGTGACAGAAAAGGCACGCAGAACCAGCAGAAGACAGCCAAAGGAACAAGGGCTGGTAGAATATTTCGTTTTATAAGCTTTCGCACATGCAGCAAAAAAATATTTGAATTATGATCTTATAATAAAATCTGGTATTTTTAAATGTAATGTTTATTTTATACTTTATATAGAATAAATGTGTGTTTTTACCAACCCAACAGCCCCCCCCCCAAGAAACGGCCCTGGTTATATCACCAGACTTCTGCCACGCCCTCCGTCTCCAGGGGCGAAGCAAGCTCAAGTAAGACTTAAAGTGTATGTATACTGAAAAAATAACTGTGTCATCTTAAAGGAATTGTACACTGAAAAAAATGACGTTGCCTTATTTCAATCTATAATTGAATACGTGCAAGCAGCACTTACTCTGATGTTTTTTGCATGACTTTAATCCAGTACTTATTTTGCTCAAGCTCAGTCACTTATTCCCCCAGACCCTGCCAGCTACCTGACACTCTGTGAGGGCAAGCATGCTCAGTAATCCCTGAGGCACATCGGGAGAGGGAATTACCCACCATGCGATTCACGTACCAACTGTCACCATTCCAGCTAGAGCAAAACTGCTTACAGAAATGCTAAACGTAAAGATTTCAGATTGGATATCTAATGAAATAGGGGACATATCAACAAAAAAAGGGTACAGTGATAGTTGGGATAATGATAGTTTCCCACTAATGAGCATTTAAAAGAAATTCCGTGTACATACCTTTATAGCTGGGGAAATGGAATTGCTTGGAGAAAAAATGGCAGTTGGGAGAGGAGGCAGAGACTGGTCGCATGACGACAAGCTTTCCACAAGGCTGAAAACCAGGATAGGAAGTAATATTGCTAGACCTTACCAGCATAAATTCTCACAACTTTTATCTAGAGATGTGTTTAAGGTTTTATTTTGAAGGTACGGTGGAAGGCTTTTATATAATCCTTACTAGTTTGGAAGAATTGGGACCACAATTACCCTTTAAAAGAAGCAAAAAAACATTCAAAGGTAGAAAAAAAACCAAAACCGCATGTAAGTAAGAAAACCAAAATTTTCAAATATCAGTCCTCCCAAATGTCCTGAATCAAACGTAGATGCCATATGCATGGTTACAACACGCTGACGTGAAGCGACTAGCCACAAATGAGACAATCCACAATGACCCAAAAAATAAAAGCAAAAATATTCAGCCAACTCAGAGATATATCCGCCACAAACTATACAGTATATTCTTGGAATCTACACACCTTCAGCTACCTATTCTTGGAATCTACACACCTTCAGCTCATAACCCTATAGTTCTTTCATTCATACCAACAAGGTTTTTTATAGGCGCAGTTCTACGAAGACGTTCAAACTTTTAGCAGATTATCTGAAAAAAAATAATAAAGAAAAAACAACATTTAAAGAAATCAGGCCAAAACTCCATGTAAAGTAAAAACAAGTAAATATCAATCTCCCCATGTCCTAAATCAATGGTATGCCATATGCATGGTACGCACGCGACGTGGAGCGACTAGCCACAAAGTGAGACAATGCACATGGCTGAAAGAAAGCGAAAATATTCAGCCAACTACCAATTTCAACCTTATGCATTTCTTTTCCACAAACACCCCCTAACTTAGAAATATCCCCACCCCCACAACTATATAATCCTGGAATCTACACACCTTCAGTTACGTATTGCTTTAGATTGTTTAGTCATACCATCAATGTGTGGGCGCAGCATTTCGTAGAATCTCCCCTTTTGGCAGATTTTCTGAAAAAAGAACAGAAAACAATTATCAAAGGTAAAAATTAGGCCCAAACCAATGTAATGTAAAAAAAAAAGCTTTCCAGATATCAATCTCCCAAATGTGCTTCACCCGGTATGCCATATGCATGCTTACAACACCCTGACATGGAAGTGACTAGCCACGAATGAGACAATATACAATGGCTAAAAAAAAAAGCAAAATATTCAGCCAAATCCGAATTTCAACATTATCCATTATTTCCCCACAAACACCCCCCTAACTCAAAAAATACCCCCCACAAACTAAATAATCCTGGTATCTACACACCTATAGCTATGTAATGCTTTAGATTGTTTAGTCATACCATCAATGGTATAGGCGCAGCATTACGTAGAAACTGGCACTTTTGGCAGATTTTCTGAAAAAAGACAGAAAACAATTATCAAAGGTACAAATCCGGCCAATACCAATGTAATGTAAAAAAAAACTTCCAGATATCAATCTCTTAAATGTGCTTAATCACGGTGTGCCATATGCATGGTTACAACAGACTGACGTGGAAGCGACTAGCCCCGAACAAGACAGTTTAATGCCTAAAAAAAAGCAACTCCGAATTTCAACATTATCCATTTCTTTTCCACAAAATACCCCCCCTATCTCAAAAATTACCCACAAACTACATAATCCTTGAATTGACACACACCTTCAGCTAGGTAATGCTTTACTTGTTTATTCATACCATCAATGGTGGGCGCAGCATTTCGTAGAAACTCACTTTAGCAGATTTTCTGAAAAAGAACAAAAAACAATTATCAAAGGTACAATCCGGCCAAACCAATGTATATAAACAAGTTTCCAATTTCAATCTCCCAATGTCCCAGATGGCTAGCCACGAAGTGGAGAAAAATACAATGGCTAAAAAAGGCTTTAAAAAGTAGCTAAAAATAGCGAAATATTCAGACAACTCTAATTTTTAACATTATCCATTTCTTTTCCACAAAACACCCCACTAACTCAGAAACATACTCAAAAACGATATATTTGGAATCTAACCAACTTCAGCTAATAATTCTTCAGCTCGTTCATTCATACCATCAATGTTGTGTGGGCGCAATTCTTCATGGAAACTTGCCTTTTAGCAGATTTTCTAGAAATAACTAAAAACAGCTTTCATTGGTATAAGTCAGGCCAAACCCTGTACTGTAAGTAAAAAAAAACCAAGTTACAATTATTTTCCCCCCAATGCCTTTAATCAATCGGTATATACATATGCATGTTAGTTAAGCGAAAATATTCAACAAACTCGAATTTCAAAAATATGCGTTTTTTCCCCACAAAACACCCCCTAACTCAGAAATATCCCCCACAAACGATATATTCTTGGAATCTACATACCTTCGCAAGGTAACTTTAGTTTGTTTATTCATACCATCAATGCTATAAAACCATAATAGGCATGAGATTCTTGATGGGAAAACAAATGGTTAAAATATGAAATAAGTGCTGACTGTACAGTAGCGACAGTGGCCAGACTGACAGTGGCATCAGTGATTACCTGACACGCTGTGTCTAATTCAGCCAGTGACATGGCTGCGGTCTGGCCACTTCTGCTGCTGTGACAGAAAAGGCACGCAGAACCAGCAGAAGACAGCCAAAGGACAAGGCTGGTAAAAATATTCGTTTTATAAGCTTTCGCACATGCAGCAAAAAAAAATTTGAATTATAGATCTTTAATAAAAATCTGGTATTTTTAAATGTAATGTTTATTTATATACTGTATATAGAATAAATGTGTGTTTTACCAACACAGCCCCCCCCCCAGAAACGGCCCTGGTTATATCACCAGACTTCTGCCACGCCCTCCGTCTCCAGGCGAAGCAAGCTAAGTAAGACTTAAAGTGTATGTATACTGAAAAAATAACTGTGTCATCTTAAAGGAATTGTACACTGAAAAAAATGACGTTGCCTTATTTCAATCTATAATTGAATACGTGCAAGCAGCACTTACTCTGATGTGTTTGCATGACTTTAATCCAGTACTTATTTTGCTCAAGCTCAGTCACACTTAGTCCCCCAGACCCCTGCCAGACTACCTGACACTCTGTGAGGGCAAGCATGCTCAGTAATCCCTAGAGGCAGCATCGGGAGAGGGAATTACCCACCATGCGATTCACGTACCAACTGTCACCATTCCAGCTAGAGCAAAACTGCTTACAGAAATGCTAAAACGTAAGATATTTCAGATTGGATATCTAATGAAATAGGGGACATATCAACAAAAAAGGTACAGTGATAGTTGGGATGAATGATAGTTTCCACTAATGAGCATTTAAAAGAATTCCAGTGTACATACCTTTTAATGCTGGGAAAATAGGAATTGCTTGGAGAAAAAAATGGCAGTTGGAAAGAGGAGGCAGAGACTGGTCCATGACGACAAGCTCCACAAGGCTGTGAAAACCAGGAAGTAGGAAGTAATATTGCTGAACCTTACCAGCAATAAATTCTCCAACTTTTATCTAGAGATGTGTTTAAGGTTTTATTTTGAAGGTACGTGGAAGGCTTTTTATATAATCCTTACTAGTTTGGAAGAATTGGAGACCACAATTACCCTTTAAAAAGAAGCAAAAAACATTCAAAGGTAGAAAAAAAAGCCAAACCGCATGTAATGTAAGAAAAACAAAATGTTTCCAAATATCAGTCTCCCAATGTCCTGAATCAAACGGTATGCCATATGCATGGTTACAACACGCTGACGTGGAAGCGACTAGCCACGAAATGAGACAATCCACAATGACCCCAAAAATAAAAGCAAAATATTCAGCCAACTCAGAGATATATCCGCCAAAACTATACAGTATATTCTTGGAATCTACACACCTTCAGCTACCTATTCTTGAATCTACACACCTTCAGCTCATAACCCTATGTTCTTTCATTCATACCAACAAGGTTGTTTATAGCGCAGTTCTACGAAGACGTTCAAACTTTTAGCAGATTATCTGAAAAAATAATAAGAAAAAACAACATTTAAAGAAATCAGGCCAAAACTCCATGTAAAGTAAAAACAGTAAATATCAATCTCCCCATGTCCTAAATCAAATGGTATGCCATATGCATGGTTACGCAAGCGGACGGAAGCGACTAGCCACATGTGAGACAATGCACGTGGCTGAAAAGAAGCGAAAATATTCACCAACTACCAATTTCAACCTTATGCATTTCTTTTCCACAAAACACCCCCTAACTTAGAAATATCCCCCACACAACTATATATCCTGGAATCTACACCACCTTCAGTTAGTATTGCTTTAGATTGTTTAGTCATACCATCAATTGTGTGGGGCGCACATTTCTAGAATCTCACCCTTTGGCAGATTTTCTGAAAAAAAAAAGAACAGAACACAATTATCAAAGGTAAAAATTAGGCCCAAACCAATGTAATGTAAAAAAAAAGCTTTCCAGATATCAATCTCCCAAATTGCTTAATCCCGGTATGCCATATGCATGCTTACAACACCCTGACATGGAAGTGACTAGCCACGAAGTGAGACAATATACAATGGCTAAAAAAAAAGCAAAATATTCAGCCAAATCCGAATTTCAACATTATCCATTATTTCCCCACAAAACACCCCTAACTCAAAAAATACCCCCCACAAACTAAATAATCCTGGTATCTACACACCTATAGCTATGTAATGCTTTAGATTGTTTAGTCATACCATCAATGGTATAGGCGCAGCATTACGTAGAAACTGGCACTTTTGGCAGATTTTCTGAAAAAAAAAGACAAAACAATTATCAAAGTTACAAATCCGGCCAATACCAATGTAATGTAAAAAAAACTTTCCAGATATCAATCTCTTAAATGCTTAATCACGGTGTGCCATATGCATGGTTACAACAGACTGACGTGGAAGCGACTACCCCGAACAGAGACAGTTTATGCCTAAAAAAAAGCAACTCCGAATTTCAACATTATCCATTTCTTTTCCACAAAATACCCCCCTATCTCAAAAATATAGCCCACAAACTACATAATCCTTGAATTGACACACCTTCACTAGGTAATGCTTTACTTGTTTATTCATACCATCAGTGGTGGGCGCAGCATTTCGTAGAAACTCACTTTTAGCAGATTTCTGAAAAAAAAGAACAGAAAACAATTATCAAAGGTACAAATCCGGCCAAAACCATGTAATATAAAACAAAGTTTCCAATTTTCAATCTCCCAAATGTCCCAAGTGGCTAGCCACGAAGTGAGAAAAATACAATGGCTAAAAAAATGGCTTTAAAAAGTAGCTAAAAATAGCGAAATATTCAGACAACTCTAATTTTTAACATTATCCATTTCTTTTCCACAAAACACCCCACTAACTCAGAAACATTACCAAAAACGATATATTCTTGGAATCTAACCAACTTCAGCTATATTCTTCAGCTCGTTCATTCATACCATCAATGTTGTGCGCAATTCTTCATGGAAACTTGCCTTTTAGCAGATTTTCCTGAGAAATATAACTAAAAACAGCTTTCATTGGTATAAGTCAGGCCAAAACCCATGTACTGTAATGTAAAAAAAAACCAAGTTAACAATTATTTCCCCCCAATGCCTTTAATCAATCGGTATACCATATGCATGGTTAGGTAAGCAAATATTCAACCAACTCCGAATTTCAAAAATATGCAGTTTTTTCCCCACAACACCCCCCCTAACTCAGAAATATCCCCCACAAACGATATATTCTTGGAATCTACATACCTTCAGCAAGGTAATCCTTTAGTTTGTTTATTCATACCATCAATGCTATGAAAACCAATATAGGCATGAGATCTTGATGGGAAAAAAATGGTTAAATATGAAATAAGTGCTGACTGGACAGTACAGAAGTGGCCAGACTGACAGTGGCATCAGTGATTACCTGACACGCTGTGTCTAAGTCAGCCAGTGACATGGCTGCTGGTCTGGCCACTTCTGCTGCTGTGACAGAAAAGGCACGCAGAACCAGCAGAAGACAGCCAAAGGAACAAGGGCTGGTAAGAATATTTCGTTTTATAAGCTTTCGCACTGCAGCAAAAAAAAATATTTGAATTTGATCTTATAATAAAATCTGGTATTTTTAAATGTAATGTTTATTTATATACTGTATATAGAATAAATGTGTGTTTTACCAACACAGCCCCCCCCCCAAAAACGGCCGGTTATATCACCAGACTTCTGCCACGCCCTCCGTCTCCGGGGCGAAGCAAGCTCAAGTAAGACTTAAAGTGTATGTATACTGAAAAATAACTGTGTCATCTTAAGGAATTGTACACTGAAAAAATGACGTTTTGCCTTATTTCAATATAATTGAATACGTGCAAGCAGCACTTACTCTGATGTGTTTGCATGATAACCAACCATACCAGACAACCCCCCCAACCCCCCCCTCCTTGACAAATAAGCAAAACAAACCAAAAAAAAAAATGAAAAATTACATGCAAAAACAACAAACAAATGAAACAAGTAAAAAATAACATAAAAAAAAAGCATGAACAAAAAACCAAAACAAACCAAAAACAAAAAAAACACGAAACACAAAAAAAAAAAAAAAATCAAAAAAAAAAAAAAAAAAAAAAAAAAAAAAAAACACCTACGACAAACCCTTACATAACCTTTCTCCACTTTCCGTGTTTTCCCCTGCCAACGCGTCCACCACTCTACCCCACAATTCCCGCCCCTTCCCCTCCATCCGCCACCTATATATTTGACCACCCTCCCCCCCCCCCCCCCCCCCCCCCTCCATACTTCCCAACTATCCCCCCTTCTTTTACTCCTCGCTTCTCTTCACCTATATTTCCATTGATATTCCTCTCCGCAGGCACCTTCGTCTTTCACCCTTTTCGAAGTTTCATTTCCCCCCATTCTCCCCGACCCCACTTTCCCCCGCATCTCCCCCTCTCTTCCGCGTATCCCTTCCTCTGTTTGGTTCCTTCCCCTTTTCCCACCCCCCCTTATATTGTTTCTTCTTGCCATCCCCTTCATTTTTTATTTTTCCATTCCTTAACCCTTCCTCCTTTTCCTCCTACCCACCATCCGCCTTGTCCCACCCCGTGCCCCCCCCCTTCCTCACCCTCCCCCTACCCCCCCCCCACTTCCACATCCCCCCTCACCCCCCCCCCCGCCATTCTCCCCCCCCATTCAACACCTGCCCAACATCTCCCCCCCTGTCACCCCCCCCTCACTCCTTTTACCTTTTTTTCATCCCCTCTTCGCCTTTTACTACTTTCTTCTCCTCGTCATTCTTTCCGCTTTCCATCTTCCTTTTCTTCCTATCCCACTCTCCCCCTCCTCTTTGCATGTCGTTTCCCCCCCCCTGCCGCCAGATCCGCCCCACCTTTTCCCTCCAGTACTTTTTTGTCAAGCTCAGTCACTTATCCCAGACCCCTGCCAGACTACTGACACTCTGTGAGGGCAATGCACTCAGTAATCCCTGAGCAGCATCGGGGATGGAATTACCCACCATGCACAGATCACGTACAACTGTCACCATTCCAGCTATAGCAAAACTGCTTCAGAATGCTAAAACTAAATATTTCAGATTGATATCTATAATAGGGACATATCCCAAAAAAAGGGTACAGTGAATTTGGATGATGATAGTTTTCCACTAATGAGCATTTAAAAGAAAGTTCCAGTTGGTACATAACCTTTAGCTGGGAAAATGGAATTGCTTGGAGAAAAAATGGCAGTTTGGAAGAGGAGGCAGAGACTGGTCGCATGACGACAGCTTTCCACAAGCTGAAAACGCATGAAGTAGGAAGTATATTGCTAGACCTTACCAGCAAATAAATTCTCACAACTTTTATTCAGAGATGTGTTTGGTTTTATTTTGAAGTACGGTTGGAAGTCTTTTTTAATAATCCTTACTATTTTTGGAAAATTGGAGACCACAATTACCCTTTAAAGAAGCAAAACATTCAAAGGTAGAAAAAAAAAGCCAAAACCGCATGTAATGTAAGAAAAACAAAATGTGTCCAAATATCAGTCTCCCAAATGTTCCAATCAAACGGTAATGCCATATGCATGGTTACAACACATCTGACGTGGAAGCGACTAGCCAAAATGAGACATCCACAATGACCCCAAAAATAAATCAAAAATATTCAGCCACTCAGAGATATATCCCCACAAACTATACAGTATATTCTTGGATCTACAACAGCTTCAGCTACCTATTCTGAATCTAACACACCTTCATGCCATAACCCTATAGTTCTTTCATTCATACCAACAGTTGTTTATCAGCGCAGTTCTACGAAGACGTTCAACTTTAGCAGATTATCTGAAAAAATAATAAAGAAAAAAACATTTAAAGAAATCAGCCAAAACTCCATGTAAAGTAAAAACAAAGTTAAATATCATCTCCCCATGTCCTAATCAATGGTATGCCATATGCATGGTTACGAAGCGGACGTGGAAGCGACTAGCCACAATTGAGACAATGCACGATGGCTGAAAAAAGCGAAAATATTCAGCCAACTACCAATTTCAACCTTATATGATCATTTTTTTTCCCAAAACACCCCCTAACTTAGAAATTCCCCACAACACTTATATCCTGGAATCTACACACCTTCAGTTATCATTGCTTGTAGATTGTTTAGTCATACATCAATTTTGTGGGCGCAGCATTTCTAGAATCTCTCACCTTTTGGCAGATTTCTGAAAAAAAGAACAGAAAACATTATCAAAGGTAAAAATTAGGCCCAAAACCAATGTAATGTAAAAAAAAAGCTTTCCAGATATCAATCTCCCAAATGTGCTTAAATCCCGGTATGCCATATGCATGCTTACAACACCCTGACTGGAAGTGACTAGCCACGAAGTGAGACATCTAACAATGGCTAAAAAAAAAGCAAAATATTCAGCCAAATCCGAATTTCAACATTATCCATTATTTCCCACAAAAACCCCCCTAACTCAAAAAATACCCCCAAACTAATAATCCGTATCTACACACCTATAGTACTAGTAATGCTTTAGATTGTTTAGTCATACATCAATGGTTAGGGCCAGCATTACGTGAACTGGCACTTTTGGCAGATTTTCTGAAAAAAGAACAGAAAACAATTACAAAGGTACAAATCCGGCCAATACCATGTAATGTAAAAAAAACTTTCCAGATATCAATCTCTTAAATGTGCTTAATCACGTGTGCCATATGCATGGTTACAACAGACTGACGTGGAAGCGACTAGCCCCGAACAGAGACAGTTTATGCTAAAAAAAAGCAACTCCGAATTTCAACATTATCCATTTCTTTTCCACAAAACATACCCCCCCTATCTCAAAATATAGCCCACAAACTACATAATCCTTGAATTGACACACCTCAGCTAGGTATGCTTTACTTGTTTTATTCATACCATCAATGGTGTGGGCGCAGCATTTCGTAGAAATCCACTTTTAGGCAGATTTTCTGAAAAAAAAGAACAGAAAACAATTATCAAAGGTACAAATCCGGCCAAAACCAATGTAATATAAAACAAAGTTTCCAAATTTCAATCTCCTCAAATGCCCAAGTGGCTAGCCACAAGTGAAAAATACAATGGCTAAAAAATGGCTTTAAAAGTAGCTAAAAATAGCGAAATATTCAGACAACTCTAATTTTTAACATTATCCATTTCTTTTCCACAAAAACCCCACTAACTCAGAAACATTACCAAAAACGATATATTCTTGGAATCTAAACCAACTTCAGCTAATTAATTCTTCAGCTCGTTCATTCATACCACACATGTTTGTGGGCGCAATTCTTCATGGAAACTTGCGCTTTTAGCAGATTTTCCTGAGAAATATAACTAAAAACAGCTTTCATTGGTATAAGTCAGGCCAAACCCATGTACTGTAATGTAAAAAAAAAACCAAGTTAACAATTTTTTCCCCCAATGCCTTTAATCAATCGGTATACCATATGCATGGTTAGGTAAGCGAAAATATTCAACCAACTCCGAATTTCAAAAATATGCAGTTTTTCCCACAAAACACCCCCTACCTCAGAAATATCCCCCACAAACGATATATCTTTGGAATCTACATACCTTCAGCAAGGTATCCTTTAGTTTGTTTATTCATACCATCAATGCTATGAAAACCAATATAGGCATAGATCTTGATGGGAAAAAAATGGTTAATATAATAAGTGCTGACTGTGACAGTAGCAGAAGTGGCCAGACTGGACAGTGGCATCAGTGATTACCTGACACGCTGTGTCTAAGTCAGCCAGTGACATGGCTGCTGGTCTGGCCACTTCTGCTGCTGTGACAGAAGGCACGCAGAACCAGCAGAAGACGCCAAAGGAACAAGGCTGGTAGAATATTTCGTTTTATAAGCTTTCGCACATGCAGCAAAAAAATATTTGAATTATGATCTTATAATAAAATCTGGTATTTTTAAATGTAATGTTTATTTATATACTGTATATAGAATAAATGTTGTTTTTCCAACACAGCCCCCCCCCCCCCAGAAACGGCCCTGGTTATATCACCAGACTTCTGCCCACGCCCTCCGTCTCCAGGGGCGAAGCAAGCTCAAGTAAGACTTAAATTGTATGTATACTGAAAAAATAACTGTGTCATCTTAAAGGAATTGTACACTGAAAAAAAATGACGTTGCCTTATTTCAATCTATATGAATACGTGCAAGCAGCACTTACTCTGATGTGTTTGCATGACTTTAATCCAGTACTTATTTGCTCAAGCTCAGTCACTTAGTCCCCCAGACCCCTGCCAGACTACCTGACACTCTGTGAGGGCAAGCATGCCAGTAATCCCTGAGGCAGCATCGGGAGAGGGAATTACCCACCATGCGATTACGTACCAACTGTCACCATTCCAGCTAGAGCAAAACTGCTTACAGAAATGCTAAAACGTAAGATATTTCGATTGGATATCTAATGAAATAGGGGACTATCAACAAAAAAGGGTACAGTGATAGTTGGGATGAATGATAGTTTCCACTAATGAGCATTTAAAAGAAATTCCAGTGTACATACCTTTTAATGCTGGGGAAAATAGGAATTGCTTGGAGAAAAAATGGCAGTTGGGAAAGGAGGCAAGAACTGGTCGCATGACGACAAGCTCCCACAAGGCTGAAAACCAGAAGTAGGAGTAATATTGCTAGACCTTACCACAATAAATTCTCACAACTTTTATCTAGAATGTGTTTAGGTTTTATTTTGAAGGTACGGTGGAAGGCTTTTTATATAATCCTTACTAGTTTGGAAGAATTGGAACCACAATTACCCTTTAAAAAGAAGCAAAAAAACTCAAAGGTAGAAAAAAAAAGCCAAACCGCATGTAATGTAAGAAAAACAAAATGTTTCCAAATATCAGTCTCCCAAATGTCCTGAATCAAACGTATGCCATATGCATGGTTACAACACGCGACGTGGAAGCGACTAGCACAAAATGAACAATCCACAATGACCCCAAAAAATAAAAGCAAAAATATTCAGCCAACTCAGAGATATATCCGCCACAAACTATACAGTATATTCTTGGAATCTACACACCTTCAGCTACCTATTCTTGGAATCTAACACACCTTCAGCTCATAACCCTATAGTTCTTTCATTCATACCAACAAGGTTGTTTATAGGCCAGTTCTACGAAACGTTCAAACTTTTAGCAGATTATCTGAAAAAAATAATAAAGAAAAAACAACATTTAAAGAAATCAGGCCAAAACTCCATGTAAAGTAAAAACAAGTAATTTCAATCTCCCCAATGTCCTAAATCAAATGGTATGCCATATGCCTGGTAACGCAAGCGGACGTGGAAGCGACTAGCCACAAAGTGAGACAATGCACGATGGCTGAAAGAAAGCGAAAATATCAGCCAACTACCAATTTCAACCTTATGCATTTCTTTTCCACAAAACACCCCCTAACTATAAATATCCCCCACACCTATATAATCCTGGAATCTACACACCTTCGTTAGTATTGCTTTAGATTGTTTAGTCATACCATCAATTGTGTGGCGCAGCATTTCTAGAATCTCCACTTTTGGCAGATTTTCTGAAAAAAAGAACAGAAAACAATTATCAAGGTAAAAATTAGGCCCAAACCAATGTAATGTAAAAAAAAAAGCTTTCCAGATATCAATCTCCCAAATGTGCTTAATCCCGGTTGCCATATGCATGCTTACAACACCCTGACATGGAAGTGACTAGCCACGAAGTGGACAATATACAATGGCTAAAAAAAAAAGCAAAATATTCAGCCAAATCCGAATTTCACAACATTATCCATTATTTCCCCCACAAACACCCCAACTCAAAAAATACCCCCCCACAAACTAAATAATCCTGGATCTACACACTATAGCTATGTAAGCTTTAGATTGTTTAGTCATACCATCAATGGTATAGGCGCAGCATTACGTAGAAACTGGCACTTTTGGCAGATTTTCTGAAAAAAAGAACAGAAAACAATTACAAAGGTACAAATCCGGCCAATACCATGTAATGTAAAAAAAACTTTCCAGATATCAATCTCTTAAATGTGCTTAATCACGGTTGCCATATGCATGGTTACAACAGACTGACTGGAAGCGACTAGCCCCGAACAGAGACAGTTTAATGCCTAAAAAAAAAGCAACTCCGAATTTCAACATTATCCATTTCTTTTCCACAAAATACCCCCCCTATCTCAAAATATACCCCACAAACTACATAATCCTTGAATTGACACACCTTCAGCTAGGTATGCTTTACTCTGTTTATTCATACCATCAATGGTGTGGGCGCAGCATTTCGTAGAAACTCACTTTTAGCAGATTTTCTGAAAAAAAGAACGAAAACAATTATCAAAGGTACAAATCCGGCCAAAACCATGTATATAAAACAAAGTTTCCAAATTTCAATCTCCCAATGTCCAAGTGGCTAGCCCACGAAGTGAGAAAAAATCCAATGGCTAAAAAAAATGGCTTTAAAAAGTAGCTAAAAATAGCGAAATATCAGACACCTCTAATTTTAACATTATCCATTTCTTTTCCACAAACACCCCACTAACTCAGAACATTACTCAAAAACGATATATTCTTGGAATCTAACCAACTTCAGCTACTTAATTCTTCAGCTCGTTCATTCATACCATCAATGTTGTGGGCGCATTCTTCATGGAAACTTGCGCTTTTACAGATTTTCCTGAGAAATATCACAAAAACAGCTTTCATTGGTATAAGTCGCCCAAAACCCATGTACTGTAATGTAAAAAAAAACCAAGTTAACAATTATTTTCCCCCCAATGCCTTTAATCAATCGGTATACCATTGCATGGTTAGGTAAGCGAAAATATTCAACCACTCCGAATTTCAAAAATATGCAGTTTTTCCCCACAAAACACCCCCTAACTCAGAAATATCCCCCACAAACGATATATCTTGGAATCTACATACCTCAGCAAGGTAATCCTTTAGTTTGTTTATTCATACCATCAATGCTATGAAAACCAATATAGCATGAGATCTTGATGAAAAAATGGTTAAATATGAAATAAGTGCTGACTGTGACAGTAGCGAAGTGGCCAACTGACAGTGGCATCAGTGATTACCTGACACGCTGTGTCTAAGTCAGCCAGTGACATGGCTGCTGGTCTGGCCACTTCTGCTGCTGTGAAACGAAAAGGCACGCAGAACCAGCAGAAGACAGCCAAAGGAACAAGGGCTGGTAAGAATATTTCGTTTTATAAGCTTTCGCACATGCAGCAAAAAAATATTTGAATTATGATCTTATAATAAATCTGGTATTTTTAAATGTAATGTTTATTTTTATTACTGTATATAGAATAAATGTGTGTTTTACCAACACAGCCCCCCCCCCCCAAGAAACGCCCTGGTTATATCACCAGACTTCTGCCACGCCCTCCGTCTCCAGGGGCGAAGCAAGCTCAAGTAAGACTTAAAGTGTATGTATACTGAAAAAATAACTGTGTCATCTTAAAGGAATTGTACACTGAAAATGACGTTGCCTTATTTCAATCTATAATTGAATACTTGCAAGCAGCACTACTCTGATGTTTTTGCATGACTTTAATCCAGTACTTATTTTGCTCAAGCTCAGTCACTTAGTCCCCCAGACCCCTGCCAGACTACCTGACACTCTGTGAGGGCAAGCATGCTCAGTAATCCCTAGGCAGCATCGGGAGAGGGAATTACCCACCATCGATTCACGTACCACTGTCACCATTCCAGCTAGAGCAAAACTGCTTACAGAAATGCTAAACGTAAGATATTTCAGATTGGATATCAATGAAATAGGGGACATTCAACAAAAAAGGTACAGTGATAGTTGGGATGAATGATAGTTTCCACTAATGAGCATTTAAAAGAATTCCAGTGTACATACCTTTTAATGCTGGGGAAAATAGGAATGTGCTTGGAGAAAAAATGCAGTTGGAAGAGGAGGCGAGAGACTGGTCGCATGACGACAGCTTCCCAAGGCTGAAAACCAGGAAGTAGGAAGTATATTGCTAGACCTTACCAGCAATAAATTCTCACAACTTTTATCTAGATGTGTTTAAGGTTTTATTTTGAAGGTACGTGGAAGGCTTTTTATATAATCCTTACTAGTTTGGAGAATTGGAGACCACATTACCCTTTAAAGAAGGCAAAAAACTTCAAAGGTAGAAAAAAAAGCCAAAACCGCATGTAATGTAAGAAAACAACAAATGTTTCCAAATTCATCTCCCAAATGTCCTGAATCAAACAGTATGCCATATGCATGGTTACAACACGCTGACGTGGAAGCGACTAGCCACGAAATGAGACAATCCACAATGCCCCAAAAATAAAAGCAAAAATATTCAGCCAACTCAGAGATTATCCGCCACAAACTATACAGTATATTCTTGGAATCTACACACCTTCAGCTACCTATTCTTGGAATCTACACACCTTCAGCTCATAACCCTATAGTTTCTTTCATTCATACCAACAAGGTTGTTTATAGGCGCAGTTCTACGAAGACGTTCAAACTTTTAGCAGATTATCTGAAAAAAATAATAAAGAAAAAACAACATTTAAAGAATCAGGCCAAAACTCCATGTAAAGTAAAAACAAGTAAATATCAATCTCCCCAATGTCCTAAATCAAATGTATGCCATATGCATGGTTACGCAAGCGGACGTGGAAGCGACTAGCCACAAAGTGAGACAATGCACGATGGCTGAAAGAAAGCGAAATATTCAGCCAACTACAATTTCAACCTTATGCATTTCTTTTCCACAAACACCCCCTAACTTAGAAATATCCCCCCACAACTATATAATCCTGGAATCTACACACCTTCAGTTACGTATTGCTTTAGATTGTTTAGTCATACATCAATTGTGTGGCGGCAGCATTTCGTAGATCTCGCACTTTTGGCAGATTTTCTGAAAAAAAGAACAAACAATTATCAAAGGTAAAAATTAGGCCCAAACCAATGTAATGTAAAAAAAAAAGCTTTCCAGATATCAATCTCCCCAAATGTGCTTAATCCGGTATGCCATATGCATGCTTAAACACCCTGACATGGAAGTGACTAGCCACGAAGTGAGACAATACAATGGCTAAAAAAAAGCAAAATATTCAGCCAAATCCGAATTTCAACATTATCCATTATTTCCCCACAAAACACCCCCCTAACTCAAAAAATACCCCCCACAAACTAATAATCCTGGTATCTACAACCTATAGCTATGTAATGCTTTAGATTGTTTAGTCTACCATCAATGGTATAGGGCGCAGCATTACGTAGAAACTGGCACTTTTGGCAGATTTTCTGAAAAAAAGAACAGAAAACATTATCAAAGGTACAAATCCGGCAATACCATGTAATGTAAAAAAAACTTTCCAGATATCAATCTCTTAAATGTGCTTAATCACGTGTGTGCCTATGCATGGTTACAACAGACTGACGTGGAAGCGACTAGCCCGAACAGAGACAGTTTAATGCCTAAAAAAAAAGCAACTCCGAATTTCAACATTATCCTTTCTTTTCCACAAAATCCCCCCCCTATCTCAAAATTACCCACAACTACATAATCCTTGAATTGACACACCTTCAGCTAGGTAATGCTTTACTCTGTTTTATTCATACCATCAATGGTGTGGGCGCAGCATTTCGTAGAAACTCACTTTTAGCAGATTTTCTGAAAAAAAAAGAACAAAAACAATTATCAAAGGTACAAATCCGGCCAAAACCAATGTAATATAAAACAAAGTTTCCAAATTTCAATCTCCCAAATGTCCCAAGTGGCTAGCCACGAAGTGAGAAAAAATACAATGGCTAAAAAAATGGCTTTAAAAAGTAGCTAAAAATAGCGAAATATTCAGACAACTCTAATTTTTAACATTATCCATTTTC